>JAFFSR010000327.1:2717500-3317500 GCA_017163975.1 Anastatus disparis
TCGCACGTTCAATGGTAAAGCATCCAGCGAACGTCGTCGATTATTGTACTTTCATAAATTGCATTTATGATAAGGATATGATATCGCACTTCCAATAGTAAAGCATCTGGAGGAAGTCGTCGATTGTATATCCTTACATAATTATTAAAATACGAATTATCGCATCTCTGACAGTAAAGCATCTGGAGGAGATCGTCGATTCTGGTGTTTTAATCCATCTTGCTGTATGGATTATGTGACTAATGCATGTCAAGAACTTATTAATGTAACTTTAATCTATATTTTGGTAATTTATTATTAAAATTACCTGGCGACTGTGCATCCAGCAAAACGCGCCCGTTACAATCAGTAAAGAAATTGATGTTATATACTAATGTATCAGTGCTGACTACGTGCTATCAATTAAATTTTTTAAGAGACTTTTTTTTACTGACGGTATAAACCTCCCATAAGAGACGTATAAAAAAAATTATACGGAAGTGAATTGATTTCGTGACGGTGCGTGCAACGGAACTAATGAAACGGAAGTGTTTATATTATAGGAGGAGCGTTCGCGCCTTGATGGCAAATCAAAGTACTAAATACATATAATGAAAAATTTGCGAGACTGACTTGATGTCAAACGCACAGATATAGTATATGTATGTATAATGTATATGTAATTCATATATATGAATCTAAATAAATAAAGAAACAATAGCACGCGTTTTTTCTCTTTTACTTTCTTTCTTTCTTTATAATGTTTGATGGTAAAGCCTCTCTTCCCTACATTGTTTAAACGTGCCCGCGCAAGCAAACGTTTGTTATTCTAGCTATCACAAGTCAATCATTTCAAACATTACTCTTGCTACCAATGATAATAATAGTTTTGATGATTGCAAAGAAAATTAAAATATTATTGTAATTTTTGTAAAATAAATATTATTAACAAAAATTTCATACACTCTCTCATTTAAGAGCACACTGAAAGAACTTTTTGTATACTGCAAGCCGAAGTGTGAGTGCGCAGTATACTACAAGCGTGCGCAGTACGCTTAAAAACTTTTGGTAAATAGAAATAAAGTGTTGGCGTTTTGAAAGCCACCGACCGTGCGCGCGCAGCTCGTTGGGATTCAAAACGCCAACATTTCTCTTGCTGTTTACCGCTGAGTATGAGCGGACTGCACACCTCCCCTCTTAGCAGGCAGTCCGCTAAGACTTCTATCAGTGCAGGTCGAGTTTATCTGTCCTTTTCTAATAAAAAAAATTGAGTTTTTCACGAAAACTCATAATTTTAGCAAAGAATAAAGAGAAAGTCACATCTCTTATAAAAAAGGCAATATTTTTATTGATAAGAAAGAATTGATTTCATCGCTTTGTTTTCGAGGAAATCTTGAAAAACTTGAAACATAGAGGTTAGGATAAACAATTTGGTTTTTCAAGGTTTTCTTGGAAACGATGCAATAAAATTAATTTTTTTTCATCAAAGAAAATGTTGCTTTTTTTGATACGATATGCGGATTTTTTTTCATTTTTTGCTCAAGTTATAAGTTTTTCCAAAAATTAATTTTTTTATGAGAAAAGGACGGATAAGTGACCTCCTTAAAATTAAAAAAAAATTAATTCCATAAATGAACTACACTGCCGCCGAGATACTTTTGCCCCCCTTCGTCTAAAATTGACTTATCTAAAAAGTTTTATAACTCTGGAAAAAATGGTCGTAGCCTAAAAATTCCAACGGGATTCGAAAGATTGTTGAAAATTCTTTCAAAAACTATTGGTTTGATATAAAAAAACCATTTTTTTTTTGTATCTCTTATCCTTGTTTAAAAAGAAATTTTTTAAAAATTTGTTTTGACTTTGTAAAATAGTGTTCAATTTTAGTAGAAATCGTTACATTAATACAAAACCAAATAGATTTTAAAGCTTATATTTCAATGATGAAAATGCAATGTCGAACGTCTAGATTCGATCTTTTAAACCAGAGTTATAAGATTTTATATTTAAAAATAAGGTTTTTTTGGATGTATGAATATCTCTGAATTTAAGAGGAATAGAAAAATTTTTCAGAGAGAAAAAATGTTCCTTTTTGGTCAAATAATAATAATATATAATAAAAAATTGATTTCTAAAAAAATTTTTTTTTTTGCCTTTTTTACCCATGTTGTTCAATATTTTAAAGATATCAAAATTTCATTACATTCCAACAAAAAAAAAAATTTTTCTCGAAATCGATTTTTTATTATATATTATTATTATTTGACCAAAAAGGAACATTTTTTCTCTCTGACAAATTTTTCTATTCCTCTTAAATTCAGAGATATTCATACATCGAAAAAACCTTATTTTTAAATATAAAATCTTATGACTCTGGTTTAAAAGGTCGAATCTAGACGTTCGACATTGCATTTTCATCATTGAAATATAAACTTTAAAATCTATTTGGTTTTGTATTAATGTAACGATTTCTACTAAAATTGAACACTATTTTACAAAGTCAAAACAAAGTTAAAAAAAATTTCTTTTTAAACAAAGATAAGAGATACGAAAAAAATTTTTTTTTTATATCAAACCAATAGTTTTTGAAAGAATTTTCAACAATCTTTCGAATCCCGTTGAAATTTTTAGGCTACGACCATTTTTTCCAGAGTTATAAAACTTTTTAAATAAGTCGATTTTAGACGAAGGGGGGCCAAAGTATCTCGGCGGCAGTGTACATTATTTTAATTTAGTTTTATTTAATTTTATAATTATTTGGTTTTAAAATTATTTTAAAATTAAGTGAAACAGTGATAGAACTTGAATAAACATTTATGAATTCTGTAATTTTGTAAAGAAGTTTCACTTCTGTCGGCCAGTCTCGATGACTGCCACACCAGTTTTTTTAATATACGGGACACGGAAAACTTCGAGAAAACTAAATTTGATATATAAGATATATTTTTTCTTTATTCATTTTTTATTATTATTTTTATAGAATCTAAGAAATAGTTAACTTTTTTAATATTTCTTAGACTTTTCTTAAATCTTAAAAGCGTGCAAGCATCATTGTGTATTATCAACGAATATAGACGCTTCTAGAAGCGTCGTACTTTTGAATGGCGAATTTCGTCCAAAAACGAGTTAGTTACATTACCCAGCTTCTTGGGAACGCCACCAAATTCCATCTATTTTTATATCTATATATATTATATATATAGCACATTTTTCATATGTATAGATATACAAACAATGTTAAAGTGTTACCCAGACTTCCGGAGTTAAATTTAATTTTCAAGCACTCGATCAAGACATTATAAATACCATTGAAAATACATTTGAAAAATATAAAGATTCTTCCGAAAATTTTAGTTCATAAGAAAAATGATTTAGATTGTTTAAACGTATAGAATTATATGTTTAACTTGAAATCGTGTATAAAAACAAAAACTTGTGATAAAACTTCAAGGTGCGAAAGTATCTATTAAACTTAAAGCGATTTCTACCATTCATTTGTCAATTAAACATTCTTTTAAACAATGGCTTGAAATAGAAGGTTTGTTCAATACAACTTTATCATATATAATATACCTAGAATTAGAAGAAAGTGCGATAGGCAACTTTATTCAAAGGTCTCTGTAGAAAAAGTAAGTTAAAAATTTTAATAAAGCTGGTATTGTTCTACGATTGTTGACGACCTACAAACTGGAAATCCTTTAAGATCACATGCTAATAAAAATTAAGTTAGTACGGTGCACATTACTATTACATATTTCCCTACAAATTTTTCATCAAAGTTAGAGAGCATAATTATTTGAGATGTTTTTTATTCTAAAGATAGAAAACATTTTGGTAACAAAATGATTTCTAATAAATTCATAAGCGATTCAAATGACCTAAGAAACTATGAAATACATATAGTTACTGACAAAAAATTTTCAAAGTTTATTTCATTACAAGTTTAATAGTTAGTGATAATCTTGAGCTTTATAGCATTTTAGGATTTGTTGAATTATTTGCTAATAAATATTTTTGTCATGTTGGTAATGCTAGACCAGAACAAACAAAAACATTAACACAAGAGAATACTTCTTTATTACGGACCTCATAGGAGTACACATCTCACGTAAAAAGCAGTTAAACTTCTAATATTTATATTAAAGAATTTTGTGTTTTCAATGAAATACAAGATTTTTATAGCATTTAAAATTCATACGCTGATTTTATGCATGATCTTATGGAATGAATTGCAAATCACGATACACATGGAAAATACTATTAAAATTAACAGTTGATAATTACTTTTTTATAGATATGTTTAATAATATCTTAAATAATATAGAATTTGCCTTCGAATTATCTAATAGAGCCTCTTGTCATTTCTCTAGATGATCTATTCAATAGAAGATTAAAGAGTTCTGCGTCTGAAATGTTATTTTTATCAAGGTATTTGCCGTTAATGGTAGGAGAATACGCGCCAGAGGGTAATAAAGTATGGTCGTTATTGATAAAACTTTAACAAATCATACATATCGTTATTTCACCAAATATTCTTCATTTTTATTTACAATAAAAAACGTTGATAAATGATCATCATGATTTATATATAAAATTATTTGGTGATTTGAAACCTAAACACCACTTATTAAGGGAATGTAAAACGGACACTGCACTTGTACTAATAAATTTGGCCTATTTTTTCATTTTATTGCAAAACTTGAGGGAATGAAATGCTTTAGCTTGCAGTATTTAGCATGAAGAATATTCAGTTAAATTTTCAAATGAATTCATCCATTAGTTTTTCAGAATTATAGGCCTCAATACTATATATTAAAATTTTTAGATTTTGTGCAAGAAATCTAAAATTCTGAAAAACTAATGAATTAATTCATTTAAAAATTCAACTGAATAATCTTCATGGTACATACTATAAGCTAATACATTTCTTCCCTTAAAATTTTGCAATAAAATGAAAAGATAGGCAATATTCATAAGTACAGGTGTAGTATCCGTTTTACATCTCCTTAACTCATTATGTACGATTGATGTTATAGAATGGTCCAGTGATAAACTTTTCATTGGTGCGCTTTGAAAGCAAGTGTCGAGGAGTAAAAGCTATTTTAACTGGGTCGTCTTCGAATAAAACTATTTTAAAAAGTGTAAGTATTAGGCATCAACTAAATTTAATGAATTTCAAATATTCTGTATATAAAAAATTATTGTATGTGTGGTTCTGAGACAAGAGATAATGAAGTAGGTATTAATTTTTAACATGTGCATTTGTGATGAACAATATCACATACAAACCTGAAACCATAATTTTAGCAGAAAGGTTACCACAGTGAAATTTTCTTGTCTTAAAATCCATATGTCTCATGTACTATTCGATAAAGACTGAAAAAAGACTTCCACACATAAATTTTTAACCCCTTAACTCCTGTGCATGCGCAGTAGAGGCAAAATAAGTGTTTTATCGACTTTTTTTTACGCTCCTTTACATTAAAAATTCTTAAAAACAATCATAGGGGTAGTTTATTGTATAGCAATCTATCAAAAATTTTTGCATATTACATAACCTCAAATATGAACCTGAAAAGCATCATTCAAGATCTGAATTGTTGCTTTAACATCCTTGAAAAAATGGTACGTGACCCTTATTTTTGCTGCAAACCTTTGAAAATCTTTTTTTTTTTGTGCACATTTTCCGCATTTTTATAGGTTATGATACAATTCGAAAGCTTAAATAACGCTTTCCCGTATATTTCTTTTGCTCTTTATGATAAACACGAATTTTCGTTCTCATGGCGCGGAAATTTTTTTTCACTAATCGGTAAAACATGTTTTGTTAGGAAATATTATTGCGAATAAATTTGATTGATACGTAGGGAGATATTCAGGCTTAAAGGAAAAAAACGCTAAAAAACGTAATTTTTCACTTGACCATTTCTTCTGAATTTAGCACAAGTTTTGAGCTGGTGCATATCAAAATTCTCATTTGTAACAATATTCTGGAGGCATCCCAATAAAAATATAGCCTTTGACTCAAAAAAGCTATATCAATACAGATTCCCCCTGGACTAATAATCATTTTTCTAAGTATAATCGGAGTCATGCTATGAATCCCAAGAAACTCCCTGTCTGGTCACTCATGCGCAGTGCTCCTTAATCAAATTAATGAGGGTTAATGATTTTTTCCCACTCTTATTTGAAAATATTAATTCTTAACTAACAAGGAGAGTGCATTGCATTTGGATCTCGGATTTTCTTCCAACTTTAGGATATTTTTTCTTACATAAAGTCGTGAAAAAAGCCGCGTTCAATTGGTCCAACGCTCGACTTTTTCCGAGTTATCAGCAGTTTTGTCTATTTTGTTAAAAGATTTGCATCAGCTTTATATTTTTACAGTTTTCGAACAACTTATTCTATAAGGTTTTTAGTCATTGCATATTAAAGTTGAGATTAAAACCTTTCGATTACAAAAAAAACGTGTCCAAAAAGCTCAAGTTGTTCAGAAGTTATGAAGGGATGAAAATTAAAAAGTAATTCAGACTAAAATACAGCATTAATTTTCTGTGCATATTTTCAACTAAATATTTGCCCTATTTTCATTCCCTTATAATTTGTAAACAGCTTGAACTTTCTGAACACATTTTTTTTAATCGAAAGGCTTTGATCTCAACTTTAATATGCAATTAGTAAAAACCTTATAGAATGAGTTGTTCAAAAACCGTAAAACATTGAAGCAGATGCAAATTTTTTAACAAAACAGACAAAACAGCTCATAACTCGGAAAAAGTCGAGCGTTAGACTAATTGGGCCCGGCCTTTTTTATGATTTTATGTAAGAAAAAATAACTAGTTAGAAGGAAATCCAAGACCCGAATGCAATGCACTCTCCTTGTAAGTAGTTGGCTAATATTGCACTAATATTCAGACAAACTATTCTCTTACATTGAGAAATATGTCGAAAATTGGCAAAGTGTTGAAAATGGGATCAAAAGTTGAAAAAATTTAAGATTTTTTTTCAAGAATAGAATATTAATCTATTTAGTAAATATACTAGTAAGACTTCGTTGGTACATTATTTACCAACAAAGATAAAAGCTTATAGAAGAACACTTTTGGGTTTAATTTTTGTAGCCAAACTTGAGTCACCTTTTAATACGTATGCGTATCTATATATATATATATATATATATATATATATATATATATATATATATATATATATATATATATATATATATATATATATATATATATCAAATAATTTTTATTGTCTTTATTCTGTTCTGTCATTTATTTACACAAATAAAAATTATTTTAAGTATAATTGGAGTTATGATATGAAACCTAAGAAACTCCCTGCAGTCCCATGGACTATGCCATCAGAGGTTTAACCCAACGAAAAACCCGAAAAAAAATCTCAAGTGTTTACGTGGAGATACATATCAACTTAATTTATTATTTATTAAACAATAAGCACTGTAGCATAAAATATATATATATATATATATATATATATATATATATATATATATATATATATATATATATATAACCTTATACGTAGCCAGTCTATTACATATTATAATCAAACACTTTTAGACCAAAGTAAAATGTAAACTTATTATAAAAAATGCATTAAAACTTGTAGCATAAAATCTTTGTAGCAATTCGGTTTCTTTATTAATGATTATACATAATAATTTATATGAAAATGTAGAGTTTTCAATGAGATCACTATAATGAACAAAAACTATGTATAAAAGATTTATATTAGCATAACACAAAACTTGTAAGAAATATTTTTTCTGAATGATACAATTTATTATTATTAAAATGAACTAATATAGTATTCAGCAGAATAAAAATATTAATAAGAATAAATTTTCATGTAAAATATGTGATAAATTTATAAGAATTTCCAAATATTATTTTATGAAATTGAATAAAAATAAAAATAAATTTATAAAGACTATATTTAGGTGATTGGTTTTGATTTTTATTTAACAAAATTTCAATTCAATCATTTAATCATTAGGCTTCAATTTAGCTTTTTCCAGAATGATATTTTCCCCCTTTACTTTAAATAAAATCATAAAATTTATAATTATCTTATATAACCAAAATTCACAATAATTACAGGGTTATAAGCTAATTGTTAAATAGATATTATTACCTATTTTTCATCTATTACTAATTTCTGACGGTGACAGCAACGGTATATTTTTAATAGTATAGAAAGAATATAATATAAATAAATCTTAAATTTAGCTAAAGTTGAGCTGAAATCAAACCAAAATTTACCTAAAATTGCTTAAAATTAATATAAATTTAGCAAAATTTTAGCTAATTTCAATCTAAAATGTTTATAAATATAGCTAACTTTTATATTAAATTGAACTAACTTTTGATTTAATGTAGCTAACTTTTGTATAATTTTATTTGACTTCAGCTAACTTTCAGCTAGAATTTAGCTAACCTGAAACGAGAATTTAGCTAGAATTTGGCTAACTTTTAACTGGAATTTAGCTATAATTTGGCTAACTTTTAACTGGGATTCAGCTAGAATTCAGCTAAATTTAATCTAAATTCAACGGCGACGGCGATGGCGTTTTTAGCTAAAATTGAGCTAACTTTTAGCTGGAATTTAGCTAGAATCTAGCTAGAATTAAGCTAACTTTTAACTAAATTTTAGCCAAATTTCAGCTGGATTATAGATAAATTCTAGTTGAGTTTTACCTAACTAGAGACCCTTTTGATTCCTATACACGGTGGCGGCGTTGGCGGCAGTGATATATATATATATATTTCAGGGGGCAAGTCCCCTTCGCGCAAGTGCGCTAAGCCCCATCTTACTTTTATAACATTAAATAAATATCCAAGAATTTGCAATTTTTCTAATAATTTTTATTTAAAATTTACTAACTAATTTTAATTATTCGAAAGTTTTCTTCAGGTAAATCTTCAATGATCTTTTAATGAATCTATTCATCTACACGAATTTCTAAAAATGTATTTGCAAAAAAAATAACGATTATTTTTATACGTAGAATATTAAATAAAAATAATACCTACGTTGACTGTAACATAATGAATTAAATAGTCTATAAATCTATCAGTCAAACATTGTTTTTTCTCGTTTTTTTATCGATATTTTAAAATGTAAGGCATTGATAAAGAGATATTTGAAACATTTTTGGATTAAGGATAAAAAATTTGGAAAACTGTGATGTCGGTGTTCTTTTACAAAATTAAATAAAAATTAAATTAAATTTATAAAGACTATATTCAAGTGTTTGATTGTGATTTAACAAAATTTAAATTTAATCATTTGGTTATTATACTTCAATTTACCTTTTCCAAAATGATATTTTCAACCCTATACTTTAAACAAATCATAAAATTAATAATTATTTTATATGATCAAACTTCGCAATGATTACAGGATAATTAGCCAGTTGTAAAAAAGATATTATTACCTTTTTTTCATCTATTATTAATCTTAAACTTATATGTTATGATATATTGTTATATACAAAACTTAAAATTAGTTATTACCAAGTTCACAACAAGCTTAAATTCAGCTGAATTCTGCTAATTTTTAGCTATTTCAAAGCTTAAATTTAGCTTAATTTAGTTATTCCCAAACTAATTACAAGCTTAAATCCAGATCAATTAAACGCTGTAATGTCGTTCCAAAAATAAGGGGCATATTTCTGACGACGATAGCAACGACAGCGTCGATATACTTTTAATAGTATAGAGAAAATATAATATAAATAGATCTAAAATGCAGCTAAAATCCAGCTAAAATTAAACCAAAATTTACCTGAAATTCTTCCAAATTTAGAAAATAATAACTGTCTTTTATTTATGCTACTCCATCTAATGTTTTATTTAAAAATTTTTACATAGAAGTTATTATTTCATTTTTTTCAACAGTTTCAGTTTTAATTTACAAAAGATTATACAGTGTGAATACAACAAAGATAGACAAGTATCTATGGAAGAGTAATTTTAGGTACGAATTAATAGATCTAGTTCAAGTATCAGTTGTATCATTTGTCTTTTTTTCTTATCCCAAGAGAGACAAAGATAAAATAAGATTTGAGTAATAATTGTTATTTAAGTTATGTCTATGAAATCGGGCCTTAAATGGGCAAGATTTCGGAAAAAAGGTTAGGTTCGAATTCATAGACATAACTTGAGTATTAGGTATAGTTTGGAACTTAAGTATCGTAAGTTAAGTATCAGCTGTTACTTCAATTGATTATTAATCTCATAGATAAGATACTCGTTGGTAAAGATATAATACTTAATTGAAGTAACAGCTAATACTTAAGTAACAATACTTGAGTTCCAAGTTATGCTCAATACCCGGAGTCACGTCTATGAATTTAAGCCTCAGAAGCGTTCTTGTATAAGCTTTTATCTTTGTTAGTAAATAATGTAGGAACGAAATCTTACTAGTATCTTTACTTGCTAGATCAAATATTCTATTCTTGAAAAACAATCTTAAAATTTTACTCACTTAAACTTTTGATCACATTTTCAGCACTTTGCCAATTTTTGATATATTGCTCAATATAAGAAAATAGTCTGAATATTAGTGCACTATTTGCCAACTACTTAATTAAGAATTAGTATTTTCAAATAGGAGTGGGAAAAAAATCATTAACTTTTGATTTTTGAACCACGGAAAGTGAAGAAAAATACACAAAAAAAAAGTATTTGAACTCTTATGTTGTAACATAACCTACAGAATATGCGAAAGAAGTGCAAACAAATCGGGTTTCGGAGAAAATCAGAGCGGCACAGCATTTTTTTTAATTAATACATCAAAAACATAAGTTGAAAAAATGGCACTTCTAGAGCAAGAGTGTTAAAACAACAATCTAAATCCTATATGATGCTTTTCAGGTTTATATTTGAAGTTTTGTAGTCTGCAGAAATTCTTGATCAATTGCAATACATTAAATTACTCTTATGATTTTTTGCAAGAATTTTTCATTTAAAGAAGCGTCAAAAAGAATAAAGTCAAAAAAACACTTATTTTGATTTTACTGCATATGCGCAGAGGTTAGGGGCTCAAAATTTGTGTGTAGGAGGTTTTTTCTAATCTTCATCGAATAGCATATGAAACATGCTAAGACATTTTAAGAGGAGGTCACGTATCTCTGTCTTTTTCTAATCAAAGAATTGAGTTTTTTACAAAAACTAATAACTTTAGCAAAAAATGAAGAGAAAGCCGTATCTCGTATCAAAAAAAGCAATATTTTCTTTGATAAGAAAGAATTAATTTTATTGTTTCATTTTTAAGAAAACCTTGAAAAACTTAAATCATACAGGTTACAGTAGACAATTTGGTTCTTCAAGGTTTTCTTGACAATCAAGCAATAAAATTAATTTTTTCTAATCAAAAAAATATTGCTTTTTTTGATACAAGATGCGGCTTTTTCTTCGTTTTTTGCTAAAGTTATTAGTTTTTGTAAAAAACTCAATTCTTTGATTAGAAAAGGACGGAGATACGTGACCTCCTCTTAAGATATGGTAACCCGTCTATAGTCTTTGTGAAAATGGTCCTTGCTTTAGTGAAATAAGCTAATTTTTATTGATGATACAATTTTTTTAAGTTGGTGCTATTCGAAAAAATAGGATTCAGTTAACACTATTTCGCCTATAGTGAAATTGAAGGCACAGATACTAAAAAAATTGTTAGATATGAATCAATTCCATTGAAAGTGCCATGTTTATTATCAGGAAAAGATGGTATTTTCTTCATTACAACTAGATACATTATTTTAAATATACACGGAAAAATTTATCGAAAAACAAAGGGATATTATCTACAAAACAATATACCTTGTTAAAATATAAGAAATCTCTGCAAAAATTTTAGAAACTTTACCAAAAAGAAGTCCACTTTGATATGTTTCAGCTGAAAATGTTAATCGAGATTTGTATGTCATGTCATATAAAGTAATAGTTTTTTTAACATTTGCTAAAAAAAAGTAAAAATTTATCTTATCATCTATTACATTGGTACCACAACCCACACAGCATGGAAGATTTCACTGAACTCTACGGAATATTTTAAAATATTCCACTGGAATCTTCCATTGAAACCTTTCAGAAATATTTCAGGAATATTTCAAAGGAATGTTCAAAAACTTTTTCGAAATATTCCATGAAACATTCACAGAAGATTTCTGAAATATTTCATGGAAGATTCCAGGAAGATTCCATAAACATTATGCTGGAAGATTCCGAAAAACTTTTAAATCGTACAGCGGAATATTACATAAATCTTCCATAAATATTCCACGAAATATTTCACGCAAAGATTTCAGTAATCTTCTGGTGAAATATTTCATGAAAGATTTCAGTAATCTCCTGGTGAAATATTTTATAAAAGATTTCAGGAAGATTTCATAAACATTTCGCTGAAAGATTCCGATAAACTTTAAAATCGTACAGCGGAATATTCCATAAATCTTCCAGAAATATTCCACGGAAAGATTTAAGTAATCTTCCAGTGGAATATTTCATGGAAGATTTTAGAAAGATTCCATAAACATTTCACTGGAAGATTCCAAAAAACTTTTAAATCGTACAGCGGAATATTACATAAATCTTTCATAAATATTCCACGAAATATTTCACGCAAAGATTACAGTAATCTTCTAGTGAAATATTTCATGAAAGATTTCAGGAAGATTCCATAAACATTTCGCTGAAGAATTCTGATAAACTTTAAAATCGTACAGCGGAATATTACATAAAACTTCCAGAAATATTCCACGAAATATTTCACAGAAAGATTTAAGTAATCTTCCAGTAGAATATTGCATGAAAGATTCTAGAATGATTCCATGAAGTTTTCGTTGGAAGGTTGCACGGAACTTTACGGGAGGTTTTCAGTGACGCCGATAGAGGGATGTTCGTTAAATGGGAGTTTTATCCCCAAGCGATTGGAAGATACCTCACTTGCTATACAAGCGAAAGTATATCTGCGCTTTGATGTGTACAGTCGAAGCGAATATGTAAATGTGATTTTATAACTAAATGTTTATGTATGTGTATATGTATTGATGTATAAGTTTAATGTGTTTTTATATAATATATATACTACCCCCTCACAGCATTTTACATCTTCCAGAAATCTTCCAGAAACATTTTATGAAAGATGAAAGATTATCCAAACCTTCCACTGAAATATTCTTGAAATCTCTCAAGAGTATTCCATGGAATATTCCAATGTAGGAAGAATCAAGGATACGAATATTAAAGGAATATTCCATGGAAGATTCCTGAAATATTCCAAATCTTTCGTGCCAATATTCTGCGAATCTTCCATAAATATTCCACGGAATATTTTACGATAGATTTCTAATATCTTCCAGAAGTATTTCATGAAATATTTCATGAAAGATTCCTTAAATCTTTTGTGCATATTCCATGAAAGTTTCATGAAAGGTTTTAAATCTTCCATGAATGTTCCAACGGAATATTTCATAAAATATTCCTGCAAGATTCCTGAAATATTTAAATGAAAGATCAAAGATGTCCTGAATCTTCCAATGAAATATTCTTGGAATCTTCTAACAATATTCCATGAAATATTCCAATGTAGGAAGAATCAAGGACATGCGAATATTACAGGAATATTCCATGGAAGATTCCTAAAATATTTCAAATCTTTCGTGCCAATATTCCAGGAAGCTTTCATAAATATTTCATGCTGTGTGGGAAGTAATGTACATTTTCTGATACTGGGAATATTTGAAATTTATCAAATTCAGTTGGTGTTTCACTTGTAGTGAAGTGGTGGCCGTCATTCACTTTTAGTGACTTAAGAAATGTAATTTAGTTATCAAGTTACTAAACGACTTTCTATTTAATGTATTAAGCTCAGTATTTAATACTTTTAGTTGCAAAGTATGTGTATGAAGTATTTTTGAAGCAGTTACAATATGTGTGATTTCTCTCAATTTTATATTATGCTCACCTACTGTAAGGCCAAAATATGTTATAAAAAAAGTTCTCCCGACTAGATATCTTGAATCTAGCATTAATTATTTTAACATAATCTAAAGATATTGGAAGCGGTATATTTGACGATTCGATAGAAACATCCATAGTTTTCCAAGTATTATTAAGCATCTAAATTGAAAAGAAATCTTCATTTTTTAATTTTAATAATACTAGAGACAAAACATAGTTTGTGACACTTTCTAAAAGATTGTCCATTAAATCAACACTTGGATTTTGTATAACATGAAATTGGTCTATTTCATTGAATGGACCAAACACTTTGTTCCTTGTTCCGAACTAATAATAATTTCTACACCTGTAACGCAGTATTTCCACGTTACAATAAATTTTTTTGTTTATGGCGCTGTTGTACTTTAAAGAATATTTTTGATGATAACATATTGTAATAGCGTGAATTAATTAACCGTCAATGAGGTAAAAATAATTTAAATAATTTAATCAAATAACTAATTAAAAATTGAATGTCTATTAGAAATGAAATTTTTGGTACTTAGATAAATAATTAATAATATTCAATACATTATTTTTATTCAATTGAATCACGCGCACAGAGGGCGTAACACTCGAAATTAGAAAATACTATACTAGAAAAGGAAATACAATGCAAATTTGACCTAACGAGTAATGAACTACACCAGTGTAACTGAATTATTTTGCAAAAAGAAATTCTAAATCGACTAGGGAGTAACAAAGAGAGCAATAGTGAAGAAGAGTCAAGCAACGCTATGCATATGAATCAACGCTGAGCTCTTCACAGATAATTTGTTTTATTTACTAAGGATATATATTCATGAATCTTGATTAAAATCTCCGACTATAAGATGAAACATTGTCATTTGAAAAAGCTAAATGATCAATTTATGACTCGGTATAATTTGAATGCTATTTTTACTTGTAGAAAGTAAAATTGAACAGCCATTCTAGGATTTTAGTAGATACTTTGGTACTGAAAAAACGTATTGGTATGAGTTATTTGGCGATGATTCAAGTGTCTCAAAACATTATTATATGGGTCATATAGTAATTTTATATGATTTTTAGCATGATTTGATCACTACTTTAATTTTTAGCTGGAAATAAGGCTTGATTGCTGTTCTGGGACACATACCAATACTTTCCTATTGAAAAAATCTTCACGAATTTTTTGGTGTGTTTTGGAAGGAGCAAACTCTCAAATTCTTAGATTTTAAGATTTGAATTTGACATATTGAACTTCTAATGTAATTATGACTTTATGAATATCTTTTTCTGAAAATTCAGAAACTTTTCGAAGAGAAAGTATTAATAAATATAAAGCAAAGAATGCTTATTTGTGGAGCTAAAAATAATTAAAAAGTGTCAAAAATCAAAAAATTTCAGAAAACGACCAAACTTTGATATTATATAGCTCTAGAAATGAGCAGAAATAATCTAAAAAATTTCAGGGTAGTTTATGCGCTAGAGGAGAATATGTAAAAAAATTTGTAGCGGAAAAGTAATTTCGGTCAGGCTATTTGTTAGAGAATTATGCATATATACGTAGATATATCTATGTACGTTTGTTTTGTAGATATAAAATATTTTTTTTTTATTCCTTTTATATTTGCTAAAAAACAAAAATATTCCAAACTCCACACATTAAAATTTAGGTCTTGAAGCTCGACCCGTAAAAAAAATTTGGTTTTTTGAGAAAAATTCATTTTTTTATTTTCTACAAAAAGTTCAATAATTATTGCACTTTTGTTTCTTTGTAAAAAAAAAAAAAAAAAATAGAAGAAAGTGAAATCAAAAGAGCATCCCCTATAGCATTGAATAAACATTGATTCATTCATAAAAGTGACTAAAAGACAAAATAGAATGATTAAAAAAAAAAATTTGATTTTTGAAAATAAAAAATTCATGAGTCATTTTTAAAAAGGTGTTAGAAAAATGCATTATTGATGATATTGAAAAATAAAATACGTATGTGCTCATTTTCAGAGTAGAATAATATTACATATATCTTATGCGATTCAGAGGGATAGGTGCTGTCGGCTTGCATAATTTGAGATAGAATCGGTCATTAAAATCATGAATTTTTTTCTAAGTGACAAATTGTTTATTGATACAATTGAAAATATCCTCAATATAAAATTTCTTATTTCATATAAAAATCAAAGTAAAAATAAAAATTTTATGTTTCAAATACCAGAATTTTTGCAGAATAACAATGACTGCGGATAACTTTATTTTTTTTTTCTTCATTTACTTTCATTTGTGTTTAAGGGGGTTATCAAGTAAATCGAGTTGTCAGATTACCTTGAAATTTTGATCACATGTTTATAATAACATTATGTACCTGCTATTAAATTTTTAGAAGCATTAGCGGTACCGTTTTTGAGATATAAACTTCTAAAGTTTCAACTTTTAACACGTAATCCCTATATTGACGTGCTGTAAAAGGGACGTTTTCAATGATTGTGAATTTGTTTTGTGTCAGAATTAAACCAAAAACTAATATGTAATTTAGAATTTCATAAAGAATATATTGATCACAAATTAAAAAATACTAGCGGTACCTTTTTTGAGAAATTACAACTCAAACGTATATACAAATGGAAAATGTCTATAGAAAATGTATGAATCTAAGCACGTCAAACCGACAGAGAGTAGTGGTGGGGTAACGAAGACTAGTGTGTGCGTGTACATATATAACGCGCCACGTGTGTGAGCACAGTCGGAATCAAAAGTTGAAACTATAGCGCATGCGCGCAGACGCTTGTTTTGATACTTCGAGCAATAAAACTTTTGACTCCGACCAGTACTTGACAACCTCCTTAATAAGCTTGTTTCAACCCGTTCTAATACTTGTTTATTAATTCTCTTTGTGTGCTATTTTGTTATTATAAAATATTCTTGCAAAATTTTAATTAAGTTAGGTAATTAATGAAAAGTATATTTTTGTACACCCTTTAATGTATTTCAGAAGAAAAGTTCGACAAAATCAATTTCATCAACCTGCAGTGATACCTTAAAGGAAATGAATTTTTTCGCATTTAAATCATCATTTTAAAAGGTGGTGTCATTTTTTTATTCCAATATTACATTACACTATCACGTGCAAATGCTTTCATTATACATTTTATATACGAAGACATTAATTTATTAACAACTCGATAAATTTTTTCCGGCTTTTAACCATAATCAACCGTCTATTTCATCATAAAATTAATCGTTCCCTTTTTAATATCATTCCCGTGGCACCAAATATGTAGTTATATGATCCAGATAGCGTACATATCTTTGTACATATAATATACGTAAAAGAAAGAGATATTTTAGTACTTCAAAAATGTCAAAGAATTTTTCGATCAAGATCGTTAACTCTAAATCTAAATCTAAAAGTAATCTCTTCTGGATTATAATCATCTTGCCTTATTTCTGGTAAATGCAATTATTTTCAATTAAATCATATGCACAATAATTATAAATGTAAATTTTATGTCCGGAGCTTTTAAAATACTTCTAAGCTTTGAGCATATGACCAAAATTTATATGTTCAAATTATAAAATTAATAAATATCATAATATGTCATATCTCGCTTTAAATTATTTTTCATGCATTTTAAAAAAAACTTTCACGCTATTTTCCCATAGATATTTATTATACCCCTTTTAGCGTTAAACGTTTTAAATAAGAATTTTGAATGAAAATGTTTTAATTAAAACGTTTTTTGCCAATAGAGATACGCGTTCAAAACATGATTTTGTCACATACCACATAGTACATATAAAGAGTCTGAATTGTTAAAAAACAAGCAAAAGTGTGGAAAATAGTATTCGAAATTTTTTCACTTGGCGTGTGTACAGTAAGTACTTTACACCCTCCTAGCAAACAATTAAGTATTCACTGTACGCCGCATGTGTAAAAAAATCATATATGCACTACGGGAGTAAATAAAAAATACCTCAAATCGTATACTTTTACTCCCTTTTTTTATTTCTACCTCAACAATAATGGCCACTTTATTAATTCGAAAAGCGGGCTGAAAGAAAGATATTTGTGGCTTGTAACGCGGCTTTTTCCCTCTTTAAAATAGACGTTGTTTATACGTACGTCTTCCCTCTCACTCTAAAACTTTTTTTCTCTTTTTCTAACCTGTTTAAAAAAAAAAAATGTAACGAGATAATAAAAATGATTGCTTTACTCCGCGTGTAAAGCGCTGCACACACATATACCAGAACGACGCAACAATACACCAGGGTACCAATCCACCTGGTTATCGGTTGTATGTTCTCGGTCGCTGTTAACTCCTGGCAAATGATAACACGTGGGGCCACGCGTGCAAGATTATGTTCAGTAGGGGACACTCACTGAAGTATATCAAGGCACTCACACACACACATGATTGTAGCCACTACACTCCCGAGTCACATCAAGACCCCCGAGCAGACGATTCTTAAAATCAGAAGTCTAGGAGGTGGCAAAGCGACACCGATGGCATATATATATATATATATATATATATATATATATATATATATATAAACACGTGAGTGCGCGAGTATACTGCAGTATGGCGCTAATGTATGATAAGTCGAGTAGTAAAGAAAGAGAGAGAGAGAGAGATAGAACGCTATGAATAGAACATTGGAGGCCGGTAAGGCAGATTAAACTCGCACATGATGACAGATAAAACACGAATAAAAACTGATTATAATAGGAAGAGATAGAAGATCACTTCATAGAAAGATTGTAATTAGTCACATTATAGAGGGCGCTCAAAGACACTATACGCACATGTAAAATAAATGATAACTTCTTTTTGTTTGTTTTAAAAATCTATTTTTTTGTATTTTTATAGAGGACGCTACTGTACAATTAAGAAAATTAATGTTGTAATTGCATAAATTAATTAAAAATAGAGAAAATTAATAAACTAAAATTCAAACAATTTAAGAAACTAAATAGTTAAACTTAAAGTTATTTAATAGAAATAAACTTTGTACTAAGATATATAACTAATTGTGTATATCGAAAATAACATATACATATTTAATTAAATCACGCGCGCAGAGGGCGTAATAAGCGAAACTTGAAAATATTACACTAGTAAAGGAAATAAAATGTAAATTTGACTAGTGAGTAGTAAAACTACACTAGTGTAGATAGAATAAAATGATGAAAAGAACTTGATTTGATTAGAGAGTCGCGAGATAGAAAAAAATAATAGGATGTAACGAGAGTAACAAAGAGAGCAATAGGGAAGGAAAAGCAACCGACGCTCATCGTTCGCTTCCTTCTTCTTTATGCCTAATTGTCGTTCTAGTCACCGTGCTATATAGTCTTCTACCGTACTAAGAGATTAAATTAATTGTTAAAGTTGCTAGTATTGTTAAAATTATTGAATTGTTATTTTTCTTTTGTTATTGATTTTTAAGGGATATATTATCGGTGCTAAACGGTTTTTTTCTTTTTTTGTTGCTATTGTTGATTTCCTCTCTCGAAATTTTATTTCTTTTTCTCGCGGGCGCTATCATCGCGTCAGAGGAATTGCGGGCCATTTCCCGGAGGGTCTAAATTGCCAGTCACCGGCCATTTTGAGAAAACACGTGGCGTTGTTCTTGGAGTTTTATATTTGTCTTATCTTTAATCTCTAAGGTTTTCGAATTGAGATGGCTGATGCAATTCAACAAGTACAGAATAAGTTACAATCTGATTAAATAATTTTTCCTTTTTGGTGAAAACTTAATCAGCGAAATTAGCTCTTAAAATCTCTCTCTCTCTCTCTCTCTCTCTCTCTCGCGAAGTAAGACATAGCTATTCGTTGTTAATTTAAATAAAAGCTAGTGGAAAAGTAATAAATAGAATTTTTTTTGTGAAAAGTGAAAATAGGAGAGTATAGCGAAGGACCACGGCCGGCTATAATAATAGTTACGTGGTTACTTAACCTCCAAACTAAAAAAAAATTTGTGTTAGTCTAAAGTATATTTTATATCTATGAGAGTGTTTAATTTTTCTTTATTTTTATTAAAGTGAAAAGACAAAAAGTGAAAAGTTAATAGTGATTTGTTTTCTTTTGTTGTTCTTTATTACCCAATCTAAAACTAAATCTAAGATTACATTTCAAAGTTATAGAATTTTCTTTTATTGAAATGTTTAAGTAAAAATTTTTTTTACCAATAATCGAAAAATACATAACTTTTTTTGTGCAAAAATACATATAACAATTCAGAGGTGAGATAATTGGTGAGACTCAACGAGGTTATACGAGGAAAGTCGATACTAGCGCCACCAATTAGGCTCTGACCCAACCTAATTTATAAATTGTTATCAGAAAATTTTATAAGTTAATTACATAATTCATTATTGATTTATTAATAAGATCTTAGAATTATTCAAAACTTTATTATTACAAATTTTAACCAATTGAAGAATTAATAACTAATAGCTTATTTGAAATATTCTTTGAAACTGTTTTTCTCGAATAACTTTCATTTGGTCTACTTGCTTTTAATTAGAATTGTGAAGATAAAAAGTATTTAAAACTAAGTATTTGAAAAATAAAGTAGTTTAAAATATCTAATTACCTGACTATAAAAATCATAGTATCTGAATTTCTGATAAATACAAAGAATAAATTAAATTATCACAAAGCGTATAACCTCACCTCCACAAAACACTTATTGAAAATCAGAGAGAAAGAATGAGAGGATATTCGACACTAGCACCACCAACAGAAAGATTGCGTAATCTGAAATACGCACTGCTGTTCGAGCCCCCCACCCTTACATAACCTAAAATATATTGAGCACGTGTTGCACCCGTTGCTCAATTTTTACATTATCGAGTTACAGTTAAATTATTATTATTGTGTAATAGTTTAAAATTAATAGTTTTCTTTTGTAGTTTAACATATTATAATTAAATTCAATAGTTTTTTTTTCTTAACATATAATTACCCAAAGAACTTGCTTTATAAAGAAACTTGCATATAGTTAAAACTTAAATTCTTTTAATTAATTTATTTAAAGTTTACTTAGTAGATTTGAACCTATACATTTAAACGTTTATTAATTCATTTCTTGAATCGATCTTGTAATTGGTTGATATATTAGAGGTAGAGTATTCAATTCCCTAATTATATTATTATTATTATTATTTTTGTAGGCTGGAGAATCTCAGGATTTGGGGTTATAAGCAAACTATTATTTCTTATTTAATTATATATATTTATAATCCCCCAAATAAAACCCACCCTTACAGACTTTTTAAATTTTTGGAGGAAAAGTTTTTTCTTCTCGCTAAATTAGTAACCACTAACTTATGAAATTTAATAAATTGTTAATTTTTTTATAAATTATTAATATTTTATCAATAAGATATTCATTTTTATCGATATTAAACGCATAATTGAATAAACTAATAAAAATAATTAGAAAAATATCAAATTTTAATATAAATTGATATATTATAAAATTTATAAGATTTTAACACTGAATTTTCAATTTCTATTATATTTATATTTTACCCACTTTAAGTTGATATAATGGCCACTGTTGAGGTAGAAATAAAGCACATTATGCAACTCGGAAGTAAAATCTAATTTCTCCTTCGAGAATTCACTTCCCTTGGGAGAAATATGCGACCTTACTTCCTAGTTGCATAATGTACTATTCTATGCTTTCAAAACAGAATTTGACCCATTAGGATGGAATTACTTAAATACACACACTTATTTTTGTGTACATATATGAGATGTTGGGTTGCGAAACATGCCCAGTCCTTCATGTAAGATTGGATTTAACAGGTTCTGCAATCCAATGTTTCATATATACACATGTATGTATACTCAAAAATAGAATATAAAAATATATCTACACAAAAAACCATAAAAAAATAATTAACATTTTGCATGAAAAAATGTATTATATCCGTCAGATAGAATACGAAAAAATAGAAGACCCGTATTTTTTTGTTTTTCAAAATATAATGAATTGCAAAATTTACAGCCGATATGAGTTATTACAATTTTGATATATATAGATATAGCGCTATGATAAATGACGTCACGATAGCTATTGGCAAAATGACAATCGTGACGTCACACCAATTTCAAGTGCCTCTATCTCTTCAAGTTTTCATTTTCATGAAAAAAGAAAAAATAAGTATCCTTTATTTTTTCATTTTCTTAATAACGGATATAATGGATTAAAAAAAAAAATTTCATGCAATCCCAATTGAACCAGGGAATGAAACTTACGGTTTACAATATACGCATGTCATGCCTTAGTCACTTTAGCTACAAAGACATTAATTACTTGATGTTAAGAAATGGTTTATGTTTATCACCCCTCTTAATTTTTTTAATTTATTTTAGAAATAAATTGATTGATTTGGAACGTAAAATTACTTATAAAAGTTTTTTTTAGAATCTTCTATAAATATTATTTATTAACATACACAAAAATTATAATAATATTGACTTATATAATTAAAACGATAATTTACAAATATATTTAAAATTAATTAATGTTTATTCAAATTTTATTGATCCGATTCTCTACACGAGAGCATGTAGAAATTAGATTAATTTAACGTTCTCATTTCATTTGTATAATTTTATAAAAAGATATATTTTATTAAATAAAATTTAAAACATTAAAAGATATAAAATGATTTTAAATTCATTAACTTAAACTTATTTTCAGATAATAACAATCAAAAAACATATTATCGTGAAAGTACATATTATCGCACATTCAATGGTAAAGCATCCAGTGAATGTCGTCGATTATTGTACCAACATAAATTGCATCTAAAATAAGGATATAATATCGCACTTCCAATAGTAAAGCATCTAATGGAAGTCGTCGATTATATAGCCTTTCATAATAATTAAAATATCAATTATCGCATCTCTAATAGTAAAGCATCTAGAAGAGATCGTCGATTCTGGTGTTTTAATTCTGCCTGCTGTATGGATTATATGACCAATGCATGTCAAGAACTGATAAACGTAACTTTAATTTATATTTTGGTAATTTATTATTAAAATTACCTGGCGACCGTGCATCCAGCAAAACGCGCCCGTTACAGCTGTCCAATAGTAAAGCATCTAATGGAAGTCGTCGATTATATAGCCTTTCATAATAATTAAAATATCAATTATCGCATCTCTAATAGTAAAGCATCTAGAAGAGATCGTCGATTCTGGTGTTTTAATTCTGCCTGCTGTATGGATTATGTGACCAATGCATGTCAAGAACTGATAAACGTAACTTTAATTTATATTTTGGTAATTTTAATAATAAATTACCAAAATATAAATTAAAGTTACGTTTATCAGTTCTTGACATGCATTGGTCACATAATCCATACAGCAGGCAGAATTAAAACACCAGAATCGACGATCTCTTCTAGATGCTTTACTATTAGAGATGCGATAATTGATATTTTAATTATTATGAAAGGCTATATAATCGACGACTTCCATTAGATGCTTTACTATTGGAAGTGCGATATTATATCCTTATTTTAGATGCAATTTATGTTGGTACAATAATCGACGACATTCACTGGATGCTTTACCATTGAATGTGCGATAATATGTACTTTCACGATAATATGTTTTTTGATTGTTATTATCTGAAAATAAGTTTAAGTTAATGAATTTAAAATCATTTTATATCTTTTAATGTTTTAAATTTTATTTAATAAAATATATCTTTTTATAAAATTATACAAATGAAATGAGAACGTTAAATTAATCTAATTTCTACATGCTCTCGTGTAGTGAGTCGGATCAAGAATTAGTTCTCAATTCATTAGTGTTCATTTCTTAATTGTATCGCATATTATTTGTTCATTGGGAATGACCAAATAATATATTTTAGTATTTAAAAAATTCACCTTTTCAAAATTTTAAATTCAAATTCAAAATTCAAAGTAAATATATTTATTTAAAGTTTCAGCATTTTTTTTAAACTTTAAATCGTCATAACTTTTGTTCTAATTGATCAAAATATTCGATCCGGGGTTTATTTTAAAGATTATTGTTGATATTTTCGATATATTAATAAATAAAAGCATAAAAATAGTTGTAAGAACACGTAAAGTTGGAAAAATAGTACGATGCGCCATGGTATCAATGTTTTAAAATCGAAAATATAAAAAAAACGTTTAAAAATTTGTTTAAAAAAAATAAGGCAAAATCGCATATTTTCACCTACCCTAAAAGTTAGTATTTTTTATGTATAAAATCATATAAAAATTTCAAAAAAAAAAAATATATAGTTTTTGAGAAAATCGTGTTTGAAAAAAATCGCTTTTTTTCGGTTTTTCGTAAATAACTCAGCGAGATCAAATTGTATTACGAAAATCGAGATCGCATTTAAAACTAGACCAAATTTTGCACACTTTCGTTAAAAGAACGTCCAAAATGGTTAAAAATTGACGGAGCTATAGTCATTTAAAAGTAGAGGTTCATTTTCAATTTTTGAATTTTCGTTTTTACGTCCAACACTAAAATTGCTGTAGTAAAAAAAAAAAAAAATTTTGAGCGTTCTATGAGGTAAATTTTATCTTTATATACATAATAGAAGGTATTTTTATTACTTAGAACAAAAAAAAAAATTCGATCAGTGACGGGCTGCATGAATCTGAATGGAATCAGCCGTCTATATTATTTGATAAAAATGAAACTTTTTATTGTAATGAGACAAAGAATTGATTATTCATAGAGAGAATAAGATAAACTGTAATCAAATTAGGCGCGCAGATGGCGTAACCTGTAAAACGTAAAAATACTACACTAGTAACAGGAAATAACCTGTAATTTGACTAGCGAGTAGTAAACTACAGCAGAATAAAGTGATGAAAAGAACCTTACTTGATTAGTGAGTCGCGAAATAGACAGAGATAATAGAGGTAGCGTAATAAGAGTAATAAAGAGAGCAATAGAGTAGGAGAAGTAACCAACGCTCTGCGTTCACTTCCTTCTTCCTCGTGCCTCATTATCGTTTCGTTAGCCTTGCTGCACAGTCGTATTCTACTATTTTTCTTTAAAAGCTAAATTTTTTTTTATTGTTACTTATTAAAGTTATCATTGTTTAATTGTTATTGTTGAGTTTTTCTTGGTTGTTATTAAAGATTAGAAATTATTGCTGTTAAGTTTTCTTTTATTAAATAAAAATCGGTCGCGTGGGGATCAAAACTAACCGCCAACGATAACCATCATACTAAAGGGTCCATAACACTAATTGCCGGCCATTTTGGAGATTATTTGTATAGATTTTCGGGGTTTTTGCTGTTGCTTTCTGGATTGGAAGGATAAAATAATGGCTGAGGTAGAGCATAGCAACGAGCAGAAAAAGGTATAATTTGTATTAAAAATTAATTTTTTTTATTTAAAATTGTGATAAAAGAAACTAATAGTGTGCGAAATTGAAAATATAAATTCTCTCTCTCTCGTGTTGAAATAAAGTAATAGTACTGTAGCGTATAAATTAATTCAATTTGCTACTATTACATAATAACTAAGAAGTTAGAAATTTTAATTAGTTTTCTTTTTGTCGGAATTCTTGAAGATTTTATATATACCCTCCTGCTTGCTTCGCTCGCCAACCCCCTTTTTGAATTTAATACATAGATTTTATAATGTATATAATCCCTTGTAATAATTTTACATTCATATACTTATATACATTTATACATTTTTGATATTTCAATAACACAGGCCCACAAAAAAAACAAAAGTGTCTGTGCAATTGACCAGACCTATATATTCTTATGTATTTTTCGACGCTAAATCCGAATTTGCAATAAAAAAGAAGGGTCCAGCTACTTTTTTATGGGGTTTTGCTCGAAAAACCTTATTTTTTACGGTTTTTTCATGGTTTTTTTTTTAAATAAAAAAAAATAAAGAAAAATTTTATTTTTTGAATTTTTTTTTCACAGAAATTTCAACCCACCGTACGGCGATGAAAAGGCGGAAAATCGCGAAAAGTGAAAATTTGCTTCTTTGATTAAAATGACATTAAAATCAAGTTTTACGATTTTAAACCGATTTATAAACATTGAAAATACTTCACTGGGGGTTTTTGAGGTCGCTGATCACGAATTGTAAATCATTTTTTTCAAAAAACAACTCCTAGTCGGCGTAAGTGGACAATAAACGTGATAAATTGATTTTTTTTCAAAAAATGTTTTTTAAATCGATGTTTTGGATACTGTTCTGGAGGTTTTCCACTACATAAATCACAAAACTAGAACCTTTTTCGACTCTTGATTATAAAATAAGACTTAAAACTTATGTATAGCGATATTCATGAACTCCATTATAATATTTTTAGCTTCTTGTAAGAAGTGCCTTAGAGTTTTAATGGGTTAATCAATTGAGTTTGTAGAATTTTCGCTAATACTTTGCAACTTTGATAGTGAGATGTTGGATACTAGATATTCAGGACAAGACGTCCCTGAAATTCATTGCACCAACAAAATGGAAAAAACCAGAAAATGAAAACGATTGCTACTTTTGTACAACAAAAGTAGGGGGTACAGCTTATATTAAGAAAAAAGAAATACATTATTCTAGTCCTAAAACTGTTGAGTTTCCAGAAAATGTCCTTATAGAAGGTTTAGAAAATGAAGAATCACGAGATAGTTTTACAGCAGATTTAGATTCTCTGCATGTGGACGATAATTCGATAAATCAGATTAATGTGAAAGAAACTGAACCAAGCGATAACACATCATCCGAAGATCTAAGCGAATCCGACAAAAGTGAAGAAAATCTCTCTTCAAATGATGATGAATAATATGTACCTAAAGGTGTGGAGAAATCTGTGAAAAAATATGATCAAAAGAGTCTGAATGATTTATTTAGAAAGGCTGGTCTATCTAAAGAGCAATCTGAATTGATGGCTTCAGACTTTAAAAAGCGAAATATGCTGACAAAGGGAAATACAGTAAGTGAATATCGTGACCAAGAGAAAACCTTTCGAAAATATTTTAAAGAAGATTCAGGGCTAGTTTACTGCATTGACGTAAAAGGACTTATTGACGAATTAAAACCACGTATATACAAACCTGAGGATTGGCGCCTGTTTATTGATTCGTCTAAGCGGAGCCTTAAAGCAGTCCTTCTTTATAACACAAATAAGTACGCTCCTATACCATTAGCGCATTCAACTGTGCTTAAAGAAGAGTATTCAAACATTGAATTGGTTTTGTCAAAAATAAAATACGAGGAACATAAATGGCTAGTATGTGGAGACTTAAAAATTTTATCTGTGATACTGGGACAACAATCTGGATTTACAAAATATCCTTGTTATTTGTGTATGTTTGATAGAAGAGATAGGGAAAACCACGACAAAAAGAAAATTTGGCCACTAAGAGAGTCATTTGAACCTGGAAAACAAAATATTGTAAAAGAGCCACTTGTGAATTCGTCCAAAATTTTGATACCACCTCTTCACATAAAGCTTGGTTTAATGAAACAATTTGTCAAGGCATTAGACCAAGATGGGGAATGCTACGAATATTTGAGCCAAGTATTTCACCACAAAACAGATGGTAAACTAAGCGAAGGTATTTTTGATGGACCTGAAATTCGTACTCTATTTAGAGATGAAAACTTTGAAAGAACTATGAAAGATGATGAGAAAGCAGCATAATCTAGTTTTAAAGATATATCAACAAAATTTTTGGGTAGCACTAAAGACGTAAATTACAAAACTATTGTAAAAAAAATGGTTCGCAACTTTGAAAAACTGGGCTGTCTAATGAACATGAAGCTCCATTTCCTTGATTCACATATTGATCGATTTCCTGAGAACAACGGGAACTTTAGTGAAGAGCAAGGAGAAAGGTTTCACCAAGACTTGAAGGAATTTGAACGCAGATGTCAAGGTCGATGGGGTATAAATATGTTGGCAGATTACTGCTGGATGATGAAGAGAAAAACATCTTCAAAAAGAGGTCAAAAGCGTGTCAGAAATCCTTTACGCCGGTCATTTGACGAGAAACGTGTGCGTATAACACTTTAAAACTATATTTAAAATATTTTTTTGGAAGACAAAAATAAAAATAGATATCGCCAATATCTAGTATCCAACATCTCACTATCGAAGTTGCAAAGTATTAGCGAAAATTCTACAAACTCAATTGATTAACTCATTAAAACTCTAAGGCACTTCTTAAAAGAAGCTAAAAATATTATAATGGAGTTTATGAATATCGCTATGCATAAGTTCTAAGTCTTATTTTATGATCAAGAGTCAAAAAAGGTTCTAGTTTTGTGATTTATGTAGTGGAAAACCTCCAGAACAGTATCCAAAACATCGATTTAAAAAACATTTTTTGAAAAAAAATCAATTTATCACGTTTATTGTCCACTTACGCCGACTAGGAGTTGTTTTTTGAAAAAAATGATTTACAATTCGTGATCAGCGACCTCAAAAACCCCCAGTACAGTATTTTCAATGTTTATAAATCGGTTTAAAATCGTAAAACTTGATTTTAATGTCATTTTAATCAAATTTGAAGCAAACTTTTACTTTTCGCGATTTTCTGCCTTTTCATCGCCGTATGGTGGGTTGAAAATTCCGTAAAAAAAATTCAAAACATGGTTTCCGATGTATTTTTTCCCGTAGAATTCGATTTTGAAGTCAAAAAAAAAAATTTTTCTTTATTTGTTTTTATTTAAAAAAAACCATGAAAAAACCGTAAAAATGAGGTTTTTTTAGCAAAACCCCATAAAAAAGTAGCCACACCCTACTTTTTTATTGCAAATTCGGATTCAGCGTCGAAAAACACATAAGAATATATAGGTCTGGTCAATTGCACAGACACTTTTGTTTTTTTTTGTGGACTTGTGTAATTAATAATGTACACATAATATAAAATATAACATATGATATAAATATTTATTCATACAGCGCATATTAGACGCTGTTATGGTCATCAATTCCAACCGATCTTTCTTTTGCATTATGCTCCGAGAATCACCTCCTAACTTCTAAAAGCTCAATTCTTATTTCATTTATCTGGCATAAACAAATATTTTTTTTTTTGTAAATTTCTAAAATCTTTTATAATATAAAAAGAAAAAATAAATCTTATGATAATTTGAATCAAATTGACCTGATTTATCAGATTTTGAATGAAAAAATTAAAATTTTAAATAAAATTCACAATAAATTAGCTAAAAATTAAATTTTCAGCTAAAATTATCAATAAATCAGCTAAAATTAGCTAAAAAAAAAATCTTGTAATAATTAAAATCAAATTGACCTGATTTATCAGATTTTAAGTGAAAAATGAAAATTTTAGCTAGAATTCACAATAAATTAACTAAACTTAGCTAAAAAATTAAAATTTTAGCTAGAATTCTCAATAAATCGGCTAAAATTAGCTGAAAAATGAAATCCTTAGCTAAAATTTACGATAAATTAGGTAAACTTTACCATAAATTAGCTAAATTTATCAGTAAAAAGGAGGAATCAAGGGAGGATTTTGAGAGACTGACAGCGGCAGCGGCGAAAATCTTTTATAATATAGAAAGATATAATTTAAATTTGAACAGAAAGAACTTTACAAAAAAACGTGTTTATTTCCTTTATATGATCAGTCTTCATTATATTTCTTTTCTTTCTTTTATCTATAATCATGTACTTTAGGCCAGATCCTCCTACACCTGTAACAAAAATAAGGGCCTAATTCCTGGCATTAGCAACCGATTCACTACGTGTTGCACAAGTACAGTACATAGCGCACGGCAAAGGGCAGCTTTAAAGGCACCCTTCTACATTTGCCATCGGCCTTTTATGCAAGGCACAGTACTCCTACCAACAACATGGTTTCCCACTCAGAGCCTTTCGGGATCAACCCTAGTCATGCTCCTATTCGAAAAGAAAAAAATATATATATCATTTATAGGTTGTGTATTAGTAATTAATCAAGGCAAATGAACTAGTTTTAATCAAATGTTAGTTAATTTCTTTCAACAAAGAAAGAATTTAATGAATAAGAACATTTTTATTTATTAGTTAATTAAATCACGAGATTGACTCTATTAATTATAATCACTAAACACTTCGCGCACAAAATACTTTACAAGTCACCCAATGGCGGTGCTTCCTCTGTAATCCATACTCACAGTGTAAAAGTCCTTCCAATCGAAAAACGAGATATTAAAAATGGCTGAGATAATTGATGTAAGAGAGCAAAAGCACTTCGTACAGCGAGTTTTATTCGCGGTTATGAGATAATTATCTGCGCCATCTTGATAGATAGTTAAGATGACTCATGCTTCATTTTTACATAAAGTTCTATGTAATTTTCTGCGCATGTATACTAACGCCATCTACCTAGTGATTTAGATAATGTACATGAACAGTGCTTAATTACACGTTAATTATGCGAAATCGTTATTATTTATTCAATATTAACTTTTTAACCGACTTCAAAAAGGAGGAGGTTCTCAATTCGACTGAATTTTTTTTTTTTTTTTTTTAATTAGTAAATTCTTCAATGTTATTTGCTTAATTATTAATAATGTTATGCAAATTCGTTAATAAGACAAAATAACTAGATGTTAGTTACTTATTTTAGTATCTGAAGTTGCTTTTACACTTGACGTTTGAATTTTCTATCATTTTGTATATTTTTACTTTCACATTTGAAAATAATTTTCAATTTATATATTTACGATAGTTATTTATCATGAAGATGTAATTTCATTATTTTTTTTATGTTCTTTCCTCAAAATCATGTTTTAATTGAGTTAATATAAAATCTACTATCAAGTTTAAAAGGATAATGACGCCGTCTTGTAGCGTCTCTTTCTGTCTCTCCTTCTTTTATCTAATTGGACGAAGAACGGCAGTCCCTACTTGTGTGCCGCGCGTTTGAGGCTGGCGCGCAGGAGCTTGCCTATGGCGCGCTTTTGATTCAAATTTAAATTTTAAAGGGAAAAGGAAAAATCTTATAACTTTCAAACTTTTTGTCAATAGAAAATTAAATTAACTAATGAGACTTTGTTTTTAATAAAAGTTAAAATTTTCCGATAATCCTTTCTTTTTTTATAAAAGAAAATATCTTTCATTGCTTATAATACTACTCTATTATGAGAAAGAATTTTTATTTTTTTTTCAATTATTTTGATGCAAGGTTTGAGACCGTTGCAGTTTCAAAGAAAAACTTTTAATCTCCTCTTCTTTAACTCTAAAGAGGATGTTGAACATGAATAATTCAAAGACGGGTTTCGAATCATAAAAAGTTGAGAATATCTAGGCTGCATTTTGAATACATCTCGAGAAGAAGTACCAGTCGCACGCATCACTAATTTATGATGCTAAGTATCATGCTGATGTTCAACTTTCTTCGAAAACTCCTCTTAATACATTTCTGTCATAAAGCAGTCATGACGGATGCTATGATCAGTCTGGCGCTCCTTAAATGCCCTCAACTCCTCAAAAACGAGATTGGCAACGGATGTTTTCTAAAAAGAAATTTCACAACTAAAAATTCTAAAAATTATTGGCTAATTATCTACTTTTTGCGTACGCTATAGCTAAAAATGCTGAATTTAGTCTTAATGATATAATACTGTTTATTTGCGCTTCAGGACACATCGACCTCACTCACAAAGGATGAAGCAAAAATCTCAAGTGTAAGCCGATACACTCCCTGATTACCATAATTTTTTTTATTCTTCAATTTGAAGAAAGTCAAATTCTTGTAAAAGGAAATATTTATTGACTAACATATTAATATAGAAAATATTCTTTGAACGCTTATAATCAAGTTTATCTTCATATTTTATCTTACTGATATATTCCGCGAGGTCAATAACACAATCAGGAATAAGCGAAAGTCTATTAATAAAACATTCGTCTAAAAAGTCATTAATATCCTCAAATACTCTTCTTTTCAAAGCCTGTTCAGAAAATTCTTGGTCTAGGTATTGCTTCCAAGGTAACAAACCACCTAGCCATACAATTAAGTTATAAAAGAGGCTTTCTAAATTTCCTCTACACGGAGCTATTTCAGTATAAGCGTCTTTAGATAAAAATAATAAATCGCTCTTATCCAAAGTCTCAGGTCTGCTCATGTGCTCTCCAATGCGAGTCGCATGACCAAAACTAGTCAAAAATATTTGGCTGAAACTAGAAGAATCAATATATAATTTCTCTGGTCTAATATCGTCGTGAACGTATCCTCTATAATGCGAAAATTCAAGACTGCAAATTAATTAATATGCCATATGAATAGAGGCATTAAGGCTAAGCTTATAATTATGAATTTTAAGAATTTTATTAAGATTATTATCTAATTTTTGAACGACAACAAATTTGTTTTTTTTTTTTTTTTGAATTGATAAGTATCAGAACCGTGGGGACAAAAGCACAGCATGGAGAATTTCACTAAAATATTGCGAAATCTTTCACTGGAATATCTCAATGGAACCTTCCATGCAGATTCTAGGAAGAAATATTTTACAGAAAGATTTAAGTAATCTTTTAGTACAATATTCGGTAAAAGATTTCAGAAAGATTTTATAAACATTCCGCTGAAAGAACCCGAAAGACTTAGAAATTGGACGGCGGACTATTACCTAAATCATCCAAAAATATTTCATGGAATATTTTACAGAAAGATTTAAGTAATCTTCCAGTGAAATATTTCATGAAAGATTTTAGGAAGATTCTATAAACATTTCGTTGAAAATTTCATAAATATTTTGCTGGAAGATTCCGAAAAACTTCAAAATCGTACAGCGAAGTATTACATAAATCTTCTAGTAATATTTCACGAAATATTTTATAGAAAGATTTAAGTAATCTTACAGTGGAATATTGTATGAAATATTCTAGAAGGATTCCATGAAGTTTCCGATGGAAGCTTGCTCGGAGTGTTACGGGAGATTTCCAGTGACGCCGATAGGGGGATGTTCGTTAAATGGGAGTTTTATCCCCAAGTGGTTGGGCAATACCTTACTCACCATATAAGCGGAAGGGTCGCCGCTTTGTTGCGAATAGTCGAAGCGATTATGTAAATGCGATTTCATTACTTAATGTCAATGTTTATGTATGCGTATATGTATTGTATATGAGTATAATGTGTTATTGTATAATATATATACTATCTCTTCTCAGCATTTCTATATCTTTCATAAAATATTCCAGAAATATTTTGTGGTAAATCTGAAACCCTAAATCATTCATCGAAACCTTCCAAAAATCTTCCAGGAACATTTTCATGATAGATGTGAGATTACCCAAATCTTCCATTGAAGTATTCTTGATATCTTTCAAGAATATCTGATGGAATATTCCAATTCAAGAAGAATCAAGGACATACGAATATTAGAGGAATATTCCACTGAAGTTTTCTGAAATAATCCTAATTTTCCGTGTCAATATTCTACGAATCTTCCATGAATCTTCCATGGAATTCATTCTTTTGATCAAAGAATCATAATCTGCAGTATTAGCTAAATCGGTTCCCTAGAGGTGTGGAGACTTCTCCTTATTAGTTATGCAAGTTTTAAATGACTACTTAAAGTGTATATTAACAAATGTCATCGAATTTACATTCTCTGAATACTTACACTAAATACTACTATGTATCTATACATAAATAGCTATAGAACTACTTTTCGACATTAATTTTAATAAATATTTGAACTAAATAGCTGCATAACATAAGGCAGATATTCTTTAATTTTATTATATTTTCACTATTACACTGACGTTCCAAACATTTTTGGGCATTTTTTTTTATAAATAAAATAAAATGGTTTGCTTTTGAATCTTTTTTTCATTCTTACTTATTTTTCTCCAAATCGATCATGTAAAATGATTTTAAATGTGATGCCTGAATTATGTAATGGGCCTACAAATAATTATCAGATAAAATTTTGAAGTTACATTAAATTTGTATTTAAACTTCCTCAGAAGCACCGTGCGATATCTAAATTTAATGGTATTTTATTGAAACATGGTTCATGACAAAAACTTTTTATCATGTCCGATGGATTATCGTAATTAATATTTGTATTATTATAATTATGTAAAAAAGGAAACATTCTGATTTTTTGCCTTTCAAAAATATCTAATAAATGTAATCTCATTTAAGAAATATCATATCTTGAAAAACATGGACATAAATTATAAAGTATTGCAACAGCAAAAGCAATTGCAAAAAGGCCGCAATCATAATTATTTGTTTGTGATTGTTCTGCTTCGAAAACTGTGCTTAATTTTGATTGGTTTGAAAATAATCTGTTTATATAAATCTTATGCTCATCTTGTAGATGTTTGAGATTTAAACTGTCATATATAAGAATTATTTTATTATTATTATACATACAAATCCAGTGACCTTTTTAAAATTTCCGGAAAACAATGCTTCTTCATCAGTCGGTACTAAATTAATATATTGCGGTATTTGAATTGGTAAAGTGGTTTGCATATTAAATGAGGGGCACCGATTTCAAAGATTATTATATCCTAATTTATGAATATCAGTTAACATTTAAGCTATTCCACTATACAATTCTTATCCTTTAACAATCAATTTATCTTTCTCAGTCAAACCCATTATTAGAAATTGAAAATCTTTTAAAAATTTTTATTTCTTTCAAATGAACTTTTTTTAAAAATATTCTCAATAGAATTGCTTTTATATTAACTAATTTAATTCAGTGTATTTTTACTTTCAAAAGCTGAAAAATATAAGAAATTATGGAAAATGCTTTAAATTAATTGTAATAAGATGAAAAATTATAATAAAATCTTTGAAAATGATATAACGATTTGAAAATGGTTATTTTCGGCAATTATATAAATACATAACAAAAAAACATCGGATGAGGCTTTTTAAAATTATTAATAGATCAAAGTCTTATATTTAATATATATTTAAGGTAAAAAGAATTTTTATTAATTAATATCATTAGAAAAAAAATTATGACTACATTTAAAATTTTTTTTTTCAGGCTTAAAATCCATTCTGATACCTTCAACAGTTTTTAAATGTAAATATCGTGAATATCTGTGAATAATTATAAATAATTGTGAATAATGCAATTATAATAAGTAACTAAAAATAATGATATTTCTGTTCTATTTACAACAAACCTTTCTGAATAATTAAATAAAAAGAACAGTAAGTCTGAATTAAAAATTTCATGTTTAAAAAAGCGTTAATTAGCACATGCTTAGAAAATGCTAGTAGTTAAGGCGACTTCGGATTTTAGGTTAGTTTTTATTTTTGAGTTTACAAATAACTCTCTCAATATGTAAAATTTTTCAGATTTTTTAATTTTCCACCATTCTACGGATTATAATAAATGGTGGAAAATTAAAAAATTAAAAAAATTTTAGAAACTAAAAGAGTAATTTGTAAACTACAAAATGAAATCCAACCGAACTTCCGTAGTCGCCTTAACAGTTATTTTATTTTAATCGGCTGTATTGTAGCTCAATATTTTTTGTCATAAATGTTTTTTTATTGTATTGTAACAAATTTTATTATTAAGCATATTATTAATTTTTTTTAATAAAAAAAGGCAAAGCATAAGATTTTAACTTGGAAAAATTTTTAATTGTTGCAACGTACCCTAAAACTTAGCCAACACAGCTATTGTACATTTTTTATTTAAACCAAATAACATATTTTTATCGCTTTCTTGCCCCGAACTTAATTTTTTCAATCATCTAAACAGTTTTCATTATTAAATAACAAAATTAGTGAAATGAGCATTTTAAGGACAAACACGTTGCATGCTGCACATAGGTAGATAGATGGATATTGATTTATTTTGTAAAAAGAGTACAAAAAGGCGTGTAATACATGAAATAATAATTAATAGTTCTATATAAAGTATTGCATATTAATATAAGATATCACAGTCAATTAATAAAATCAATATATAATACTGTATCAGTAAGTCATCATGTAAAAGTGATATCACAGACTATTCTAAATACACGCAGAAAACATAAATTACAATAAAAAACAGTCTTTAATATTTATCAGTCATAGAATTAAAATACATAATTTAAAAGAGGAATCACTGTCATGACATCAATAAAAATAAAATTGGACAATACTATAAAAATAAAATTGGACAATACAATAACAAAGTAATAGTAAATAATTAAAAAATAAAATAATAATAACATTTAAAGAATAAAAACTTAATACCGAAGATCTCATGACTTCTAATAAAAACAGAACCACTCATTCTTTCCGCATACATTCATCCATCATTCACGCTAATAAATACATTTACACCTTAAATCTATATATAGGACAAAACAAAATAAATTAACATAAAAATTAAAATACTTGAAATCAATTTCACTCGAGGTCGAGTAAGTACGTCCTCAAAGTCGACTTAAACCTGCTGAGCGATGGAAGATTTTTTATATCAGCAGGCAGGGAGTTCTAAAAATGCGCACCTTGAACTTGAAAAGAATTTCATCCAGTCTCAGTACGCATGAAGGGCACCGCGAAGTCCTTAATCTCTCCCCTAGTGGCTACCCTAGGTACATATCTAGTGAAGAGACTCACTAGATACTCGGGAGTATTCATGCGCACGATTTTGTACATGAGTACAGCCATAAAATACCGTCTCCTTGAATCAGTACGCAGTCAACCAAGCGCAGCTCTATGAGGAGAGATATGATCGCCCATTCCTACGCCTAATACATATCTCACACATGAATTTTGCAGTCTTTGTAATTGTCTTCTTAACCCCTGCACCGAGAAACTTTTTGGGGCGAGAGACCTTTGGTAGTGTAGGGCTGGGCGCCTCGATAATGTAAGTAAGTCATCTCGTCTTGAGCATAAAGGTCTGAGACCTTTGTCACCGAGGCCGTGCGTCTATTACGTTCGGATGATGTATACACAGATCTAGTTTTGTCCAGCTTTATGCCTTCAGTCTTCAAGATAAAGGTCTCAGGCCTTTATACTAAGACATGATACCTCATCGAATCGCTCTATTAATAAGGGTCTCACACCTCAGGATTTACCAAGGTCTATCGCCCCAAAAAGTCTCTCCGTGTGCGAAGCATCAAGCAGAACTACTGAGCAGTACTCGAGGTGCGAAAACAGCAAGGCGGCTGCGAGTTGTTTACGCAGGGCCTCAGTGGTGTATCGACGAAAAAACCGTAAACTATACATTATCCTATTAAATTTTTTAGTCACCATAATAATGTGCGGCTTCCAAGATAACTTAGCGTCAAGCACAACACCAACGCTCGTAACGGTATCAGAGAAAGATATGCCGACACCTCCCTCAAGCTCAATCGTTCTTGGCTCACCGGCATAAAAGTCATTAATAAAACGACTACTGCTAAAAACGATCGCCTTAGTTTTACTTGCATTTAATGTGAGAGAAGCATCAACAGCCCATCCCGACACCGCCCTGGCCGCCCTCTGCATAATACGAATACCTTCGTTTAGATGTTCATAAGGGACCTGAGTATAGATTTGGAGGTCATCAGCATATAATATGTGCTTGAGCATATCGTTTTTATGATTAAATTTTGTTTATTTGAATAATTAATTTCTTCATTTTTTTGGAATATTGTATTTAAATACATTTTTTATGATATCATAAAGTATTCGCATTTTATTACATTCATCCTAAATAACAGTAAAAAATATACTTTAAAAAGATAAAATAAACGTCAAAACATAAAAAAATATATATTTAATAAATAAACTGCTATTTTTAAACATTAAAAACATAGATAAAATTTTTTCCTAATTAATTATAAAACTGAAAAAAATTTTAAATGCTTTTCATATTGTGGTTCAAAGTTTGGGATCATTGTAATAATTACAAAAAAAAAATGAAATCTATTTTTTTAATTTTTAAAAATGTTAAAATTCAATGTAAAATTTTTAAAAATAAAATAGAATCTAAAGTCATTTTCATTTAAAACACGCTTCCGTGAAATTTGCAAGGTTTCGTAAAGTTTCATTTTTCCTAAATCAAATTATCGACATTATAAATTTATATTAAGTTAATTCAATAAAAAGACATTTAAAACCTGATATCAAGATATTTGCTGCTATACTAAGAAATTATATTAAAAAGGATATACTGATATTAATGTACTTTTAATAAAAGCATTTCTTCATTTTTTATGTGTCTAAAATAAAATGATGTTTATCAACATTTTATGTTGAATTTTTATTAAATAAATTGAAAATAATGTTATCAAGCTCTTATATAAGTTTAGAAAATGCCAGTTTTTAAGAGACTAAGAGAATTAAGCTATTTAAAATGTAATAAAAATTTTATTTAATCTGTCTTGTGAGAACTTAAATTATTATATTTGTTAAAACAATTTGTTCGTTTTGGAAATAAAAATTAATGATATTATAAAAATATGATATTTAATAGAAGAAAAAGTCCAATTTTTAAAATATTAATGATATTCAATGTAATTTTTATCTAAAATGCGCTTTAATAAAGTTTACATTCATAAAATTATTTATTTTTTCAGATTCATTTATTATTTTACTTTTCTCAAATGAAATTAGATTTATTCATATTTATTTTCTATTTTTATTAAATGAGTTTAAAATGTCATACATTATAACCTCCCTTACCCTATCACCTGAAATGGATAGCACAAAGTGCTCATGTAAAAGGAAAAGGATGTAAAGGAAAGGTTCTTTTTAAGCTAGACCCGTTTTTGGTGTAGACGCCATGCTACAACCAGTCCGGGGTCTCTATGCTTATATGTTTGTACTAAATAAATGCCTCTTATAAGCCAGCGAGCATAAAGACTTATAGTCTTATAAGAGCTTAATCATTTACTTTAACTTTGACTCGTTAAGATTTAACTGCTTGTCAACAGCTAATAATTATAACAGGTAAATTTGAATTAGTAACGCGTGATTTGAATTTAAGTACTTCATGTACATTCACTAAAAGACACTTTATTGAAAATACTACTTATCAAATTCTCATTAACTGTAAGATAAGTTAATATTAAATAAGATTTTGCCCACTTGATAAATTCACCAATTAAAATACACGTGAATTGAACATTTACTTTAATTTACTAAATTAACCCTTTATTTTAAGTTGAAAAAGGTTTACTCTGTTATTACTGCTACCGGTACGGAGCTGGTGGTTATCCAGCTCCTCGCGGACCTGCAGAATAATCAGAAAGAATTTTAGGTGAACACCAAGTATTAAATTTAAAAGAACTTTATTAAAAGCAGGCTGGCCAAAGAGTGCCGTACAATAATTTCGACGACGACTACATCGCTCTCGCTTGAGCCGCCGTCGCCGCTATCCTCCTCCTCTTAGATAGATTTTGCGTTGTGGGGGAGATACCTTGCTAATTTTAACTCGCGCTCTGCGCGAGTCCATCTCTTCCACACAATGTTGCGCACACGGAGCCTCTCCTCCTCAAATTCTACATATTGTCTGTAAGAGGGGAGAGATTCTTATTTTACCTTATTATACGATACAGGTACGCTTACATGTGTGTCGGTAATACAATATAATATAATATAAGCGTTTCTCAACACACATGTAAGCGTGTACGCCTCTTATATTAATTTCTACCTTGCGCGTCGGTATAACGTCTAATTGTTATGCCGCGCCGACGTGCAAGATAGAAATTCATACTCTAACGATCTTACATGATTTATATTTTCTTTTTTATCTATATGACAGGTTACAATTGCCCCCCAAAAATTTTTATACTTTACTTTACATTTATTTTAGTTTTGATTCAAGAATAAGAGAGACGCGTTATTTGTTTTCTTTTTTTTTTTGACTTTAATTTCTCAGTTACTTTAATATCATTTATATTTAATTTACACTTTATTTATTTCTTTTCTCTCTTTTATTCTCGAGTTTTGAAGTTTAAATTTCAACTGACTTTACTTGTATGTAACTTGCCCCCCAAAACAAAATAAATTGCACATTTGTTGTCTTTGAATTTTCTAATATCAATGTTTTTAATTTGTTTTTGTTCGTGCAATTGATTTTGTTTTCTTACATTTATTTATTTTTTTTTTTTTGATTTATCACTACGCACAGACAAATGTTTTTGCTGAATTTAATATTGTTAACTTTATATTTTTTGTTATTATTTATTTTTTTTCTCTAATTTACCTTATTATTTTCTTTTCTTCTAATTTTCTTGTCCATTCGTCTGGATCTGATTCATCTCCAGATAGATCGGATCTGTTTGATGGTATGCCGATTCTTCGTAGGCGATGTTTGGCTAGCGCTGCCTCTTGCGCGCATACGTATCTCCTTTTTAATGTATGTTTTGGTGTGTATATGTTTGTGATTTCCTCATCTATTTTTTCTTCTTTCGGCTTTATAAATACCGTTTTCTCGGCCTTTTCACCCTTTTTTATCTTTCTCTTACTTTTCGCCGATCCCTCTTTCATAGTAGCTAATCCAATCTCTTTTTCTTTTGGCTTCGCTACTGTTTTTTCTCCTGGTGCTGATGCTGTGAGTGATGATGCGTAATTGTAGTTTCTTGCAGAGCTTTCTCGTCTTTCTTCATAATTTATTGCCCTGTTTAGAGACTCGTCCCATACCACGTCTAGCCTTCTCTCTTCCAGTAAGTACTCATCTACTTGAGATGTTGCGTGTCTCATCCCCACGTATCTGTCCGGGCTGGTTCCGGCGTGCCTGTATAATGCTGGGCGAGTTTTGAAGTTTACTGGCCTTTTTACTTCTATCACTCTTGCCATTTTTCTTTCTTCTTCTTTTTTAAATTAGGTTTTTCCTTAATAACTATTAATTAACAACTATATTTTACACTAATAATCTATTTACACTTTAATCTATTATCACTCTAATCTATTTACACTCTAATCTATTAACTGTTTCTTTTTCTTCTATGTTTTCTATTATAGAACTTGCTTGTCCTAATGACTTAATTGTACTGTATGGTCAGTCTGAATTATTCCTTTGACCATTGATATGTTTGACAAATTTTGGTTTGGGGGGTAGGTCCTTAGGTGTTATAATCTTTTGTTTACTTTCTTCTTAATTTCGTGCTTTTCGAACTTTTATCTTTTCTTATTCTCTATTCTAATTTATAATATTATTTGATAAATTTTTCCGTGGTTCTCATTTTCTTTTCTGTATTCTTTAGTGATTTCTGTGTTTCCTTTTTTTTTTTTACTCCTTTTTTTTTCAAAAAATGGCTTTAAATTATCTGTGTGGAATTTCCCTCTTTCTTCTTCGTTTTCATTTATTAATAAATATGTGTCACTTGCAATTTCTTTTTTGATAGTGTATGGGCCTTCATATACTTGTAAAAATTTTGCTATTTTATTTCCTTCTGTATCAGATACATTTAGTGATTTTACTAGCACTTTATCGTTGGTTTTAAATTTATATTGTCTTGTTTTTTGATTTTTTAAATCTGCTCTTCTTTTTATTTTTTTGTGCATTTTGTTTTTTGCTAGAAATAACTTTACTTCCTGATTTACTTCTTTTTTCTTTATTTTGAAGTATTTTTCCCATTCTCTCGTAGGTGTGACGTTCATATGCAATTCACAAGGTGTAAAACCTGTAGTTTCATGCGTTATTTCGTTCATAATTGTTTGAATTTTTTGAACGTAGGAAGCCCATGATTTATGGGAGTCTTTTATAAAAGTACGAAAAAATCTACCTAGTTCACGATGTATCCTTTCTACCATGTTTGACTGTGTATGTCTAATTGATGAGAATATCGTTTTTATGTTATTTTCGTCTAGTGTTTTCAGCCATTTTTTCGCCGTGAATTGTGTTCCGTGGTCTGTCATGATGACATTTGGTTTTCCATATTTAGGTATGTATTCATTGAAGATTTTTTTGATTGTTGTAGCTGTGTTTGCTCTTTTTATTGCATACATCACAACGTATTTTGTAAATACGTCTATTGTGGTTAGTAGGTATTTTACACCCCCTGTTGACATAGGTAAAGGTCCGTAGAAATCTATTGACAAAATTTCATTCTTTTTATCTGCAATTATAGGCTGCATTTTTGAGTGATACTTTATAGTTAGGTATTTTGATTTTTGGCAATTTTCGCAAGTTTTTATTAAATTATACGTTGCTTTTTTCATTTTTTCTGCATAGAAACTTTCTGATAGCAGCTCGTATGTTTTTTTCGGTCCTATATGACCATAAATTTCATGGATTTCGATTATTATATCGTTTAGCACAGCTTTAGGAATTATTACTTTATTTCCTTTTTCGGTTATTTTTTGTATTATATTATTTTCGATTATATAGTTGTCTCGTATCTTTTTATTTTCTTTCATCTTTACTTTAATTTTGTTGCATTTTTCATCCTTTTCTTGAGATATTTTAAAGTTTTTTAGTATTTTTTCTAATTTTGTGCTTGTTAATTTTTTATTTTTTATTATAGCAATTTGTATTGTGTTTTCGTCATTTTCTTGATATTCAGATTCTTGTCTGCTCAAGTAGTCTGCTGCTGCATTCTTTTTGCCAGGTATATACTCCAGGTATATACTCTGGTGTTATACTAAAATCCTGTATCGATAATATCCATCTTTTTAATCTGTGATTGCTGAATTTGCAGTTTTTTAGGAACGTTATTGCTTCGTGATCGGTTCTTACTATTATATTTGGAGCACCTCTTAAATAAGTGTCTAGCTTGTGAAGTGACCATACTAATGCTAGTAATTCTTTCTCCGTCGTGAAGTAGTTTAGTTCACTACCCTTAAGGGTTCTGCTTATAAAGCATACTATGTTTTCTTGATTTTTATCATCTAATTGTGATAAAATTGCTGCAATCGCATAGTTGCTAGCATCCGTCGTTAGTATGAATGGTTTGTTTGTATTTACAAATTTTAATATCATATTTTCATCAAAAAGCTCTTTTATGCTTTTGAAAGCTTTTTCGTGCTTTCCTTCCCATTTGTATGGCGTATTTTTTCTTAATAATGCTAATAAGGGAATTATTTCGTTTGCATATCCTTTGGCAAACTTAGTATAGAAATTTACAAATCCGAGAAACGCTTGTAACTCTTTTACATTCCTTGGTCTTGTGAAGTTTTTTACAGTTTTTAGTTTTTCTGGATCTGGTAATATACCCTTTGAGGTTATGTGATATCCCAGAAATTCTATTTTTTGTTTGATAAATTTTGATTTTTTAAAATTAAAAGTGAGATTGTATTCTAGTGCTTTTTCAAATAATTTTTCTAAATGTAGCAAATGTCCTTCGAACGTCGCTGAGCGTACGTGTAAATCATCGACAAAAGCTATCACGAATTTATGCAGATCACATATTACTTGATCTAATCCTCTTAATAGTGCTGCGCTGCTTGTTTTTATCCCAAAAGCTGCTACGTTAAACTCGTATACTTTATTATCTATCATAAACGCCGTGTACTTTTTACTATTTTCTGTAAGTTCTATTTGCCAGTATGAGCTAGTAAGATCTAGACTTGACATAAATTCTTTTTCTTTACATTTTAAAAATACTTCATCTATGGATGGCGGAGATTCATAATCATTTACGATTTTTTCATTTAGTTTTCTTGCGTCTAAGCATAAACGTACTGTTCCATCCTTTTTTATGACAGTTACTATTGGGTTTATGTATGGGCTTTTCGATCTTCTAATAATTCCTAACTCTATCATTTTATTGATTTCTTTTAAGACTTTTTCTCTATGGTTTATTGGTATAGGATACGGTTTAGTGTAAAAGTGTTGTTCATCTGTTAGTTTTATTTCGTGTTTATATGATTTTAATAAACCGGGTGCTTTACGGAATACCATGCTATATTTTTCGAGTAAGATTTTTAATTTGTTTTTTTGATTTTTTGATATATTCTCACATTCATTTATTTTTTCTTCTATCTCATCATTTGTAAGACTAGAAGTATTATAGTAGTTTTCAAAGTCCATAATTTTTGAATTTTCGACTTCTGAATTGTACTCGCATGATTTATGGTCATTTTCGCCATCATGCGTTTTTATTAATTGTATGGGTATGTATGCCTTGGCATTTAATTTGCTGTCATTATATGATATATTTACATCTTTCTCGTTTATATTTATCATGATTTCTTTAAACACCGTGTTTATAATCATGTGTAGCATTTTCTGTGTGTCGTATCCTATAATACAATCTTTTATGAGTTTAGGGATTATTAGATATATAATATTTATTGTTTCATGTTTAAATTTTGTTTTTATCATTATTTGCTTTTTTATTCTTTGTGTTTTAGAACCCGTAGCTGTCTTTATGAATTTATTTGAAATAGGAAGAAGGGAGCAGTTTTTTAGCTTATCGAAATTTGTGAAATAAAAATTCTCCGAAATGCATGTTATTTCGCTGCCTGTATCTAATAATGCTTTCGTATCTATGTCATTCAGTGTTATCTCAATTTCTGGACAGTTTATGATTTTCTCTTCTGTATCATCTATTTGTATATCATTTTTTAGTTCTTCTTTTATATCTTCATACATAGACATTACTATTTTTTGGGGGTTTTCTTCAGTTGCATCCTTACCCCTTGGTATTTTTAAATTTTCCGGTGCAACTCTTATTAGTTTTCCTGTTGTTTTCCATTTTTATTATCATAATCTATGTTCGACACGTCTATTTGTTCGTAGCTTTTTCTTAATGTTTTGTTATCTATTGGTGGTTTGAGTTTTTCTTGTTGAGGTTTCCCTGTGAAGTTACTATTTGTAGCGTTTGTTGTCCTCATTGCTTGTATTTGAGATAGTTGTTTTTGCTCGTGATTTTGTGTGCTTTGGCCTGGTTTGTTCCAATGTGTATCGTTTGTTGTTCTATTCGCATGATTCTGTCTTTGATTATAATTTGGGTTTTCTTGTTGTCTGTTGCTATTGCTATTATTCGTATTATTTCTATTATTTTCATTGTTGATTGATCTGTTTTGTATTTTCTGATTTTGGTTGTGTGCTGTCCTATTTTTTGCACTCTTCTCTTGAGTTTTGTCGTCGCTATCAAAATCTGCGAGTATTTTTAGAAGTGACATTTTATCTTTGTTTTGTGAAAACTGTATAGCCTGTCTTACACTTCTATTGAAATGTCTGGCTATTTTCTCTGTTAATTCCTCATCTGTGTCATTTAAATTCAATTCTTTTGCGTAGCCGAATAACTGTGTAGCGTATGAGACTCTTGACAATTTTCCTTGTTCATAAAACTGGCCAAATTCGATTTTGCGTCTTGAAGTTCTTTGTATATCATGACTCCAAAATCTCTCTTTAAATATTTCTTTAAATTCATTGTATGTAGTGACGTTATCTTGATGGATATACCACCATTCGTTTGCTTCCTTCTGTAACACTGTTTCTAATATTTGAAGTTTTTGTTCTTCATTTATGTTTTTTAGAGCAATATATTTGTCCAATTCGTTTAGGAATTTTATTGGCCTCTCGGTTTCGTTACCTTCGAATTTTGGAACCGGAATTTTTATTTTGTTTGTGTTTTCTTTACTATTTGTAGCTGCTTGTTCTGTTGTTTTGTTTGCTATATTTTCTTGAAGTTGATTTATTTTTTCATCCTGTTCAAATGCTAATTCATCTATCTTTCTATTCAAGCTGCTATGTACCATTTTTATGGCTTCGTCTTCGTTTATTGCTGTTTTTAATCCTTGTAATTCTTCAATTAATTTGTCATTTCGTTCTGACAATAAGGCGTTTTGTCTTTTATACTCGTTGAGTAGATTTCTCATTACAATGTTATCTTCTGATAATCTTTTTATTTTGTCAGATAATGCGTTTACTTGTTCTTTTACATTTTCTGTTTCTGCGTGTGCTGTTTTTTCTAAATTTAAGTGTATCGATTTTTCTGAATCAGTAGATGTGTTCATTTTTGTTTCTAATTCTTCCTGTTTTGCAAATAATTCTTGTAACTTATCTGATACTACTCTCATCCATTCATTTTGTTTTGATTGATTGTTTGCGTCAAAGGATTGGTCAGCATCTTCAATTTCTTTCATTAATAACGTTGAGCGTCTTTTGTTCGCCATTTTGATATATATATTTTTTCTTCTTTACTTTTATTCTTCTTCTTTTTGACTCTTCTTTCTTGAATTTGTTTGCTTTCGCAATGAAATTTAATTTATAATTTAAACAAAAGAGAAAAAAAATATATTTGTCTGTGCGTTTATTGCGCGACGCTACTGTACAATTTATTTGATATGTTATCTTTGTGCCTAAGTGTGACACCGAACCTGCAAAATGTCTCTTTGATTTGATTTTACTTTATTTGATTTAATATATTTTCTTTATCATTTAATTTTAAATTTATTTACTTAAGTTCTAATGTTCATAAATGAATATTAGTAAAGCACAAATTGAGCATCACTGTGCTGGTTGAGTGTCATTGTTTACAATATTCTAATTTTGAAATATTATTTAATTCCCTATGTTAAATTTTATTTGAGTTTACCGATGCTTAATTTCATCAATACACGCTTTCTATCGCTTTGTTTACATTTGCGGATTAGCGGTGTTAACTATATTACCTTTTGTGATCTTGGAAATAATTCGAAAATTTGCAACTTTTATGTCGTTTAAAATTTTAACGTTATCGCGAATAATATTTAAATTCAAAATTATTTGAAATTTTCTTTATTTTCGAAGTATTTCCAATTTCTTTTTAGTTTTCTTTTCGCAATTTTCTTTTTCTTTTAGTTCATTCAATTTTTTGTATTTTTATTCCTTTAATTTTTTATTTTTTATTTTATTTTTTCAATTTCCACTTTTATTTCATGCAAATTTTCTACCATTTGTGGCATATTATGATTAAATTTAAATCTAACTTCGTTTACTTTGATCGTGTTCTCATTTATTTTATTTGCTATTTCTGTTACTTTTTTTTCTAAGTACTGTAAATATGTTCCTATTTTCTCTACTTTTATTTGCATGAAATTTAAGTTTTCATTTTGTTTTTCGATTTTAGCTGCTACCGCGTTTACAATTTTCTCGAATTCTATATTACTTAATGTTACAGACTCTGTTTTCTTATAATTTTTGTTTCTTTTTTGTAACGAAAACTCTACTTTTTTGCATAGTTCGTAACACTTTTCATTTTGATTATTTTGTTTTTGTGTTGATTTTATTATAAAATCACATACTTTTATTTTGACCATTACGTTATTGGTTTTATAATTTGTATGTGTCTAGTTATGATTTTCTAATTTTGAAAAGAGAAACGATAAGAGAAATTTCTTTACAATTTTGTATTTATTTGATTACAATTTTTGATGTGTCTCTAATTGCAATTTTTTTTTTTTTAAATAAAATGATATCTCCCTGATTACAATTTTTTGATTGATTTTTTTTTTTTTTTAACAAAATGAAAAAAAGGAAATTTCTTTACAAAAATTTTTTTTTTTTAACTATTTTTTCTCAGTCGTGGGTTTAAACAATACCCGTGGGCGCCAGTTATAACCTCCCTTACCCTATCACCTGAAATGGATAGCACAAAGTGCTCATGTAAAAGGAAAAGGATGTAAAGGAAAGGTTCTTTTTAAGCTAGACCCGTTTTTGGTATAGACGCCATGCTACAACCAGTCCGGGGTCTCTATGCTTATATGTTTGTACTAAATAAATGCCTCTTATAAGCCAGCGAGCATAAAGACTTATAGTCTTATAAGAGCTTAATCATTTACTTTAACTTTGACTCATTAAGATTTAACTGCTTGTCAACAGCTAATAATTATAACAGGTAAATTTGAATTAGTAACGCGTGATTTGAATTTAAGTACTTCATGTACATTCACTAAAAGACACTTTATTGAAAATACTACTTATCAAATTATCATTAACTGTAAGATAAGTTAATATTAAATAAGATTTTGCCCATTTGATAAATTCACCAATTAAAATACACGTGAATTGAACATTTACTTTAATTTACTAAATTAACCCTTTATTTTAAGTTGAAAAAGGTTTACTCTGTTATTACTGCTACCGGTACGAAGCTGGTGGTTATCCAGCTCCTCGCGGACCTGCAGAATAATCAGAAAGAATTTTAGGTGAACACCAAGTATTAAATTTAAAAGAACTTTATTAAAAGCAGGCTGGCCAAAGAGTGCCGTACAATAATTTCGACGACGACTACATCGCTCTCGCTTGAGCCGCCGTCGCCGCTATCCTCCTCCTCTTAGATAGATTTTGCGTTGTGGGGGAGATACCTTGCTAATTTTAACTCGCGCTCTGCGCGAGTCCATCTCTTCCACACAATGTTGCGCACACGGAGCCTCTCCTCCTCAAATCCTACATATTGTCTGTAAGAGGGGAGAGATTCTTATTTTACCTTATTATACGATACAGGTACGCTTACATGTGTGTCGGTAATACAATATAATATAATATAAGCGTTTCTCAACACACATGTAAGCGTGTACGCCTCTTATATTAATTTCTACCTTGCGCGTCGGTATAACGTCTAATTGTTATGCCGCGCCGACGTGCAAGATAGAAATTCATACTCTAACGATCTTACATGATTTATATTTTCTTTTTTATCTTTATGACAGGTTACAACATTTAAATAAATTTAGATAAGATCCTTTTTACTTTTCTAAATTGAAATTAGATTCATTCATATTTATTTTCTATTTTTATTAAATGAGTTAAAAATGTCATACATTTATATAAATTTAGAAAAGGACCTTTTTTTAAAAAACAAAAAAGGTTTTATTATTCGCAAAGGAGTAAGAATAAAAAACAACTATAATTTATAATAATTTTTTTAAATCTTTAATATTTTTTATTTATCAGGAAAAAATTACAGAACTAGCTACGTTTTTATTTCATATCGATATAAGTTATATATCCATGTAATATTGACATTAAAACTTTTTTCTATCCCTATCTGTAAATATATTTTTTATATTTTTGAAATAAAATATAATTTAAGGTGTCAAATAAAATTTGAATTTTATTTTTTCTGTTATAGAAATTGATTATAAAAATATATAATATTTAAAAATAAAACATTAAAAAAAAAATGAATAAATAGGTGGGACATCGGGTTTGAACTTGGCAAAATTAGAATAACGGCGAGGTGCGTAAAAACTTAGTGACATATGTTCATCGCCCCCCAAAAGATTTTATTTATTATAATTTGTTTAATTATACCTTGAGGATTTTTAGTATTAAAAAATATATTTATGTTTCAAATAAAATATGTGATTAATCAACGGATTTCCGGGACGGTTAATCATATTTAAATAAAGCTATACCGTACCACGGCGAAAACGAGCTAAAGCGAGTTTGCCGTAAGTTTACCTACGCCACTGGAAGTCGCGTGTTTCATGTGTTTGTCTCCTCCCCTCTCGCTTGCTTCTCTACGCGCGTGTAGACGTGGAGGGGCTTTGCGCGTATAGTTCGGGCATTTGTCCACATGGCGGAAGTAGTTTACATTGAATTTTAACAGGCACGCTCTCGCCTATGCTCATCAGCGATCTCTACTAATCTCTGTTAGTAGTTATTATATATTAAAATGAAACTACCTTTTTCTACAGTTCTTGGCTCCTACGAATCTGCGCATTTTATCGTAATAAGAATAGCAATTTTTATTGAGTCCTATATAATGAGTAGTTATCATATACAAGCACTTTTTTGGGCCTCTTTCTTGAGTTTTATGTGGGCTTTAGTATATGTTTTTCTCTCTTCATCTAGTCTAGGCGCCCAGAGGGTTTCGTATGAAGTCACAAGTCCCACCAAGCAAGTAGGTGATTTATATGTATTTTGAGCCGCTGAATCCGAATTCGCAACTTGCTTTTCGCGCAAATGGTCGAGTAATTTGTTATAAACAAATTGTTTAAATGGCTATAGTTTATGAACTAATATAGATGCAGTAATTTTCTCTGCAAAAACTTGTTCTTTAATAAAAAAACAAAAAAAATTGTTTTCGTTGCATGTCGATTCCATAATTAGAACCAGAGATATGGCAAACATATTGCAAAAAAACATAGAGATGTAGCGCAAGCGCGGAAAGCCCTGGTAAAAACCTTATAACTCGACTACTTATTGATATTTTTTAAAGTTCAACATGTGTTTAAATAATGTCAGAGTCTCAGTTTTAATGATAAATTGTTATATATTACTTTTAAGGAGGTTAGTCACCAGTTATATCATAAAAAATTCATTATGTTAAGAATGCTTTAAAAATTTTTATCACAATTTAAAAACATCATAAATAAGTGGTAAAAATTTCAAAACAATTCACTGTTTCTAAATTGAGATGGACAACTTCAAAATTGCAATTATGACGTAAATTTCTTCAAAATTGTAATTTTATAGTTCTGTATCTCAATTTATAAACAGTGAATCGTTTTGAAATTTTTACCACTTATTTATGTTGTTTTTAAATTGTGATAAAAATTTCAAAGCATTCTTAACATAATGAATTTCTTATGATGTAACTGGTGATCAACCTCCTTAAATGTTGATAAATAAGCTAGAATGATTTGAAGCAGAAAAAATTTTCAATTTTTCAGAATTTTGTTTGTTTATAACAAAATAATATAGGTTAGCGAACAAAATATTTCTATATTTTTTATATATATAATGGTAGGAAATTTCATTTAGTTTAAGAATCTGTCCGGTTTTTTTTTAATTTAAGTAAGTGGAACCTGAGATATCGCAAATTTAACCCTTTCAGTCACAGGAGCCACTATAGTGGCACCCTTTCTCATTTTCTTTTTTTTATTGTTTAATTCGAACTTTAAGTTTAATCTTTATTCTTTTTGCATTCTCATATAAATGAGTGTTCATTTTATAAGTATCATATGATATATTTTGAATATTTGATTGTAAATAAATCTAAAAAATTAATGTATGATAGAAAATATGTGTTTTTGCGAAAATAATTCGTGACTGAAAGGGTTAAGCTGTAGCGCCAACTCCTTGCAATACGACGTATGTGTGCAATATAGCGATCGCTTTCCTTATTAAAAATTCTTTCATTATAAGGTAAGTAATCTTATTCTTTTCTAATAAAATTACTTTTGATTCTATTTTATATACTTTGTCATAATGTTAATGATGTATAATACATGGAGATAAAGTAGATTTAGGGTTTTAAATAATCATTGATTTTTCTACTACAATAGTAAATAATTTACTTAACTTACGGAGTATTTTTACATTTTTTTTTTTTTTGCAATTGCAAAAAGAACAACAATCTATTTTATTCAAAAAATTTGTTCAACTTTCCGATTTATTGGAGTCATCTATTTTTAGCTAAATCCTTTTTTATTAAATTTTTGAGCGAATTTGTATTCAGCGGCTCAAAATACATATAAATCACCTACTTGTTTGGTGGGACCTCTAACTTCATACTAAACCCTCTGGGCGCCTAGACTAATCTATGTTTCACTATATTTTATTTTATTATCTTTTTTCACTCTCTATTCTTTCTTCCTTTATTTTTCTTTTACCCTGTCCATCTTTAGCTAACCTTCTTAATTTTCTCTTTTCTTTAAAGTATAGATTTTAATAATGATATAATATTAGAGTCTACACTTGATTAGCTTCTAGAAAAAAGAGAAAATTTTTGTCGACAGCGTATCTCTAAATGCAGTGGAATTGAACTCAATCAGCTAATTTTTGACTGACGTTTTGTCAATTTTTATCTAAATTTTGTATGATTGAACTGACTTTATAAATAAATTCAGCTGATTTGAAGGCATATTTATCCTGCTTCTGCTAAATTTTAACTAAATTTTGGCTAACTTTTATACAACTTCCAGCTATTTTTTAACCAACTTTTAGCTAACTTGTTACTCCTATTTTAACGAAATCTTAGCTAACTGAGGATACGATTGATTCTTATACACGGCGGCAGCGTTGATAACGATGACAGAAAACTCTTCATAATATAATAAGATATATATTTTTCTATATAAAATAGTCTTTAAAAAATTTAAGTTGTTAAGCCCTTACATCTCACCCATAGAACTCTTATTTTCCACCCTTTTCTTTGATAAAACCCATTTTCTACTCATTTTACACCCATTTTCCACTTTTTTCAACTCTACACCCCACCCAACAAAAATAACTGTTGATACCCACGTAAAGATACTCGAGTTACAAGTTATACTCAATACTGAAATCACGTTTATGAATTCGAACCTTATAGACGAATCTCAATCTTGTGAATATTGAAGATTATCAAATTCCAACCTAAAGAGCAGGCCGGATTCGCTGTCCTTGTCTAATTGGCATTTTTGTTATTTACTCAAGTTTTAATCGGTGTATCTTCAAATTAAAGGTTGAGCGCAATAGATATTATTATTATGAACATCTATGCACAAGAAAAAAAATATCTACCGGTTTGTTTTTGAGAAAAGTAAGTAACGCGAAAATATTATAAACATAAACTTTTACTTTGGCGTTACTTACTTTTCTCAAAAACAAACTGGTAGATATTTTTTTTCTTGTGCATAGGTGTTCATAATAATAATATCTATTGCGCTCGAACTTTAATTTGAAGATACACCGATTAAAACTTGAGTAAATAACAAACAACTCAATTGTTACTCGGTCGGTATCAGGTTCTACTCCGGCCTACCGTTAATCTTGAATTTGCACATGCGCACACAGAGAAAGGAAAATACCTAAAAAAAATGTACTAACTTGAGTCAGTAGTCAAAAAAACATTACCGGTCGTTTTTTAATTGATACTCAGTACATAAATTAAGACAACTTATATTAATACATCTTTCAACGCGTCTTACCCCAAAAATTATTTAGTATAGTACCGAATTTTTCCGTACTACGGAACTTAATTATCTTATACTAACATATTACCTATATAATGCGCACTGCGGCGCTGTAAAGTATGAAACTTCAATATAATTGATACTCAATAACGTAAAAACCATTAAATTGTAAAACAATTTATAACAGTTGATAAATATAATGTGAATCATATAATATATAATAATTTAGAATTACTAATAATTGTGTGGGTGAGAATGATAGTGGCATAAGTCACATTTTAAAAAAAATTTAGTTAGTGGTGTATTTCATTTCTTTAATATTAAAACAACTTATTTTTCAAAATATAGTGGCTTTTTTGTATATTTTCCTTTAATATTATAAGCACTGTAAAAATAGCTCTCAATAGAAATGTATATTAATTTAAAACTTAAATATCGAAAATCTCGAAATTAGAAGTATGTGACTTATGCCACTCCCATTCTAACCAACATAATTAATTTCAAACTCAAAAGCTAACTATTTTAAAACGAAGTATAGCAGATGAACATGTATCGTTCTATTCCTTAAATATCACGAATTAGAAAATCAATTATTAGTAAATTAAAAGTGTTATATATTATAATAATAATTGTATATTTATAAATTTTTAATTTTAGTAACAGAAAAAGACGCACCAAAAGAGAATAACAATCACATTTTCAGGAAAATATTGCCTTTGAATTAAGTAGGTGAAATGTCAGTCTTAGTACTGGAAAAAAAGACACTAAGCATCGAAAATTTTTGCTCCCACTTAATAATGTAATAGTACCAACATAAGTCCCTAAAATTCAAGCTGTGTACGAATTGAAATTATATTGTCACTTTTATTTCAAATACCTAAGTACAGAAATTAGATATACTTGATTTAGTACCTATTTCAACAGTACCAACGAATATAGACGCTTATAGAAGCGTACTCTTAAATGGGAAATTTCTGCCAAAAATGAGTTACCCAGCTACTGAGGGCGACACTAGATCCCATGTATTTTTATATCTATATATATCAAATTTTTCATATGTGTAGATATAAAAATAATGTTAAAGTGTTACCCAGGTTTTCGGACGAAAAATTTAACCCAAAAGAATCCTTTTATAAGCGTCTATCTTCTTTTACAGTACTTTCCTTTCTCCGTGTAGTTGTTAGTTCTAGGAAACGTCAAATACTGTTTTCGATTATTTCATGGTTTGTGATTGAAACACGTGATTGAAAAGAATGAAGGTTGCAATCATTTAACAAATATCCAGATATTTATTTTCCATTATTAAGTTTCCTTTTTGATGTCCAGTATTGTAAGAACTCAATGCTGTAATTATAAAATGTTATTTTGACAAGAATTAGTGACATTCTCAGAACGGCCAAGTGTTATCAATCTGACAGTTCATAACGCTGTGTGATCCTCTGTTACAAATAATAAATATATTTGTTTCTTGCATATCATACTCATTTCTGTCTTTAAAACTATGAATTACTCGTCTGGCTTCATATCTTATTTCCCTGTCTTCTTTCTTTTGATTATTCATCTTAAATGTATAATGTTTGATCTTTTTCTGTCACTCATTACGACTGATCTCTCAACTAATTTTCATACATTATTCTTATTCATAGATTCTAACTCTTCATTAGTAGTTTAGGTCCATTTTTTTACCATTATTTTTATTTTTTGACTTTATGGCTTCCAAGTATGTACTCGGATCATTATTTATTTTAGCTGATAAAACTCATCTTATTTTCTCCGTCTTCTTATCCAAAATTCACAAACCATGTATCTTTATCTGTTCATCAATTTGTTTCCAGTCTTGTATATCAGTTGTTGCATATCTGTCCTTGTAGACTAATTTTTCGTTGAATCGTACATCTCTGTTTTCGTATAGTTTTCATAAAACCCATTATGTCTGAATGTATTATTTGCAAAGTTTCAATCGTTCTATGTCTGACTGTCTTAAATGGCAATTTACTAAACTTTTCAATCATACACACTTCACAGTCTTTCGACATATCATCAAATATAGCCTGTTTTGAAGGTTTGATAATAAGAAATTTTAATTGTAATTTTTTAAAATAATCAACTAATGCATGGCCCATTCAAATATGCCATAACATAGCGTAGTTGTTTGTATTTATTTTCTCTGTCAATTTTGTATTTTCAACCTGGCATTGAGATTCTTCACTGACTTCAATCTCATGTGATTTATAAATATTTCTGTCTGAAATCTAAATATTTTTCTTTTTTGACTGTCTGGTTTTCTTTTTTTTTCATTAAATTAATTATTTTCCTCAATATTCTGTTCTTCATTCATTCTACTTGTCGTTACATACGCTAGAACCTGTCTTTGTTTTAAATTATTTTCTGTCGCATCTGATACATATCCAATCAACCAATATGGCTGATTATACATTGGTAAGGTTAAAAGATTTTCATACAAGTTTTCCGCGCAGATTACTCTGTCTAAATAGGCCAGTCAAATTATGATATTTTAGTCCTTTTTTCAAAGAAATTACAATCCAGGGTTTCCTAACGAATTTTGGCAGCGGAGATCATTAGGAACATTAATCCGTTGAATGATCCGAAATCCTACTGTAGGAAAATATTTTTATTAACAAATTAATGAATAAAAAAGCACTTGATTGACCGTAGAGTAAAAACTATCAATTGTAAAAAAATGTTTTAAGTAAAATTTGTAGATATTTAAAAGACCAAAAAAATTTATTATGGTACGATTTGATTATCTTTATTTGTTTATTCTCAAATCGCGAAAAATCGCTAAAAATGGCCATTTTATCGATTGTTTATTACTCCGTTAAAAAAATAACTAGGGGCTTGATAATTGGTGAAAGTCAAACTCTGATGATAGTGAATTTACAGTAAAAATTTCAAGTAAAAATATTCAATAGTTTTTACATAATTCAAATTGTTTACTAGAAATAGGCCATATTGGCGTGATTATTTCCAAGCCGCTATGCATCGTACGAGGATGCATCAAAGTGATTTCGAAAGTTCAACATCTCTACTTTACTGTACAATTGGTAGCTAATCGATTTTTTCAAATTTAATTGTTTAAAATCTCGATGTAAAAAAAATCGTTTTTTTTGCTAATTAACTTTTAATTTGCAATTAAACTATTCGTTATAAATAAATGAGAGTAAGTTCGTTGGATAGGTGATATTTTTCCTCAATTTTTGAGAGGTTAAAAAACTCTATAAGTGCTCTAAGAGCCAAAAAAAATTTTTTTTTTGAATTTTTCAATTTTTATTTGCTTAATTGCCATGAACTGTAAAATAACTTCGAACCTCACCATGATTTCGGAAATTATCCACTTAAAACTGATGCGTGTATTTATTTTTTACATTCCTTATTAGCTTTCCTATAATTTTTAAGAATAGAAATTTATGTATCTGTTATTGAAGGGATATTGTGCAGAAAATTGTCAGCCGGTTCCTTTTTATTAATAATAAATTAATTATCAAATAATAAAAACGTGCTTCACTTAGTGTTGTTTTTATTAATTAATATGGTGTAATATATTAAATTGATCGGAAAACGGTTAGCAGTATTTGAATAATATTATTCTTTGAGAAAAAAGATACGTCGTCAACAAAAAGAAGTAACTGTAATAATTATTAATATAAATTTGTTTTCCATTACATTAGTAAATAATATTAATTTTGAATAAGTAAGTTATAAGTCAAGAATGTATATTTATTATTTTTTTATTGAATGATTTGAATGATTGAAAAGGAATGTAAAAAATTAATACACGCATCAGTTTTAAGTAGATAATTTTCGGAATCATGGTGAAGTTCGAAGTTATTTTACAGTTCATGGTAATTAAGCAAATAAAAATTGAAAAATTCAAAAAAAAAATCTTTTTTATCGCTAAAATTGTTTAAATAATTAACAAAAATGCCCCTAAAATCATTTCTAAAGTGATATGTGGACAGGGAAAAATTATTATTAAAAATTGATTAAAAGTTGCAAAAAAATTTTTTTTGTTTATTTATACTTTTTAAATAAATTTTTTGGGGGCAATGACTATGGTAAATCTTAATATTTTCGGAAGCTACCCCAAATTAAAAAAAAATGAAGACTTTATGTTGATTAGTTTGCAAGATAGATAAAATTTTTCCCCATAGATTACTTTGAACCTTTAGACTAAATTTTGTTGTCACATGGCTTTCTACTTTTCCCGATTTTAACTTCCATCTTCATAGTAATTTCGAAATTTAATTAAACAATATAACTGAACAATCAACGTGCCGCAATATTTTTTTTTTAACATTACAACTATTAACGCGTTTTTTCGTTGTTGTTGCGTTTCTTAATTTGCATAAATAAAGTCATAGCGATTTTAAAAAATTATTTCGGCTCCTAGAGCACTTATAGAGTTTTTTAACATCACAAAATTTGAGGAAAAATATCACCTATCCAACGAACTTACTCTCATTTATTTATAACGAATAGTTTAATTGCAAATTAAAAGTTGATTAGCAAAAAAAACGATTTTTTTTTATATCGCGATTTTAAACAATTAAATTTGAAAAAATCGATTAGCTACCAATTGTACAGTAAAGTAGAGATGTTGAACTTTCGAAATCACTTTGATGCATCCTCGTACGATGCGTAGCGGCTTGGAAATAATCACGCCAATATGGCCTATTTCTAATAAACAATTTGAATTATGTAAAAACTATTAAATATTTTTACTTGAAATTTTTACTGTAAATTCACTATCATCAGAGTTTGACTTTCACCAATTATCAAGCCCCTAGTTATTTTTTTAACGGAGTAATAAACAATCGATAAAATGGCCATTTTTAGCGATTTTTCGCGATTTGAGAATAAACAAATAAAGATAATCAAATCGTACCATAATAAATTTTTTTGGTCTTTTAAATATCTACAAATTTTACTTAAAACATTTTTTTTACATTTGATAGTTTTTACTCTACGGTCAATCAAGTGCTTTTTTATTCATTAATTTGTTAATAAAAATATTTTCCTACAGTAGGATTTCGGATCATTCAATGGATTAATGTTCCTGATGTTCGCCCCTACCAAAATTCGTTCGGAAACCCTGGGTTACAATTTTTTTAATTGAAAATCTAATTTGACTGGCCTAAAAGTAATAAATTTTTTATCAGTTGTATTTATTTGCATGCTTCTTCCTCCCTTAGATTTAAGATTTGCGCTGCTGTCTTTATTTGCACATTGGGTTTTGTCCAGTTGTTTAATAAATGTCTTGAAAATCAACTTTGCATTTGTCAAATGTTAAATGTCTCCTTTTATTGTAAGATTTTGCTCGTTTTTGATTGCCATGATTCATTAGATTAGTTATCTTAAGTTTGAGTGCTGTCCAATCTGTACTTTCTTTACTTTTATTATTATAATATTTTGATTCATACCTTTTTCTGTCGTTCTGTCTCGAGTGTCCCTGACGCTTTAGACATGTTAAGATCACATGGTCACGTGTAAATCTCTGACATAAGAAACATTCCTTCAAGTTAATTCCCTGTTGTGGACAGTCGCTTGCATAGTGCCCATAACAGTCGCATTTAAAATATCCCATTTTCTGTATTACCCCTGACTTGGCCGTCATAGCTATTGTTGGGAGTTTGTCTGTCATTTAGTGGTTTTCAACCTGCAGAATAAGTAACTTTAGTTCATCATAAAATAACCCTTTCACCGTCACACTTTCTGTCATAAAATTTATTCTTTCTTCTTGATGTAGTTTGCTTATTTTTTAGCATTATAGAAAAAATTTACTTAGCATTATAGAAAAAATCTATTTTGTCTCCTTCAGATAACGATTAAACTTTTGGCATGTTATTGTAACTTCTTACTATTTTTTCAAATCTATCTATAAAATTAACTCCCTTTTCTTTCACTGGATTATACTGTATGATGTATAATTTTTTTTATACTAGATGGAATTACATTTACCTCGCTTAATTTAATTTCTTTAATTCTGTTCAACAATTGAAGGCCCAGATGCAATAAGGGCATTTACGCTCGGGGCACGTAAAACTGAACCGGGGTAGTAAAAATTTCATTTTCTTCAAATAAATTCAAAAAAAATTTGACGTTGTAAAACTCATCATGTCGCATCTTTTTTATATTAAGAGCAGCCCGGATTCGCTGTCCTTGTCTAATTGGCATTTTTGTTATTTACTTAAGTATTAATCGGTGTATCTGCAAATTGAAGGTTAAGCGCAATAGATATTATTATTACAAATATTTATGCACAAGAAAAAAAAAATCTATCGCTTTGTTTTTGAGAAAAGTAAGGAACGCGAAAATATTATAAACATAATCTTTTACTTCGGCGTTCCTTACTTTTCTCAAAAACAAATCGGCAGATTTTTTTTTCTTGTGCATAGATATTCATAATAATAATATCTATTGCGATCAACCTTTATTTTGAAGATACACCGATTAATACTTGAGTAAATAACAAACAACTCAATTGTTACTCAGTCGGTATCAGGTTCTACTCCGGCCTGCTGTTAACAGTTTTTTTATAAAATTTTAATTCTTCAAGAAAAAAATTAAAAACAAGAAAATTTTTTACATTAAATTTCAATACTTTTTTAAACTTAAATCATTGTAATTTGAGTAAATATTAACCGGTTTCGCTGATATTTGAAATATATTTTCTAAATATCATAGCGAAACTTATGATAATGATAAAAAATGTTAATTCTTAAGTAGTTAGTCGCAATTGTTTATTAATTAATATAAATTACAAATTGTGCGTTTATAATGTTCTCGCGAAAAAAGTATCGAGGGAACCTTCAAGTACAAGAAACTTGTAGCGAGAAAGTTTTTGGTTTTTGTATAAAAAAGATTCGTGGAAAGTTTTAAATCGATTGATAAATAATTAAAAAAGATATAACAACATTTACAAATAGCGCGCATGCGGTCGAGCGCTGCAATTTTCTTATAAGTTAGATTCTCAGTGAATATTACGTCAACTGGATGACTCTTGGTAATATTATTTGGAAAAAGCAATAATACAAATATAACAATATGATATTTATTAAAAGTAAATAAACATAAATGAACAAACAAATAAATAAACAAGTAAACAAAAATCTGTAATGTGATTATTTAATAATTAAATAATTACATTACAGATTTTTGTTTAATACTGATTTTTTGATTGTTTCAAAGGATTTCTTTTTTATTTTGTCTCTTAAAATCTTTTTTTCTTTCGCATTAGTAATATGAGTTTTCTAAAAACATAAAATGTAATATTTTTAAACAATATAATGTTGGAATTTATATTTATAAACGTAAACATATATGCGTGTGCACGTTCACTCTTCTTCTATATAAACATTATTATGAATTTTGTTCGTATAAATATATATATATATATATATATATATACGATTTAGGCAAGTGCTGCGGTCTTAACATATAGGAATATTTTGCTACCAGTCTTCTTTTGTTTAACGATTAGACTTGTAAAATTGTACAGCACGAGGAATGAAATTAATTTATACTTATGATGGAATTAAACAACGGTTAGAAAAGAACGATGTCTCGTTTCTTGTTCTTTTCTGACCGTTTTTTGATTCGATTATCCCTCGTGCTGTACAATTTTACAAGTCTAAACGTTAAACAAAAGAAGACTGGTAGAAAAATATTCCTATATGTGAAGACCACAGCACTTGCCTAAATCGTATATATATAGATATATATATACCAGTGGGGGTTCCCCCCTGCTCGCTCCGCTCGTCAACCCCTCGAGTACATACATTTTAAAGTAAATAGAAGAGTAGGACATAATGAAGTTAAATTTTATATTTGCGAATGTGAAAAAAGTTCAATAGAAAACATCGATACATAAAAATATAAGATATGAAGTTATAGAATTAGAATTAATAAAAAAAAGATGGTTTAACGCGACATTCAAAAGTTTACAATGAATCAAACTTATATATTTTTGAAATAAATTAAAAATAGAATAGTAAATAACATTAAAATTTCAAGTTATGATTGTATATAATAATATTTAATAATTAAAACTTTAGAAGACTCTATCGTTCGTGTTTATATGTATTATTAGGTAGAGAAAAAATGAATAACAACCATTTATACTCCTTGACTCTATCGATCTTAACGAACTTTATTACAAAACAATGATTATTCAAATGCCAACGTTTCGATCAATCTTGTGATCCTCTTCAGGGCAACTATAACAACAGAAATAAGAATTCTTTTATTTAAAAAATATTTTACAATAAACTTTTCGATTACAACACAAATTTCAAACGCAGATGCCAACCAATTTACAAAAAAACCGCTTACACACTTACTTTTAGAAATTGATTTTTAATCTTTACATAATTACATAATGTTTGAATGTAAGTCAAAAACGATCTTTATAGTCTACTTGTCATACAGCAAGTTTCGTCAAAGCTATTCGACATTACACTGACCCAACATATTCGCCAGAACAAAATTCAAATAAATCATCAAACACTTTCGAGTCTTAGCTCGTGTACCCCCCTCCCCCATGAAGGAAAACGGTAACTACGCCTGTCAATTTTTCACATTCAAACTGTTGATAATTCCTTTATATACGGTTTTTAAATTTTGTGTGTCAAATATGCGATTGATTGCATTTTCTTTGTAATTATGGATATATAACATTTCACTAATGAGTCTCTTTTTTCCATTACTCTCTTGATCTAAAATTTTGATTTTATCAAAATTAATATTATGGTTGTTATCACACGCATGCATAGCAAGTACAGATCTTTCGTCCGCCAACCTCAGCGACCTCTTATGTTCATACATTCTAATTTTACAAGATCTCGACGTTTGTCCTATATAAGTTTTATCGCAACATTTACAGTCTATCTTGTATACTACATTACGTTTTTCCTCAATAGCATCTTTGTCTTTCCCCAATTTTATTATATTATTTAACCTATTCTTTGTTTTAAAAAACACATTTATATTATGTTTCTTGCAAATTTTATTTATATCATAAACGTAGTTTTTAATAAAAGGAAGAATCATTCTTGGTCTGTCAATAAATTCTGTACTAATTTTATTCGATTTTTGTTTTTCTATTTCATTTGAACTTTTTAAGTAATATAATCTTCTTTTTATATATTTATTTATGAATTCCATAGGATAGTCATTATTCACCAACAGATCCCTTACTATATTTATATTCTTAGTTACAAATTTTATGTCTGAAATATAATAAACCTTATCAATCAGCATATAAATTATTCCTATTTTAGTCTGCAAAGTGTGGTGTGAAAAAAAGTTAATATATTTCCCTGATGCAGTATCTTTTCTATACCAATCTGTTACAATTTTGTTATTCTCTTTAATTATGAGTAAGTCCAAGAAACTAATTCTTCCTTCATTTTCCTTCTCAACCGTAAATTGCAAGTGAGAGTCATAACTATTAAACACATTCTGTATATAGTCTATTTTGTCTATAGGTACTATGGTAAAAATGTCATCTACATATCTTAAATATATGGTCGGTTCGAAATCTAATTTGTTTAAACAATCAATTTCCAAATCTTCTAACACTATATTTGCAATAATAGGACTAAGTGGAGAACCCATAGGTAATCCCATGATCTGTTTATAAAATTTTTATTAAACTGAAAATAAGTATTTTGTAAAAGAAAACGAATAGCATCAAAAAATTCTTTTTTGCAAACAGGTATTTTATCTTTTAATTGGTTCCATCTTTTTTCTAACGAATTGATAACTAAATGTTGGGGAATATTTGTGAACAATGAAACTACATCCAAACTAATAGAAATATGATTATCAGGAATATTTCGCAACTGACTTAAAATTTTTTTTTTTTGGCTTCATAACTATTTCTAATATTAGACTTAGGAATTTCCAAATTCTTTTGCAAAAAGTTAGCTATAAATTTTGCGAAACTATGTGTAGCTGAATTTATTGATGAGACTATTATTCTTGTGGGAAAGTCAACTTTATGAGTTTTTATCAATCCATAACATTTTGGTAATTGGCTATTATCTATTTTAAAATTGATAATGGATTTATTCTTGTCCATACCATTTTCTATGAACAAATCATTCCATTTTTTTATTAATAATTTCATTGTTTTTATCAAACTAACATTTGGATTCTTTTTTACTTCAATGTAATAACTTTCGTCATTCAGACACGATTCTACTCTCTCTGTATAATCCTTTTTATAAATAGCAACCGTATTATTTCCTTTATCTGACTTAGTAATAAAAATATTCTCATTATTTTTCATAAATTCATTTGTTTTTTTAATCTTAAAATCAATATTTTTATCTTCTAATGTTAATTTGCGTTTTTTATAATTAATTTTTTTCTCAATTAGTTTAGTAAAATCATTTCTTATACTCTCACCAAGATCTTTGTTTTTAACATTATAATCAAGTCCAAATTCTAAATCTTTTATCAAATCAAAAATATATTTTTTATCTGTATCTTTAGTAAAATTAAATTTTTCCCCTAATTTTAGCACATCAATGACATAATTTGGAAAAAAGAGATTATAGATAGATCAAGAGAGTAATGAAAAAAAGAGACTCATTAGTGAAATGTTATATATCCATAATTACAAAGAAAATGCAATCAATCGCATATTTGACACACAAAATTTAAAAACCGTATATAAAGGAATTATCAACAGTTTAAATGTGAAAAATTGACAGGCGTAGTTACCGTTTTCCTTCATGGGGGAGGGGGGTACACGGGCTAAGACTCGAAAGTGTTTGATGATTTATTTGAATTTTGTTCTGGCGAATATGTTGGGTCAGTGTAATGTCGAATAGCTTTGACGAAACTTGCTGTATGACAAGTAGACTATAAAGATCGTTTTTGACTTACATTCAAACATTATGTAATTATGTAAAGATTAAAAATCAATTTCTAAAAGTAAGTGTGTGAGCGGTTTTTTTGTAAATTGGTTGGCATCTGCGTTTGAAATTTGTGTTGTAATCGAAAAGTTTATTGTAAAATATTTTTTAAATAAAAGAATTCTTATTTCTGTTGTTATAGTTGCCCTGAAGAGGATCACAAGATTGATCGAAACGTTGGCATTCGAATAATCATTGTTTTGTAATAAAGTTCGTTAAGATCGATAGAGTCAAGGAGTATAAATGGTTGTTATTCATTTTTTCTCTACCTAATAATAAATATTTAATAATTATGAGCGAATAATAAAAAAAAGTTATGATTGTATATAATAATATTTAATAATAATTATGAGCGAATAATAAAAAATAGAATAATAGAATAATAGAAAATTATGATTATAAATAAATATTTTTATCTTCTTATGTCCTAAATTTTGTACATATTGAAAAGATACAAAGAAAACGCTCTCTCTCTCTGCATTTTTTATTTTTGGGCTTGAGATCAACATATATAAATATATGGCTGCATTAAGAATGTTTTTTTTTATTGCAGCTAAAAGAAGCTTACATTTTTATTTTTTATTGTCGCTAAAGAAGCGTACACTTTTTTTTCATTGTCGCTAAAAAAGCTTACAAATTTATTTATTATTGTCGCTGAAGCATACAGATCTATTGTTTGTTGTCGCTAAAAAAATCTCATATAAGCATACAAATTTATTGTTTGTTATCGCTAAAAGGAGCTTACAGATTAATTTGTTATTATTACTGAAATAATTTTATGGACTTATCTTTTATTGTCGCTAATAGAAGCTTACAAATTTAAATTTCATTGCAGTTATAAAAAGCTTTCATATTTATTCTTCATTGTCGCTAAAGAAGCTTGTACAGTTGCTTGATATTTTTATTAAAAAAAAGTTTAAATAATTTTAAATATTTATTTAATATGTCGTTGAATTTCATTGTCGCTAAAAGAAGCTTACAAATTTATGTTTTATTACAAGCTTACATATTTATTTTTTATTGTTGTTAAAAAAAACTTATACATTAATTTTTTTTGTAGTAAATCCATATTATTTTATATTTTGTATTTTAACTATCATAAATTTGTTTTTCTGTAACCTTGAAAAATAATCATTCAATATTGAGAATATTGTATTTATTAATGTAATGAAATAAAAATATTAAATTATTTAATTTACCTTATTTAAAATTATTTCATTTGCTAATATAAGTTCTTCTAACTCCATGTTTTCATCATTCAATATTTTAGTGAATTCCAATCTTTTTACTTTTAACCCTTTGAGTCACAGTGGTACGGCCAGAGTACCACCTTTTTAAACCGCTGTCAAAATATGCAGTAGAAAAAAGCATGACTCAAAGGGTTAATATATATGTAATATCTATAAAATTTTTTAATATATATATATATATATATATATATATATATATATATACATGTACATGTATATATAAATATGCATGAATATTTCCATAAGTGTATATGCATATAATATATTATTATAATTGTTTTTACTATTTTATTCTATTTTTCCAATAATTTCTAGTTTTGTTCCTCTTACCCAAAATATATATTCATTTTCTAATTTATTTAATAAAATGTCTAATTTATATTGTCCATCCGCTATTGTTCCGATGTATTCTGATTTATTTTTTTAATGTTTTTGTGCAAAAGAATTTTTTAAATACCCTTGTATTTCTAAAAAATAAATTATTTATATTATTATATTTTTTTTCAATAATATTTAATTACTTGTTAATCCAGGTCTTAATTTTATTTCTTCGAAATTTATTTTAATTGGTTTGTTATTTTTCAATGTATTGTATTCGCCCAAATGAACAATATTCGAATAATATTTTAATGTTAAGTTATATATATTATTTCCTTTATTGTATCCTTTTACTTTTGATACATTAACATTCTCTAATAATATTTTCTGAAATATTAGAAAATGTTTAATATTATGTTGTAATTAATAATATTGTATATTATAAAAATTTACCTTCTTTAATTTTAGATTTTTCTTGAATTTTTCAATATTTTTATCATAAATATTTCATTGAATTCTGAATCCTTCAGAATTATTTATTATGAATTTTAAAATCCTGAAATCAGTTTGTTTTTGTTTGTTAACAAAAGTTTGTTCTTCGGAAATTTCTTTAATATATGCAACCAGAGATTTATTATATGTAATCAAAAATATTTATAACATATATTATATTTTTGAATTTTTTTAATAAAGTTCTTGATACAGACGTTGATTGATCTCCTATTACAATTTTAGTTTTTAAAAATTCCGTTGACGAAAACGGTATTTTCTTTTCTTTTTCTGAAATAGATAGATATAGATAGATAGATATTATTTTATTTTGTAAAAGAGTACAAAAACATGTAATACAATTTGTAAATATAAAAACAATAAATATTGCACAAAATGTTATAAAAAAATATAAATATATATATAAATGTAAATATTGCACAATTAATATCACAGTCAGTCACTAAATCTAATAATACTGAATAAGTAAGTCATAAACAAAAATAAATAAAAGTGATATCACTGAGTAATCATACGATAAACGCAATATAAATAAAAATAATCATATAAATAAAAATCAGTCATACAATATCTATCAGTCGCAATATCAAAATTTAAAAGAATTAAAGTTAATACATAACAAAATAAAATAACCAGCGTACGCAATAGCATGAAACGCAGTCAAAAATAAAATCAAATAAAAACTCTCACTCACCAACCATTCAGCCAACACTCATATAATAAATACACTCACACCTTAAGCCTATATACAGGACGTTACAAAAATAAATTAAATAAATTAACATAAATTAATAGTAAAAAATATTAATCTAGGTCGAGCAAGTACCTTCTCATCGCTGCCTTGAATCTGCTGAGAGATGGAAGATGTTTAATCTCAGCAGGCTGATGGAGGATGTTTAACTTGGAAGGAATTCCTGCCAACCTCAGTACGCATAAAGGGCACTACTAAATCCCTGATTTCTCCCCTAGTAGCCACCCTGCGTACACATCTAGTGAAGAGACCCATTAGATGCTCCGGAGTATTTATGCGCACGATCTTGTACATAAATACAGCCAAAAAATACTGTCTCCTAGAATTAGTGCGCAGCCAACCCAACGCGGCTCTATAAGGAGAAATATGAGCTCCCATTGTTATACCTAATATATATCTCATACACGAATTCTGCAGTCTTTGTATTCTTCTCTTCAAGCCCTGAGAAGCATCGAGCAGAACCATCAAACAGTAATCGAGATGCGAAAACAGCAGGGCGGTTGCAAGTTGTTTACGCAGAGCTTCCGTGGTGTACCGATGAAAAAACCGCAAAGCGTACAACACTCTATTGAATTTTTTTGTAACCATAATAATGTGAGGCTCCTAAGAAAGCTTAGAGTCAAGCACAATACTAAGGCTCGTTACAATGTCAGAGAAAAGAATGCTGACACCTCCCTCAAAGTCAATCGTCCGTGGCGCCCCAGCATAAAATGAATTGATAAAACGATTACTGCCAAAGTCTTGCTAGCATTTAAAGTGAGCCTTAGTCTTGCTAGCATTTAAAGTGAGTGAGGCACTAGCCGCCCACTCCGATACCGCATTGGCCGCCCTCTGTAAGATTAGAATACCTGCATCCACATTCTCACGAAGAACTTGCGTATAAATTTGCAGGTCATCTGCATACAGTAGGTGCTCAACAGAACCTGAGCCAAGAGCGTTACGTACGTTATTAATATAAAGGCAAAACAACAAAGGCCTCAGTACCAATCCCTGTGGAACTCCTAGGTTGGTTGTTAGCTAACCTGATTCTTCTTGTAAGTGTGTTGAAACCATTTGTTTCCTTCCTGAAATATAAGAGTTAATCCACACGAGAGCGGACCTGGAAAACCCCATCGATCTAAGCCTTGCAAGTAATTTAGAGGGAGAGATCGTGTCGAATGCCTTACTAAAGTCAAAAAATAAAAGTAACGTAACGAGTTTTTGTCAAGACCTGACCTTGTATCGTATGTTAATTTAAGCAAAGCTGTCTAGGTAGAGTGATTTTTTCTGTAACCAGTCTGCATGGGATCAAGTATCTTATTTGTAGTGATATATTCCTGCAATTGGTCGTGGGCGATCTTCTCCAGTACCTTCGAAAAAAAATACATAATCATAGCTGGCCTAAAATCTTTAGGCGACTTAGGTGCAGAACACTTTTTTAATGACACAATACGTGCCTGCTTCCAAAGGCCAGGGAAGACCCCCGCGCAAAAGAAGAGTTGAACAGAGTCACAAGATGTTCACCAATAAATTGTAAGGCTTTAAGTATCACGCTTTGAGGAATGCCATCCTCGCCACGAGCCTGCGATGTCAAATGGAAAATCGCAAGAACAACATCATTGATATTTATTGGTTTAAAAGCAAAACCATCTTCACTACATCCAGTAAGAACCCTCTCGCAAAGCTCATCATCATCATGCGGCGAGACCGACACCATAGCAAAGTGTGCGTTAAGCTCATCAGGAGTGAATCCATTCAAGTCCCCTTGTGGTCCGGTTAAGAGTTCCAGGTCTCTCAGCTCCTTCCAGACATTACTATTTGCAAGTGCTTCGAACAGTTTGTTATAATAGTATGTGGTCTTTGCAAGTTTAGTCTGTTCGTCAACCGTTTCACGTAAATGCAGAAACTCAGTCAGGTGTTGCGTTTCGTTCGTCCGTTTATATCTTCTGTAAGTAGCATCTCGCTTGCGCCGCATGTGCGACAATTCTTTATTTAACCATGGTGGGCTATTCTGTGTATGCTTGAGTATTTTCACTGGTGCTAAACTCTCTATGACAGAAGTAAAATTGTCACAAATGCATCCAAGTGCAGACTCTGGATTGATAGTACCAGCTGTTAATGGTGGCCAATCATAGTCGGCTAGTTTCTCTAGTAATTTATTTTGACAAATACTTTTATAGTTTCTGTATCTTATTGACTTGTGATCTATACTGCACTTATAATAAGCAATAGAAACATCAATTAAGTTGTGCCGACAATGAAAATTCGCAGGTGAGTTACGTGCGTCAAGTACATTGTCATTGTCATCCACAAGAATTAGGTCAATCTATATGTGAGAAGATGGAGTTATATGCGTGTCACCATGCTGGACCAACTGAAGCGAAAGCTCCGCTGTTAGTTTACTAAGAAACCTTGCATCACTGCTTTCTCGCAGGAGATTGGCATTCATATCCCCCATTATAATTTTATGTGAAAAATCATGAGATAAATCTCTCAAAGAATTCAACAAATCAGAATTTTTTATAAATGAAATGATAGGAAGGCGATAAATGACAGAAACCAGCACAGGTTTAGAGTCGCCACCCTCAATCGAACAAAAAATATATTCTGGCACTTCAGGTTTACCGCTGCTAGTGATGGTTGTGGTACTAGAAAGAGCTAGTACTTGACATTTTAAATTATTTTTAACGTAGAGGGCAACCCTTCCTCCATGAAGGTTTCTGTCCTGCCTGAACAACTTATAATCCTTAATCCGAATGACGTCATCCGAGAAAGTCGGTCCCAGCCAGGTTTCAGCAACTCCAAACAGATCATAAGAGGGACAATCGCATAAGAGCTCGCGCACCTGTCCAATGTGAGCTCTTAATGAGATCACATTCAAAAAGGAAATTATATATTTGAAAAAAGTATATGTTTTTTACAATGTGATTTTAATGTAAATATTCTTACCAACTGTATCAAAGAATGACTTAAGAGCATGACGAAGCTGTCCGCCTTCTAATAATATTTCCAATCTTAACTTATGAATAAACGATGCGTTTAATCGAGTTTCTTTGCTACAAAGAAAAAATTTGTAAGATTAAACTCTAGTGCGGACAACTCAAGAAATCCACCAAAATATTATACATACAAAGTTATAATAAAAACTTTCAATATGTCGTATTTTAAGGTTAGGTTTGTCGAGTTTGATATCTAATTTCCAATCCAAGCTCATAAAAAAATAACAAGTCCAAATGATTTTTTATTCTAACAAAAATTATTGTATAAATATAGCTTTAGTGCGGACAAGTCATTATATTTGTTTAATTTAAGAATTTAAGAAGATATTGATAAAATAAAAAAAGCAAAACTCGATTGCTGCAGCTCCGACATGCCGTTAAGGTTTAAGAAAATTATATATTTGAAAAAAGTACATGTTTTCTACAATTCTTTTTAAAAACTTGAAAAAAACAACAAAATGAATTGATTAAAACAAACATTTAGCTATATATTCATTATTCTATTCTACCGCCTATTCTACTGTTTTTTCTCTCCATGTGACCATGGGGGGAAAAAAATCCGTGGAATAGAAAGAAGATGCTTGCGTATTAAGTCGCGTAAACATAAACATAACCTCTTTAAAATTATCGCTCATACAGAGCGATTTTTTACAATTTTTTTAAAAATGAATGAAGTAGATTTGTATTTATAATTTAATTATTTTTGTTTATTTACTTCGTATCGCAACTCGCTTTTCCATTCTACAGTGGAATAGAGAATAGAATTCTATTCTTCGCATGAAACTTGCCAAATAGCGCTGATTGGTTGTTTCTATTACGCATCCTCTATTCGGCAGATTCTTTTCTACTCATCTGACTGCACCCATACATATTTCTTTTCTTTAGGGTAAATCATATAAATGATGACATGTATTGAATTTTATGTTTAATTTCAACAGTAAGCATCCATCTTTCTCAAATTACATACTTTACCTAAATTATATTACATATAAATTTTATACATTTTAAAATTTATTTATTTAATTTTATAATTTTAAAATTGTAAATCATTATTGTAATTAGGAAAAAAATAAAAGATTTAACAATTTTAATATATCTTTTGGTAAAGTTTTTGAGAGTTACTTGTCAATGTAAATACCAAACCTAGTAATATAATTTTTGCAAAAAAATTATTAAATATTAGAAGATGATTTAAGAAGTTTAAGCTAAGTTTATTAATTTCTTTTATAAAATTGTAGGAGTATTTAAAGACTGCACAAAAATTAGAATAATGATATTGTGTTTAAATACCGAAAAAAGTAGAATTAAATAAGTTTCTTGTATCCAATTCTGTTAAAACATTGTCAGTTTACGAAAAATGAATTGCATAAAATTGATGGTAACAATGTAAATTTGAAAGTTGATTTCTATAAAAATACTTTTTTTTACTTAGTTTTTCATATTTATTTTTCAGTTGTAAAAGTTAAGATGGTTCAACAACATGTCTTCCTGGAATATAACCTGTAATAATTTGTATTGATCAAGTTTTAACAGAAATAGGAATCTCAAATATATAATTTTTAATTAATTTAATCGATAAAAATACTTCAAAAACGTAATTGGATAGGAGGTTTTCTGTTTTTATAACAATATATGTCAACAGGCAATATGACATGATATAAAAGTTTTATAATTAATTACTAATAATTGAATAATTGTGTTTTTTTAAGAATTAAAAATCAAGTACAAAGTATTGATATTGTTAGATAAGATCAAAGAAAATATATATTTTAAAAAGATGTAAAGTAGAATTATCAAGAGATTGGAATCAAATTACAGATGTAAGATGCATAAAAATATATTTCAAATTTTTAAGAAATATAATTATTTGAAAATAAAATTCATATAGTTTCCTTAGATCTTAAGACAGCCTTTGATGCATTGGGTAAGAATAGTGACATTTAAATCACATTTAAAAAAATAAAATAAATTAAAATATTAAACAATGTAAACTAATTAACTGCTTATATTTAAAAAAAAATGAAAATATATAAGATGTGATGTAGTTTTTAATGTAATAAAGCATATAATATAGATCTGTACGCTTTAGCGACAATAATAAATAAATTTGTAAGCTTTTTTAGCGACAATGAACAATAAATTCGTACGCTTTTTTTAGCGACAATGAGATATACATTTGTAAGTTTCTTTTAGCGATTATAAAAAATAAATTTGTAAGCTTTTTTTAGCAACAACAAACAATATATTTGTGTGCTTATATAAAGTTTTTCTAGCGACAACAAACAATAAATCTGTATGCTTTTTATAAGCTTTTTTTAGCGACAACAAATAATAAATCTGTACGCTTTTATAAGCTTTTTTCTAGCGACAAAAATAATAGATCTGTATGCTTCAGCGACAATAAATAAATTTGTAAGCTTTTAAAGCTTTTAAGCCCAGAAATCTTTTATTAAGATAAATATGTAAATATCTTATTTTTAGTTTAAGAAAAAAACATATTTCATTTAAATACAAGTGTTAATAAAGTACCTATGGATATTAAGCTGAATTCATTTTGTAATTTATAATTCACTTTTGTAATTAGTAAATTTTTTCAATAATAACAATAAAAATACAATATATAGAAATAAAAATATTATATATTTATCTGAATAAAGGAAATGTAGAGAGAAAGCTTTGTATTATCAATTAGATATGTTTGCAATTGTATTAATGAAATATTTATAATAATAATTTTTTTTTTCATCATTGAAATTCAATATTAGAATATAAATGAAATGCAGTGAAAAAACTTTATATTATTAATTAGTCACAGTTACAATTATAATAATAAAATATTACTAATTATAATAATATTCAATTACATATAATTGTTATTATAATAATAGAATATTATTAATAATAAAAACATTTTTTTATTACTAATTACTAAAACATAATATCATAGTAAGGGGAAGAGCATAATGAGGGGAGCTATAAAAAGTGAGGGGGTGGCTATAAAAATTGAGGGGGGCCTCATTTACGTTAATTTTGAAATGGCTATTTATAAGAGGAATCACAACGTAATTTGAGGGGGGGGGGCTGTACCGACAGTCATTTGAGGGGGGGGGGTCGGTTAAATCTTGTCTTACGACTATACATAGATAGATATATTTATACGAACAAAATTCATAATAATGTTTATATAGAAGAAGAGTGAACGTACACACGCATATATGTTTACGTTTATAAATATAAATCCCAACATTATATTGTATAAAAATATTACATTTTATGTTTTTAGAAAACTCATATTACTAATGTGAAAGAAAAAAAGATTTTAAGAGACAAAATAAAAAAGAAATCCTTTGAAACAATCAAAAAATCAGTATTAAACAAAAATCTGTAATGTAATTATTTAATTATTAAATAATTACATTACAGATTTTTGTTTACTTATTTATTTATTTGTTTGTTCATTTATGTTTATTTACTTTTAATAAACATCATATTGTTATATTTGTATTATTGTTTTTTCCAAATAATATTACCAAGAGTCATCCAGTTAATGTAATATTCACTGAGAATCTAACTTATAAGAAAATTGCAGCGCTGGACCGCATGCGTGCTACTTGTAAATGTTGTTATATCTTTTTAATTATTTATCAATCGATTTGAAACTTTCCACAAATCTTCTTCATACAAAAACCAAAAACTTTCTTGCTACAAGTTTCTTGTACTTGAAAGTTCCCTCGATACTTTTTTCTCGAGAACATTAGAAACGCACAATTTGTAATTTATATTAATTAATAAGCAATTGCGACTAACTATTTAAGAATTAACATTTTTTATCATTATCATAAGTTTCGCTATGATATTTAAAATAAAAACAATACTTATGTCGACTGAATAATAAATAGGATGATATATATTTCCATCGGTCTCGCAGTCAATTTAAAATCTATATAATAAAATAATTAAATAAATATGGACAGTCAGACTGCCCTTGTTTATAATCACCCCTGTAGAATAACCTGAAATAAAAACTTAAAAATTAACTGGAAAGAAACCTGAAAATAAATAAAATTAGTAAAGCACAATCTGACTGTCCCCCACCACCAAAAAACCTTTCTTCGATTGTGATCCTGTATAATGTCCAACGTTTCGAGCACGCTACTGCTCATCCTCAAGGACTGAACTCCTCTCGCCGCATGACTCCCAATGTATACCTAAAAAATTATTTGAATATCCCCTCCACCATCAAAAACACCAATATAAGTTAATATACCTCCACCACTTTAATTCTATATTATGTTAGAAAAGGATGATAAATACTATTTAATTTACTTGATTCTAACATTAAATTTACATTATTTTTATTCTGAAAAATGTGAATATTCTCAAAACTCTCCCTTTTAAATTTATTTTTAATATTATTTTCTAAAATTTCAACATTCACAAAATCAAAAGAATGAACGGAATTCAAACAATGTTGCTTCAAACCCGACACAACATTTGGACTTCTTAATAGTATATTATTCACCTAGGGAGTAAAAACGAAAAATGTCTGAAATCGTATGTAAATTGTCACCCGAGCCGGAGGCGAGGGTGATAAACATACGATTTAAGGCATTTTTCATTTACTCCCATGGTGAATATACGATTTTTTTTACACAGGCAGCGTACAGTGGATACTTTACTTTTCACTGGGAGGGAGTAAAGTACTCACTGTACGCGCCCTGTGTAAAAAACTATATTTATGTTCATAAATTCGTTTCTTTAAATATCTACTTGTCTGTCCAATATAATATTTATCACAATCATTACAATTGATCTTGTAAACGACTCCCGATTTTTCATCCTTCTCATCCTTATCTTTACAATTATTAAAAAATCTACCTAAATTATTATTATTTCTAAAGAAAACCTGAATTTCATGATTTTTGAATTCATTTCTAATTCTTTCTGACAAACCTCTAACATACGGCAAAACAAAATACAAGCTTCTAGTTTCTACATCAATTTTCTTTTTTAAATTACTATTATAAATTTCATTCACCCTCTCCTCAATCATTCTATTAACAAATTCGATTGGATAACTATTACTAACAAAAGCCTTTCTAACAATGTTCAAATTTTCTTTTCTGAAATCTATATGTGATAACTTAATCGCGCGATCAATCACACCCTTCAAAGTACCAATTTTGTTTCCGAACTGGTGATGTGAATTAAAATTTAAAAATCTATCAGACCAAGTTGGCTTTCTATACCAATTTAGTTTAACTTTATTATTACTGTCTCTAATTACTTTAATATCCAAAAAACTCAACTGATTATCTGACTCTATTTCTTTAGTAAATTTAATTCTATCATGAACAGAATTAAAAACATCAACCATTTCATCCACAAAACAATCTGGCACCACAGCAAAGATGTCATCAACATATCTTTTATAAATTATTGGCTCAAAACTCAATTTCGACAAAGCAACACCCTCCAATTTTCCCATCACCAAATTAGCTATCACAGGTGACAATGGTGATCCCATCGGACAACCATACCTCTGCTCATAAAAAATTTTATCAAAAGAAAAAACTGTATTATTAAAAACTAATTGAAGTGCTTTAATCATTTCACTCGGAGTTAAACTAGTATATAAACTGATATTAGACCACCTCTCGCAAATGATCTCATTGACCATCTCCAGAGGTACATTCGTAAACAGAGATACAACGTCCAACGAAATCATTTTATGATCATTCGGAATAACAATATCTTTTATAATATCATAAAAACTCCAACTATCTTTAACAAAAGAATTAGTTTTTCCAACTACATTAATTAAAATATCAGACAAAAACCGTGCAAGTTTATACGTAAGAAAATTAATTGACGATATTATTATTCTATATGTCAGCTGTTCTTTATGAATCTTAGGAAGCCCATAACACTTTGCAACTGTACCATTTTCACATTTTAGAAATTTAAAAACTTTATCATCTATAAAATCCTTCTTTTTCCAATATAACAATAAATCCTTTAAACTATCTTGTAACTTATTCATATGTGGATTCCTAATTTTCTTATAAGTGGTGTCATCATCCAAAAGAAGCTTTAAATGATTCATGTATTCCCCCTTAAATGAAGCTACTGTTACATTACCCTTATCAGCCCTTTGAAAAATTATGTCTACATTATCCCTCAAAAATTTTTTTGTTACCTTTAAATCATGACACAAGTTCCCATAAATAAAATTATTAAATCTATTCTCCCTTTTAAAATTCCCTATAATTTTAACCAATGATCCCCTATAATCTTTCTTCAATTCATCATTAAAACCAACAACACTACTTTCCACATCTGCAATAATTTCTTTAATCGGAAGATCATTATTTAAGTATGGTAAAGCAAACCCTGCTCCCCTTGACATAACATTCACCACTTCATTAGGTATTACTCTATCAGTCAGATTTCTGAACCAACCATCATTATAAATTACCATTATAATGATTGATTTGAGAGTGTTTTTTCCGAACAAGATATTCAAATTTTCTTTTTAAATTTTTCCTTTTCATATATTTTACTTTATTAAAGTGCCTCTCCTGATTATGAAAAGATTCATGTAAATCATTATAATTCATAACTCTATATAAATATGATTCAAGACCCAACAAATATCTATTTAAACCATTAATATCAAAATTAACATTTTTAATCTCTAAATTTAATAATTTATTTTTAAAAAAGAAAATGCTTTTTTCTGACAAACCTCTAACATACGGCAAAACAAAAAGAATCAGAAAGAATTAGAAATGAATTCAAAAAACATAAAATTCAGGTTTTCTTTAGAAATAATAATTTAGGTAGATTTTTTAATAATTGTAAAGATAAGGATGAGAAGGATGAAAAATCGGGAGTCGTTTACAAGATCAATTGTAATGATTGTGATAAATATTATATTGGACAGACAAGTAGATATTTAAAGAAACGAATTTATGAACATAAATGTAGTTTGAGAAGTCCAAATGTTGTGTCGGGTTTGAAGCAACATTGTTTGAATTCCGTTCATTCTTTTGATTTTGTGAATGTTGAAATTTTAGAAAATAATATTAAAAATAAATTTAAAAGGGAGAGTTTTGAGAATATTCACATTTTTCAGAATAAAAATAATGTAAATTTAATGTTAGAATCAAGTAAATTAAATAGTATTTATCATCCTTTTCTAACATAATATAGAATTAAAGTGGTAGAGGTATATTAACTTATATTGGTGTTTTTGATGGTGGAGGGGATATTCAAATAATTTTTTAGGTATAAATTGGGAGTCATGCGGCGAGAGGAGTTCAGTCCTTGAGGATGAGCAGTAGCGTGCTCGAAACGTTGGACATTATACAGGATCACAATCGAAGAAAGGTTTTTTGGTGGTGGGGGACAGTCAGATTGTGCTTTACTAATTTTATTTATTTTCAGGTTTCTTTCCAGTTAATTTTTAAGTTTTTATTTCAGGTTATTCTACGGGGGTGATTATAAACAAGGGCAGTCTGACTGTCCATATTTATTTAATTATTTTATTATATAGATTTTAAATTGACTGTAAGACCGATGGAAATATTTATCATCCTATGATATTTAGAAAATATATTTCAAATATCAGCGAAACCGGTTAATATTTACTCGAATTAGAACGATTTAAGTTTAAAAAAGTATTGAAATTTAATGTAAAAAATTTTCTTGTTTTCAATTTTTTTCTTGAAGAATTAAAATTTTATAAAAAAACTGTTAATATAAAAAAGATGCGACATGATGAGTTTTACAACGTCAAATTTTTTTTGAATTTATTTGAAGAAAATGAAATTTTTACTACCAAGTGACTCTAGTTTTACGTGCTTCGAGCGTAAATGCCCTTATTGCATTCGGGCCTTCAATTCAACTGGATCTTTAATTTTCATAACCCTAGCATGATAGTCTTTATCTATTCTATTTATGAAAATATCATGAACTTTATATCTATGTTTTTCTTTTATACTTTCAGATAAACTTCCATTTGCTACAATGTTACTATCTACAACATACATCAAGACGAGCGATCTTAATTCAAATATAAAATAATCCGAAAAGTTTTTTAATTTAATTTGAGTCGTTAATTCATAATCGCGTTCTACTGGTCCGTCTTTTCCAGTCAGTACGGTTTTGATAGCTTCTGTCAACTGTTTAGAAACGTCTAGAATACTGTCGTTTTTTTTATTAAGTCTTTTATCAACCTTCATTCGTATTAAAAGTGATATTTCCAATTTATTTATCGGTCCTAGATGTTCGTCCAAGACTGTCGAGTTCCCGAAACATTCTGCGTTAAGTGTATAATTTTCAAAACCATTGTTTATCTTATATGTCGTTTTGTTGTCTTTGGATTTATCTGTTTTTTCTGCCTCGTTACCTGTAGTCATTTTTTGTTTAAATTTCTCCTTCGTTGTGTCCAGAGTTTAGTCGTTAAAGATTTTCATGGTGTTTCTTTCTTTTATTATCAAAGTCATCAAATCGTCATCTCTTTTCTGCTCTATTCTTCTTTTCATTTGTTCTTCTCCCTTACTCTTTGCCATTTCTACCATAACTGAACAAGCTTATCTATTACCTTGTCCAATTTATCAGATAGGTCTAAATCAAAATTTTCATTATAATAATCATGTTCAAACATCCTTCTCTTGTCGTCAATTTTTCTGTCATTTTTTTCTATTTGTTTCATTGACGAAACAACAAAATGTTTATCTATAAATATTTTTTTTACTTTTTCATTTGACTTTATTATTGTTTGTTTGCCTGCCAATTTTAGTTCAGTCATTTTATTTGTTCTGTTTTTTGTCTCTGTCTTTATTTTTGTCTTTCCAGTCGTATTGTTATGCCCATCTGTCTCTTCTTTGCACTAAAAAATAAAAACCCGAAACCAGCGTTGCGAAGTTGATCGTATTTGCTGGATGCGAACAACATTCGAAGCATAAGAATACATAAAATTGTAGTAGGTTTATGCGTAATCATACCGCAGTCAATCATTGCGACCGTCTGTACAAGATAGTAACGTGAATCCGAGTAGAGCGCTGCGACTGCATTGCCGGGTTATTCGCTTCGACTCGTCGGCATCTCCCATGCCGACAGTCGAAACCGGGCACAACTTTTAGCGTTGCGTGGTTGCTTGCTTCGACTCATCGGCATCTCGCATACCGCAAGCCGAGATCAAGCACAGAGACAACGTTGCGAGTTCGTATACTTCGACTTTCTAGATTCTAGTACTGCGAAAGTCGATATTAATACTTAAGGCGACTAAGGAAGTTGAGTTGAATTTCATTTCGTAGTTTACAAATTATTCATTAAGTTTCTAAAATTTGATGGATTTTTAAGTTTTTTATCATTCTACGGATTATAATAAGTGTTGGAAAATTAAAAAATCTGAAAAATGTCACATATTGAAAAAGTAATTTGTAAACTCAAAAATAAATCCTAACCTAAAATCCGAAGTCGCCTTAGGGCGACTACGGAAGTTCGGTTCGATTTCATTTTGTAGTTTACAAATTACTCTTTCAGTTTCCAAAATTTTTTGAATTTTTGAATTTTCCACCATTTATTATAATCCGTAGAATGGTGGAAAATTAAAAAATCTGAAAAATTTTACATATTGAAAAAGTAATTCGTAAACTCAAAAATAAAACCTAACCTAAAATCCGAAGTTGCCTTAATGTCAATTTAAATTATGTGTTGATTTAATTTTCATTCAAAAAGTGTTTATATGATTAGTAAACAAGTAAATGTTTTAACTCTTTAATATTATTTAGATTAAATTTTATTTATTAACATATTATATGAAACATTTATTAAATTAAATGACTAATGTTTCGTTATACTTGAAAGATTTACACGAATTTCAAAAATTAGATATCTTTTTTAAGTATATTCATTATCTAGTAAATTATAGTATATAATTATTTATAATAAAATGAAGTTGATCAATATTTTACATGAAAATATTTACTAAGTCGACTTAATCAGTTAATATAATGTAACGAATACCTATCTATCTATCTAAATGATATCTGATAAAAAATGTATTCATATGTTTTCTTCAAAATTAAGGAGAGAAAAAAGATCTTATAATCGACTATAAAATGAATATTTTTCTGACTCTTTTGCAAATTAATAAGTTCTCAGTTATTTCCCCGTTGAAAATAAGAAAATTTATCAGGCAAGTTTCTTATTAAGTTTTTTTGTATTTTGAATAGTAACTTTTCACTAATCAGGTAAGCTAAAAAATTTACATATTGTAATTTTCAAAAATTCAATTACATTCTATATTTTATTTATAAGAAAAATGGTTCTATTAAATTTTTACTTTGGTTCGATAGTTTTGAATAAAAAATTCATTAAAAAATTAATTTAAAAAAAGATTTGAAACTAGAGCTCTAAAATTTATTTTTTCTATTTTGGGATCCAATCGGAACTTATTTCCTCAATTTTATTAATTTTTATTTTTTAATTGTGTCAGTGAACATGAAATATCTCATATACATACATACAAGTGTATTATTTTATTAAAAATTCATTGAATATAATAAAATAATATTAGAATAAAATTCATTTTAAATAGAATTCAAAGATTTAAAGATAAATTTTCAAACGTTCTAGCTTTGTATGTAACTTTTTTGAAACAATTTTCAAATAGTCACCATTCTCTCACATTAAAAATACACAACTGATTTGCGAATAAATTGTTCGTTTCGAAAATAGTAAACAAAATCTATTTTTTTCAAAGCTATATTGTACAGTACCTTTAAAATTTCATAAAGAGTATCAAATTTTTAAGAGAAATAAGGGGTTTATATGGAAATATTTTGTAATTATGACAGCTTTCAAATCAATATCATCAAATGATTTTTCATTCCATAAATATGCTAGTGAATAACAAATTTATGAATTTTTATTTTGGTTTTGAATTATCCTTCTTAAAAAAATGATGAGCCGCCATGTTGAAGCATCTAAAGATCGAATCCTGATTGGTCGATATAGAATAGGCGTCAAAAATTAAATTTTAAAGGGTTTAGATTTTTTAAATAAATAAAAATTAATTTCTAGGCATTGTTTTTTAAATATAATAGAAGTAACTCAATTAAAATAGAATAAGAATATTTTATTTTAAACCAAGCAATATTATTTATGTATATAACCAATGTATAGTTTAATGATAAAATATATAACTATGAGCACAAGCAAGGTGACTACCTTTTATTTAAAAATTCCAGTAAAATTGTAAAGACATCAAATAATATAACAATTCAGATAAGTAATTCATTCCTTTATTGCATAAGTATTGCTTAATGCAGGTACAATATGTATATATTTTTAATTGTTTTTCATTTAAAAATAAGTATAGTAACAGCAATTAATGAAGGTTTGAGGTTATGAAGGTTTGAGGTTATGAAAGTTTTATTATTCTATATTTCTATTACTCAGATTAAAAATCATCAAAGTACCAAAAAAAAGTAATATATTTAACTAATGTTTTAAAGATAAATTTATGCACATTTTAATAAAAAAAATAAGGTTAGAATGAATCAAGATCAAAATTTACTAATAACAATGGATGATACAATTGGCGAACAAACTTTATGTCTATTTTTAATGAAAATTTAAATAATCTACTTATACGAGTGTGCTATTTCATAATATACAATACTATTTAGTTAAACTTATTATATTAAATATTAATACATAAATAAATAGAAGTATAAAATGTGTGTTTTCAGTAAATGTAGTTTGAAAATAATTTGCACACTGATAAAAGTATGACTACGATAGGCAGCTTTGTTATAGATTAACATATAAAATTTGTATTACAGTTGACGAACAAGCTATATGTCTATTTTTAATGAAAATTTGAATAATTTACTTATTCATTTTATATAAGTGTGCTATTTTATGATATACGATGAATTAATATTTAATATAATGTATTTAACTGAATAGTTTGCTTATACGAGTGAGTTATTTTATTATATACATTACTATTTAACTAAATATTAATACATGAAATTAAAAAATGGAAAAACAATTTATGTTTTAATAAATAAAGCTTAAAAATAATTAACATGCTGATAAAATTATAACTATAGTAAGCATCCTTTTTATATATTTGTATATATAAAATTTGCATTACAGTTGACAAACAAGCCATATGACTATATTTTCAATAAAAATTTGAATATTTACTAATATAGGTGTGTTATATTTTATAATATAAAATGAATTAATATTTAATATAATATATTTAACTGATTAGTTTACTTATACATATGGGTTATTTTATAATATACAGACATAAGCTGAAATAACTTGGGCGCCTATGCACTTTCTACTCAACTGTAGTTATTTGAGCTATCAGACCTGAGTTTCAGTCTGAAAAAAAATCAGATTTAAATGTAATTGATAATTTTTTGTTATTATAATATTAACTAATAAAACTTCTTTTTAGCTTTTAAATATACATTAAATAAAAAAGTTTGATCCATGAATAGTTTTAAAAACCCTTATCTGATGCTTAAAATCCTTTTGATTAATTAAAAACTTGATTTTGTTTATTTAATAACACTATTTAAAATGAAATAATGTTGTATGTGTATCATGTCTTAAGATTTATGAGTCATAAATATATTTTAATACACTTCTACTTTCTCATAAAGAAAACATTGTATCAATAAAAAAATTTGTTCTATTTTTTTATTAATTTGTACATATTCAGACTCGTGGAAAAAAGTGGTTTCCACCCTGTTAAAAAAAATCAGGCGAGAAATCACCTGATTTCTTAGGTGATTTATCATGCCAAAATCTCATGTAATGATCTCTCACCTGATTTTTTTTTGTAGGGCAGAAAATGTCTGTACGTATGTGTGTGTGTATGTACTCATTACGTCAATTAGATCTCGAAAAGTACTCGACAGATTTCCTTCAAATTTTGCATACAATTTATTTTTTTGTCTAACTGGTACGGAAGCTATTGAAAACTGGTTTTCTTGGCATAGTTTTAATTTTAGAACAATTTAAAACATTTTTTTCAATTCTAATTTTTAATTTTTTTTGTATTTTACTTTAAGTACTCGATGGATTTGCTCTAAAATTTGCTTGGAAATTATTTGCGACTACCAAAAGAAAAACTTCTGAAAACTGATGGGTGGGGCTCGAACATTAGAATGTTTTTTATTTAATTAACATTTATTTAGAAGTTCATATAAATTATGTGCATATCAAGACTGTTCATTTATTCATTTTAGAATTTTCGTATTTTCAGCGACTGAAGTAACGAAAATAACTAATGCGAGTAAAGCATTTTAGAATATTCACTTTATCGAAATAAGAAGTAGCAAAATAAATGTACGTCTAAATTTAGAATAAATTATATCAAGATTTCGAAAGAACTCTAAATATTTTAATCGAATAATTTGAGATTATCACTACTGCTTTTTGAAATCATGAAAATTCATTATTACTTTATTCTAAATTATGGAATACGCTATTCGTAATTGTGGCACTCTAAATAAATATTCATTAAATAAAAAACATTCTAATGTTCGAGCCCCACCCAAACTGATTTTCTTAGCGTGGTTTTAATTTTAGATAATTTTGTAAAATTTGAAAAAATAATTCATTTTTCTTTTATTTTACGTAAATTACTCTATAGATTTGCCCCAAAATTCGTATGCAAGTTATCCGCTATTGTCAGAAGAGAAAAATTTTTAAAAACTAATTTTCTTAGCGCAGTTTTAATTTTAGAGCATTTTGAAAATTTTGAAAAAATTTTTATTTGAAACCACTTTTTTTGACTCCCGGAGTCTAAATATGTACAAATTAACGAAAAAATAGAAAAATTTTTTTCACCGATACAATAATTTTTCTTTGAGAAAGCAAAATGAAATCAAAATACTCTAACACAATGAGCTCTATGAGAAAGCATTACACCAAAGCACTTGGCAGCGTTTTTGTAAATGCTTAAGTTCAAATAAATGTAATAGATATATTTATTATTACCTATAATGCGGTTATGAAGTAGCTAAGTAAAGTCATTTATTTAATAGTCATTAAATATATAAAGATGAAAAAGATGCTTTTGTAATTTTAAATAATGAGGGATTTTTAAACTCTTATTACCAATAATAGTATTTAAAAATTTAATTTACTGCAATATTTAATTTAATTTAATGCTATCCAAACTAAAGATGTAACGCATATAATAATTAGTGAAAACAATTTTATATGAATGAGTTGAAACAAAATTTAATGCAAGTAAAAAATAAAATGTTTTTTTTTGTGAAAAACTTTTTGATTCTTTATTGCAAAATTTATATTATTTTCATACATTATTTTAAAACTCGGAAATTGATAGTGATGAAAATCAATAATGAATCAGATGAAATGTTTCTTTTAGAATATTTAAATTCTTTTAATCCTTCCAGTAAATTACATTTGAGAGAAAAATTTATTGTAATGCTTATAAGAAATATAAGTATTAATAAAGGTTCACGCAATAGTGCGAGATTGTAAATTTTAGAATTTTCTAATCATTTATTAAAATGTAAAATTTTGACGGGTGGTATAAGATAATATTTTTCCGAACCGTAGTAAATTATATTGTGAAAATGAATATTCCTTTTACATTTAAAAGAACGTAATTTTCATGTGAATTATCTTTTGCTATGACGATTAGTAAATTACGTGGACAAACGTTTGATAATATAATTATTGTTTTAAGGAACTGAACACGGTTAAAAACAATTGTGTAGTCTGTTAACTTTTATTTTCTGTTACTAAATTGTCTGTTGAAGTAACAAACAAGGATGTGACGATTTAACAGACTTTATGTTAGTTGATTCTGAAAATGTCCGTAACAAACGACTAAAATAGATAGTCCAGGGGCAAACTACATAAGTCTTGGTCGATCGAGGTCCTCAATTCTACCCAGGTTTTTTAATGTATTTTTGACCTGCTGAATCCGAATTTTTTGGGTAGAATGTCTGAAAATGGCGCATTTAATAATTATTAACAATTTTCATAAACAAATTATAAAAATTCACTTAAAAAAAAAATTTTATCATATTTTTTTAGTTCATTTTGAGTAAAAAAGGTTCTCATGAACATATTGCTAAAATGCACTGAATCGGCAGAAAACAAATTGCAAAGTTTGAAAAACGCGATTTTTTATAAATACGATCGCTAACTACTGTAATCTTTAAGTTTATATTTTAACCAACAATTTAAGCTATTGTGAGTTAAAATGAAATCAGTAGAAGCTGAGCTATAGGCTGTCAAAGTTTTGAAAAATCGCGTTTTCTCAAACTGCGATTTTTTTTTGCCGATTCAGTTCATTTTAGCAATATGTTCATGAGAACCTTTTTTACTCAAAATGACCTAAAAAATATCATAATTTTTTTTTTCTAAAAAACGTATTATTATAATTTGTTTATAAAAATTTTTAATAATTATTAAAATTATATCATTGTAAATGTCACGAAAGCTATTCATTAGACAACGAATATCATATTATAAACGAATATCATATTGTATAAGATATAATAAAAAACGTTCTTTCTAATATTTCTTGAGTTCTTGTACATTTATTAATTTAAGGAGTCTCATATGTCAGCTATAGTTTGTTGTTCATAAAAATTAAAAGTTTAAAGAACTCTTCAAAATTTTGATAAAAATTAATTTATACCTAGAAAAAAATTTCTGCAAATTTTCAAGTAGTCTTATCAACTAATTTTTTTATATGTGCTCACTCTAAGTCCGCGTGTTTTGTATCTCATAGTAGTAAAAAGATAAACTTTAAGTGAGCATAAATAATAAAATCAGTCAATAAGTCTAACTAAAAATTTGCAGAGATTTTTTTCCAGGTATAAATTAATGTTTTTCAAAATATTGAAGAATTTTTTAAATTTTTGATTATTATGAACAACAAACTATAGCAAACTATAGCTAGCACATGAGACTCCTTAAACGTGAATTTAAAAAAATAAAACTATATATAAAACGTGTATGTATGTGTACGGAAAACAAGACCAAAAAAAGTTTTAGTACGTTGACAGACAATGTCTGTAATTTATAAGTAAAATTTTAACAGACATTTGTTTGTTAAATCCTTTAAAGACATTTTGTTTGTTAAAGTAACACACATTTTTGTCTATTAACTGGTTTTAACAGACCTTGTCTTTGATGTTTCTAACTGTGAATAAACTAATAGCAGCAGTTGTTTCAATTTTTCTTTATTTCTATAAGAGAAAAAACGACTTTTCTCCTCTATTTTTTAGAGAGGCCACTTCAGGTGCTAAAACATAAAATTTAATAACAACTGATAACAGTTTCTTAATGATTAAAAATTTCTAAATTCATCAACAATACATTAAAAAAACATCACCTAAAACAATACATTTTAGGCGTAACAATAAAAATAAAAAATGAAACTTACAAGTATTAAACATGTAGTATTAAATAACTATTTTTGTTTTATAAAAATGTATAATAATAGATATTTCTATTAATAATAAAAATTTACGCAATCTAATATGCGTCGTCATGATCTACGTGACATTATGAAGTATAAGTTATTTCAACGAATATAGACGCTGATAGAAGCGTACATGGGAAATTTCTGCCAAAAATGAGTTGGTTCTGTTACCCAGCTACTTGGGGACGCCATCAAATCCCATGTATTTTTGTATCTATATAAATCATATGTATAGCACATTTTTCATATGTATAGATATACAAACAATGTTGAAGTGTTACCCAGGCTTTCGGACGAAAAATGTAACCCAGAAGAATCCTTCTATAAGCGTCTATTTTCTTTGGTTATACAAATCTTTAACATAGGTAATTTAGGTGAGTTACGTATGTACAAAGTGACTAGCAAGTGTTTTCTTTTATGTACTTGGTATTTGATTCAAGATTTTGACTCACATGAATGAATTTGATTTAATTATATTTAATCTAATTTAACAATTATTGCGTTTTATTGTAAATAATTTATTCTTGAAACCGTTTTATCAAAAAAATTAATTACTTTTTAATAATTCAACTATGTATTTATTGTATACGTTGTTTAATTTTTGAGTGTCGTGTATTATTGCAATTTTCATATTTTTTAATATGTATCATTTCTGATAGCAATCTTTTTTGATAGTTGCATTGAATGTCTAATATGTTTGAGGTTCCTATGTTTGTATCAAAGCTATGGCTAGAATTTTTACAGTGTGTAACCAACGCAGATTTGTCTCTATTATGTTTCAAATCACTTATATGTTGTAAATAAAGAAAAATTGAAACAGATACTGCTATTAGTTTATTCAGTTGCTTAAAAAAAATTTTAGCTGTTGTTAGCTGTTTAAAAGAATAATATAATTATTGATTGATGAAGAGAAGTTTTTGATCATGGTCAGTTGTATGCTGCGGTATCTAGAGTTTGATCTTATATCCTACATGCCAAAAAACTAATATAAATATTGAAAATTATGTATGTAAAAAATTATATTAAAAATTTCTTTTAATTTAATTTTTTTATTTTTTGATGACATATTAAAGGCACTTCGTACTGTTTGATTTTAAGGTTCATAATTTTAGTTTTTATTTAAAATTAATTTTTGATAGATGACCACTCATCATTTTTTTAAAAACAATAAAATTGCTACTAAAATAATTTCGTTTATTAAAATTACTTATCATGTTTATAGATGTTATTATATCCATAGTTGACCCTGGAGTATAAATTTGTTGCGCGCTTCGCGCGCATGAATGTAGCTAGTACTTTATAAAATTATGTGAAAATTCTTTTCTAATTTCAAACAAATATTTTATTAAAACTTTATTTTATTAATGCAATTATAAATTTATATTTTTAAATTTAAGCTATCAATGATTTTAAATTAAAACTTATGTCTCTAAATTAATGATATTTTATTAAAATTATAAATGAATTATATTTTTTTAAATGCAATAAATATTTAGCACTGTATAATAACCTATATTTTTAATTGAATGTTCAATGTCTACTATTACAGTATTATTATCTCTATTATATTTTATGACTGTGATATCATATTGTACTATTCTAATTTTATATATACAAGGCTATTTCAAGTATTTTATGTATTTTAACTTTATTTGTAATTTTACACGCTTTTTTTGTAATTATAATACAAAATAAAACAATATCTATCTATCTAAGAAAAATGTCGTTCATTTATCAAAACAGTAATTTATAAGTCTCTTTAAGTTAATTACATGACAATATAATTCTTTTTCTTAATAATTGTACAGGACTATTCAATGAAAGTAATATCTCATATACTTGTGCATAGATTTAATTTTTAAATAAACTTACTAGGAGAGTATCACATCTTTGGATCACGGATTTCGCTCAAACTTTGTGATAAATTTTTAGAGAACAAATTATAGAAAAGCTATTATTTATATTCACAAACGCTAAATATTTCCCTAGTCCAGGGAATTAAAGAGTATCAATTAAAAATTGACTAGATTTGAAAATACTTATAGCTATTAAGTATTAATAAAACTCAAATAAAAACTATTCTCAAATCTTTTCAAAATAGCGCTTGCACGATAAAAAAAAATTTTTTTTGAATGTATAGATATGTCAATAAAATATTTTTACACTTAAAAATGATTTCATTCTTCGAAAATTCTATGCATACTTCTTAGTAAAATAATGATATACTTTATTTATAAACGATATACAATCAAGTATTCATTAATTTTGAAAAAGTATTTTAAAATAAATAAAAATTGATAAAATTGAGGGAATAAGTTCCAAATGGATCCCAAAATAGAAATAATAAATTCTAGAGCTCTAGTTTCAAATCTTTTTTTAAATTAATGTTTTAATGAATTTTTTATTCAAAACTATCGAACCAAAGTAAAAATTTAATAGAACCATTTTTCTTATAAATAAAATATAGAATGTAATTGAATTTTTGAAAATTACAACATGTAAATTTTTTAGCTTACCTGATTGGTGAAAGGTTACTATTCAATAGACAAAAAAACTTAATAAGAAACTTGCCTGATAAATTTTCTTATTTTCAACGGGGAAATAACTGAAAACTTCTTAATTTACAAAAGAGTCAGAAAAATATTCATTTTATAATCGATTATAAGATCTTTTTTTCTCCTTAATTTTGAAGAAAACATAGGAATACATTTTTTATCAGATATCATTTAGATAGATAGCTAGATAGGTATTCATTAGATTATATTAACTGATTAAATCGACTTAGTAAATATTTTCATGTAAAATATTGATCAACTTCATTTTATTATAAATAATTAATGAATATACTTAAAAAAGATATCTAATTTTTGACATTCGTGTAAATCTTTTAAGTATAACGAAACATTAGTCCTTATTTAATTTAATAAAGTTTCATATAATATGTTAATAAATAAAATTTAATTTTAATAATATTAAAGAATTGAAACATTTACTTGTTTGGTAATCATATAAACACTTTTTGAATGAAAATTAAATTAACAAATATTTTAAATTGACATTAAGTATTAATATCGACTTTCGCAGTACTAGAATCTAGAAAGTCGAAGTATACGAACTCGCAACGTTGTCTCTGTGCTTGATCTCGGCTTGCGTCATGCGAGATGCCGACGAGTTGAAGCAAGCAACCACGCAACGCTAAAAGTTGTGCCCGGTTTCGACTGTCGGCATGGGAGATGCCGACGAGTTGGAGCGATTGACCCGGCAATGCAGTCGCAGCGCTCCACTCGGATTCACGATACTACTTCGAGAAACTTTTTGGGGCGAGAGACCTCTGTTAGTGTAGAGCTGGGCGCCTCGATAAAGTAAGTAAGTCGTCTCATCTTGAGCATAAAAGTCTAAGAATTTTGTCACCGAAGCCGTGCGTCTATTGCGTTCGGATGATGTATACACAGATTTAGTTTTGTTCTGTCTTTACTCTCCTCCTTATCTGGCATAGTGTGGCCACCTGTCGTACAATAGTGCATATATAATCCGTCTTCCTCTCTGTGACTGTCTTTATCACCAGGTCAAATTCTTTATCAGTAACGTAAAAATGGTAAACTAATATAAATAAAATTCATATAATTTTGCCAAACACAAGCAAAACTAGATGTTTTAAGTTAGACTAAATTATATATATTATCAGCGTTATAGGCCGAACACAAGCCTTTTAAGAGAAGGTCGAGTATATCTGTCCTTTTCTAATCAAAGAATTGATTTTTTTACAAGAATTAATAACTCTAGCAAAAAATAAGCAGATAGCCCCATCTTGTATCATGAAAAGCAATATTGTCTTTGATGAGGAAAAATTATTTGTATCGATTCTTTTTGAAAAAAAACCTTGAAAAACTTAAAAAATAGAGGTTAGAATCTTCGAGCATATACTACTGGAGGAAGCCTCCCAGCTATTAACTGCGTTACAAGGCGAAGAGAGAAAAAGCCTCTATTTTGGTACGTGCTATCTCTCTCACTTTCTTAGTGGGGAACAGAAGCAGCCAATCAAATCAGGCTAGAGAGAGACAGCACGTACCGAAATAGAGGCTTTTTCTCTCTTCGCCTTGTAACGCTTGCTGCCATTCTTCTTATTTTTCGCTACAATTATTAGGTTTTGCAGAAAAATGAATTTTTTTGGTTAGAAACGGATAGAGATATATGCCCTGCTCTTAAGCTCAATATATCTATTAAAATAAAGAGAATAAGTTTAGTATGCCTAACACAAGCAATATTAGGTAATTCATATTTATGACGATTGAAGAGAATAAATCTAACATGCCGAACACGGGCAATGTTAAATGACTCAAATTTGCCAGATATTTATGTATATTTTTATATTTATAATTATACATATGTGTTATTATTCCTATACACAATATACTGAACACAAGCATTACTATATATGTGAAAACAGCAACTATGATCGATCAATATTATTTTAAACCCATGGATATATTTTTGAAATTATTTATATACGTACTATTGTACGTTAAAGCTTGATTAAATAAAATTTTTAAATTTAGAGTAATCATTATTCAATACCTGATTTGTATTTAATTTCTGTCGTAGTTTTGAATACAATGCTGTTTTGGACAACTGTCAGGTACATCTTTTTATGAGAATGCTTCCATCCCAAGTCATTTACCGTGTCTTGAGTTTTGAGAAACAGCAATAAGCTTCTCTCCTCTGTTAAATAATAATTTCAAATTAATATTTTTAAATATATTTTTCTTTCAATTTATTTTATATATCCTTGTTCGTATCAGTTAGTTAATATTTAAATGGTATTATCATAGTGTTACTCAAGTTTCTTGTGTGCACACGTATATGTAATATATATACACTTTCAGTCGTGTGCACATTGTTATACATTCACGTATGTTCATATACAGACATACGTTCGTATAGTCTTATCCGTCATTCTTCACGTTTATTAATTTTTATAGCTGTCTTATATATTTATTTAATTAATTTTAGTTTTTAATAAAAAAAGTTCTTTTCCGTATTTTTCTTTTTAATCAGTCTCTTGCATGCATTAACGTGAATTTTTATTCTTGTCTGCTTTGATTTAGTTCGTTTCGCTTGACTTACTCTGTCTCTTTCTTAAGCGTTCATTTTTATCGCAACGACACGTACATTCCTATACACATACTCACACGTATGTACTGTGTCTTTTCTTTATGCTATAGCTATTCTGTTATGCGTACATGTGTATATATGAGACTATCTCTACAATTTTTAATCTTTTTATGATGTTTTTGAAAATTCATTTTACAGGCGTTACTGGGTCACCCAATGATGCACACTATTTAAACTAGGTTCATACCTCTTGTACAATCTGGAAACTCTATTTTTTATGTATCCAGTGAATATGCCACCAACGGTATAGTAGATATTGATATACCGTTGATGGCACATTCACTGAATACAAAAAAAATAGCGTTTCCGGATTGTACAAAAGGTGTGAACCTAGTTTAAATAGTGTGCATCATTGGGTAACCCAGTAATAGCTGTAAAATGACATATCACAGAAAGATTAAAAACTGTAGAGATATCATCATATATATGCCGGCGCGTTTATTCTCGTCTTTAATCATTTCCCGTCATTCTGTCTTTTTCTATTTGCGCGTGTCCGTCCTCACGGTCTTTTCTGTATACATGGCGTTGATGTTTTCTCGTAAACTCGCTTTGTGCATATCACCGCCATGTTGGCGCGCATTTTTATCTACATACTTCTCGGAAGTTAGGCAATCACCTTTCTTCCTTCATGCAATTACACTTTGTATTAATACGTAAAAACGCGTCTAATTTTACGTTTATTTTAATTAAAATGAAGTTTCGCCAAATCAAAGCAACACTTATTTACGAAAAACTAATTTTCCCGCCTTTTTGCAAACATTTGTTTCCAACCGGTTTTTGTTTAATTTCCCTTATTTTTTATAAAATTTGTAAAACACATTTTTTACAATCGTACGATTATTTTACTTTTCATTTTCGTTTACGTGTATAATCCGTCGTTTCACTCAAGTTGCGCTCTCGCTATTTTAAAAAAACCCGCACTTCGCCGTTCTATTATATTTTTATTTTCTTACCAACTGTGGTGTTACCGGCGTCGTTCCTTCGTTATGTGCTACATGAGGCCCTGTCGCTCATGTTAGCCTTTCATGTAATTTCTTTCACACACTGCAACTACACCTTCACTATTGCAGAACACACAACACAAAGAACCAAGGGAAGTAAACAAGAAAAACGTTTTCTAAATTACACTTATAATTAATAAGATCTTTTAGAAGCGTGGTGATAGTGAGCTGGGCTCATAACCTGTTAAAATTAGCAAGGGTTAACTTGAATGAAATAAACGCAATTAATTCGTAATAAATAATTTATTATGAATTAATTGTCGACTACAGAATGAACAAACGCATCTCGTGTTCATCAAAGATACTCCGCCTTACGGTGGTGCCACACACTACACACACACGATTGAGCGTATCTATATTTTTAGCAATTTTTTACATATTATTCATCTTGGTGGCAGCCCACTACCTGGGATAATTCGGTTCACAACATTGATCCCAGCCACGAAAATTCAGAAAAACAATGTACAGCACACAATGCTTCCGTGAAATTCGATCTAGCAAGGAACTGATCTCGTGCCCCTCGAGGTTCAATTGTGTTAACCGGCTAGTCACATCTGCACAGCGCCTTAACCGATTACGCCAATCGCGTGATAATAATTCATCGTCAAAACAAGGGTTTATACAGTAGATGCCGTCTAACATCTTAGCAATGCAATCCTAAGCATTAGTATTCCTTGATTTCAAAATATTTTTTTATCACGCTTTACAGCATCATCATTTTGAACGCCAATGACACCTTGTCCGGCTTAAACTACCTGATATTCAGAAGTCTATTAAGATCTCGAATCAATTATCAGCAGCTCCCTGTTTTTTATATTGTGGCATCACAGAAAACATACCATCAAATCTGTGAATCAAATTTCATCCATATGGAATTCTATATTTTTCTTTTAAATCTCATTCCTCTTTTTTTACTTTGCAACAATCGAGATTTTTCAGATTTATCTTATACTTGTCGTTCACATTAATATCATTAATACTATTCATGGTCAATAATAGACTAGACATATCATTTATAAATGTGTTATTTCTAGAAATTCGTTTTTTTCCTTCATCACTTAAGAGGATATCGTAGTTATCCCCTCCTAATAATATTTTTATTCTAAGTTCATGAGTAAACGGTGCGTCAAATCATATTCTTTCACTATAGAAAGAAAATTTATAAGATTAATCCTGAGTGCGGGCAACTCAAGAAATTTATTAAAATATTACATATAAAAAGTTATGAACAAACTTTCAATGTATAGTATTATGAGGTTAGGTTTATTGAGCTTGATATCTAATTTTCATTCAAAGTTCATGAAAAAATAACAAGTCTGAGTGATTTTTTTTTTAACAAAAATGATTGAATTAATGTAGCTTTAGCGCGGACAATCATTATATTTGTCTAAATAGTCAATTTAAAGCTTCGAGCATATACAACTGGAGGAAGCCTCCCAGCTATTAACTGCGTTACAAGGCGAAGAGAGAGAAAGCCTCTATTTTGGTACGTGCTATCTCTCTCTCACTTTCTTAGTGGGGAACAGAAGCAGCCAATCGAATCAGGCTAGAGAGAGACAGCACGTACCAAAATAGAGGCTTTCTCTCTCTTCGCCTTGTAACGCTTGCTGCCATTTGAAAGCTTCCTCCAGTAGTATATACACGGAAAAAGGTAAATACCATTAAAATCAATACTACACGTAGTATGTATTATTTCTGTGATAAAGTATTGAAAAAAAATGTAATAGTATAATTTTAATCAATACTATACTTCAAATTTTAACTACTAATGCTGGCATAACTATATTACGAACTGAGTGCATGAATTTCCGCTACGTAGTACCTATTTTTTCGGTACTAGGACTGATATTTCACCTATCCGATCCAGGGGTAAAATTTTGCAGAGAATATAATTGCTATATATAGAACTGATTTTCCCATACTAGAATTAAAAATTGATGATTCTAAAATCATTTTTATAATATACGACCCTTTTAAATTACTAATAATTAATTTTCAACTTAACAGGATGTCAGAGCTGTTAGAATCGATTTTTGCTTTTTTTATTTTGTTGACATCTTTTTAAATTCATTAATCAAACAAATATTCTAACTTATCCGCACTATAGCTATGTTAGTACAATCATTTTTGTTAAAATAAAAAGTCATTTGAATTTATTTCTTTTATAAACTTAGATTGAAAGTTAGATCAAGCTTGACAAACCTAACCTCGAAATACTATACATCGTAAGTTTGTATATAACTTTTTATGTATAGCATCTCGGTGGATTTCATGAGTTGTCCGCACTCAAGCTTAATCTTACAAATTTCTTTATTGTAGCAAAAAAATTCATCTGCTTTTTCCCGTTTATAATAATCAACTCAAGTTTAAAATTAATAATTAGTAATTTGAAATTTTTACATATTATATGATCGATATTATATTTATTGATTGCTAAAAATTTATATACAATTTAATGGTTTTTACATTATGATAAATTAGCTGTATTGAAGTTTCATATTCGACAGCGCCGCAGTAAATATTGTATAGGTACTATGTTAGTAAAAGATAATGTAGTCCCGTAGTACGGAAAAATTCGGTACTATACCACACAATTCTTGGGACGAGTCGCGTTAAAAAATGTACTTATATAGGTCGTTTTAAAATATATACTGAGTATCAATTAAAAAACGATTAGTAATATTCTTTCTAGTACTGACTCAAATTAGTACATTCTTTTCAGGTATTTTCCTTTTTCCGTGTACTCAAAGATTTAAAGAGATATCAATCAGATAAAAAAAGCAAAAATCGATTCTAATAACTCCGACATCCCGTTAAGTACTTTGTAAACTGAATCTTTTTACCATTAAATGTGGATTGGTATTACATTGATTTATCTTTAATATTCTCATTGGCAGATATAAAAGTTTACTTCAACTTACAAGTAACACCACTTGTTTTTTTACTCGCAATTTTGAGTAGTATTTTTCTGCATAGTCTATCAAAATATAGATTCATCATTATCTTATTATCTTTAAATTAATAAACATTGCTTCGAATATTTAGCAATCTTAAGAAACTGATGTCTCTCTTCTAATTTCTGAAAAGAATAAATATTTTCCCTTTTTTATTTATTTATTTAGCTTTCTTTTTGTTCTATTACTGAAATCTTCTTTTGATAAAACTAATTTAATTAACTGACTCATTGTCCAATCTTTGAAATTGGATTATATTTATTCCTTTATTTTTTTTTTCATTGACTGTTATTTAAACGAACCTTTTATTTTTCATATTTATTAAGTAGTTTACATAAAAATTGATCTTTGATTAATAAATCATTTACCTTTTAGATTTTTAATCTTGACCTTTGATGTCACAAAAACATTTTTGTGCATACCCTTTTCTACCGTGTGACTTACCTTGAAAATGTCTATAAGAAAAATCACAAAATACCTTTCCCACTATTTTCGAGGTCACTCTTTCCGATGGTGCCATTAAAATTACGTTATAATATCATTATTGCTTATATTTCTGCAAAATAATGTAAAAAAAATACAATTTTTTTAAGCTTTTTTTTTCATTATACATTTCAGAAACATTGTACTATTATCCAACTATAAAATGCAGCAATAGTGTCTTCGATGGTTGTACTTTTAAAATATGTTCTTGGATTTTCTCCTCCAAAGGTTTATGGCTGTAAAAAAAGGCGAAATTAATAACAAATTTTTTCAATTTCCAGAAAATTTGTATTTTGTGATTGTAACATGTTTTTCATATTCAATAATTATGTCATACATGATTTTGGATATTTTTTGGGCCGTTAATTACGAATCGTAATATATATATGTGGGTTAAAATGACTCATTAAAAAAGTCGTCGCAAATGGTTCACGGTTTTGGCTTATATTAATATATGTTTTAGTGCTATAAAAATTAGAAATCTGTACAAAACTCATGGAGGTATAGGTTTTTGAAGTTGAAAAATATACCTTTTTTTAGACCATTTTTTCTATTTTTCGGGAAGTTTTTTTAAACACTTGTAATTTTTTCAGACTTTATAACACGGCTTTTTTCGTCTAAACTTTAATTTTTTATAGAAATTTTTTTAATTAAAACTATTTATTAAATTCTTATATTAATTTTCACCTCTGTAAAATCACTTTTTTGCATTTTTATGTGTTTTTAAACGCTGTTTTCAACGATTCATAGAAAGTCAACCATAAACTACTTATTACTATTTGAAAAATAGGAAAAAATCAAAAATTTTTATGGGGTACAAAACTAAAAATGATAAATCCGTATCTCTTTTACAATGATTTGAATTCTACCATTTTTCCGAAAGTGACCATTTTTATCAATTTCACACTTGGAGAAGAGCTTTCTATATGAACTGATCACTCTAAAAATTTAATTGAATATTGTTTACACATATCACAACAAATTAAAATCAGTCGTGTCCATAATATTGTTTCTTTTCCAAGAGTTTCGAGCCGTTAAAAAACGTTATTTTTCCTATATTAAATTAAATAACATTACTGGCACGTTTTTGTAATATCTTGTAAACTTTTAGCGTAATAAAATAACTATTCATTATAATTTATTAAAATATACCAGTGAATTTTTCTGACTAGCTTTAAGGGTATGGTTTCACGCTACTTTACCGATCGAAAATTATAATTTTATAAAGTTACAATTTTTGAAAAAACTATACATCGGAATGAGTTTTCCTTTGATAGATCACTTCATTCAATTTCGATGAAGGGCGGAAACTAAAAATTAGCGGAAAAAAGCATTAATCAAAAATAATTAGAAAAACAAATTTCTCAGTTCGAAAAAAGCAAATTTCTCAAAAACGGTGTTTCGTAGGGAAATTTCCTATTCAGAATCATTTTATCTTTGAAAAATGAAGGGCGGAAACTTGGTTTGATAAATCATATCGCAAAAAAGCAAAATTACATTTTTCTAAAAAGATGCGATCAGCTGTAAGAATACAATGGCCGTGCAAGAAGCCATGTTTCATAGTTGGCATCAATGCTAATGTATAGTTTGGTACGCGCCAACTTCAAATTCGAATTTCAAATGTAAATGAATTTGTTTTTTATGTACAATTTCTACAAATAAACACTTTTTCAACATAAAACTGTTTTATTTTATTTAAAACATAAATATGTAAAAAATTTAATATTATAAGAGAGAACAATGAAGTTTACATCATTTGCGAACTCATTATTTTTTTTTTAATTTTCAGTATAGCAAAATAAGTAATCTATTCGTTTCTTTGTTTGAAACAAAAATTTTTTTTGAATGACTTTATTGAATTAGCAAAACTTTGGCATATCCTAACTTTTTTAGAATGAAAATATGTTTTGAAAAGCAAATGATAAGGATTACTTAATTTTATTGCTAATATAATTTTATTATATAATATAATCTCATCAAATATTATTTTATATTATCGTTCTTTAAAAATAAACAGTTGTAAATAATTTTATTAAGATAAGCCCATATGGAAAAAATTTCTGGAAATAATTGTAAATAAGTGTTACTAACTGTAAATAACTGTAAATAACTATAAATATTCAGTTGTTTATATTTATTTACAGTTATTTAAATTTATTTATTTTTTTACAATTATTCACATTTATTTACGATTATTTATATTTTTTCATAGTTTTTACAGTTTTTGAAAAAATAACATTTAGTTAAAATGATAAGTATTATAATGCATAAATAAAATTGAAGTTTTAAGGTTCAACATGTACATATATTTATGATTTAATTTATTTACAAAATTCAAAAACTAATCATTCATTTCTACCAAATTGAATTCTTTGTCAAATAAAAGAAAGTTTTTTTGCAGTTTGTGTTTTACGGAGAGTCTTGTTCATTTATCTTTAAAAAAATTTTGTCAAAAAAGAATATATTTCAAAATCTTTTCTATTCTTTTTATATTTATGTTTGATTGATAAATCTATATATAACATGAATGTAAAATTTAAATTCCGAATAAAAAGATAAATATTAGGAAAATAATGAATTTGAAAAATAGATTTCTACAAATTTTTCAAAAATAATATTATGAATTTTATTTTATACTCATTACACTAAGATTAAAAAAATTAAGTGATTTTTCTCACGTTTTTTCAAAGTCTTATCTTAATAAAATTACTTACGACTGTTTATTTTTCAAAAACCATAATTATCAATAAAATTAAGTAATCCTTATTTTTCGCTTTTTAAAACATTTTCATTCTAAAAAGGTTAGGATATGCCAAAGTTTCGCTAATTCAATAAAGTCATTCAAAAAATATTTTTGTTTTAAACAAAGAAACGAATAGATTACTTATTTTGCTATAATGAAAATTAAAAAAAATAATGAGTTCGCAAATGATGTAAACTTCATTGTTCTCTCTTATAATATTAAATTTTTTACATATTTATGTTTTAAATAAAATAAAACAGTTTTATGTTGAAAAAGTGTTTATTTGTAGAAATTGTACATAAAAAACAAATTCATTTACATTTAAAATTCGAATTTGAAGTTGGCGCGTACCAAACTATACATTAGCATTGATGCCAACTATGAAACATGGCTTCTTGCACGGCCATTGTATTCTTACAGCTGATCGCATCTTTTTAGAAAAATGTAATTTTGCTTTTTTGCGATATGATTTATCAAACCAAGTTTCCGCCCTTCATTTTTCAAAAATAAAATGATCCTGAATAGGAAATTTCCCTACGAAACACGGTTTTTGAGAAATTTGATTTTTTCGAACTGAGAAATTTGTTTTTCTAATTATCTTCGATTAACGCTTTTTTCCGCTAATTTTTAGAGTTTGCGCCCTTCATCGAAATTAAATGAAGTGATCTATAAAAGGAAAACTCATTCCGATGTATAGTTTTTTCAAAAAGTGTAACTTTATAAAATTATAATTTTCGATCGGTAAAGTAGCATGAAACCATACCCTTAAAAAGTTCATCTACAATGTTTGGAACCATAGTTATAGCCGTCTGAAGTTAAGGAAATAATTTAAGTATCAAACTCGTGAACATGAATTAATGCAAATTAAAGAAAATCGTTCCGTACAATCTATATTAAATAAAATATAGGTAACATTTTTATTTATCATTCAAATAGATAAATTATATTTATTGAACATTTATGTGACTGTGAAAAATTTGTTATAAATGGGTGAAGTATGTAAGTATTTATAATGACTCTTCTATATCCAAATAATAATAACATTATCAAACAAAAATTATGTTTTAAAACATTACTGCATATATGCAGGAAGTTCTTTTGAAGTAATGCTTTTTGTTAAATAATCCTAATGGAAATCAAATCTGTGAATAAGTGGGAATAACTGGAAATAACCGTTATAAACTGTTAAGTTTTAGACAGAAATACCAGTTAGTGCAAGTTATTTCCACTTACAGATATTCCCAGTTATTTCCAGTTTAGTTGAGAAATAATTTGAAAAATCAGAGATACTAATAACAGTTATTCCTAGTTATTTCCAGTTATTTTAAGTTTTTGTACTTACAGCTAAACTAAAATTTATAAATGTTACTCAAGTAACATTGCTACTCAAGAAACACCGTTGCTTGAGTTGCGTCTACGAATTTCAACTTAAATTATCGTGAGTTTGATATTTATAGTCAAAATGGCGAAAACAAAAACAATAAATGAATATCAAACTAACATACATGAACTTTCTACTGAGAATCAGCAAAATTTCATAAAATGCATATGCAATGGAACAGAAGCACGCAGAGACAGACCATGCATATGCACATGCGATAAGTCTGGAATTGGCCTTACATTAGTTATGATTTGAGAAGCAGTTTTTACGTGAGCATCTTTTTATTTCTAAGTAAGTTTTTATAAGCGAGCATCTTTTTCGGTATCTACAAAGCATATATATCCACCCATAGTTTATAAATTCGAATCTGAATGTATTACTGTTTTGAAAAACTGCACCCTAGCTATTCACAACTGCATCATAAGTAAAATTTGATTATTCCTACTCAGTTAATAGAAAAATGAAAAAAAAGCGACATGTATCTACGTAGGTGTCGATTGAAGGTTATGCACTTGTTCCGTCGTAATCTGGCGAGCTAATCAAGGCAAATGAAGTACATGTTAAATAGTGATTATAAGAATGTTTAACAGAAATGGAAAAACAGTAAAATATATGTACACGTATAAGCAAGATTTTAATTTTTAGGATTGATTTTCATCATGCATTTCAATACGGAAATTATATTAACTTGTACAGAAAATACGTAAAAAGGGGGCATAAAAATTTTATTTTTATGGATAAAGATTTTATTATATTTTCATGTACTACATTGATTCACCGTTAATATAATGATTATTTTAAGTGTTCATCAATTTAAAAAAAATGCTTAAGAATTTTTTCAAATTACTCATCTCTCAAAACTTGCTAAATTTTAAAAAATGTTTCGAAATAGTAGAGAAAAATCTCCCTTAGCGGAAAAAAACTGGAAGTAACTGGGAATAACTGGAAATAACTGTTATAAACTGTTCATTTTGAGACGGGAATACCAGTTAGCACCAGTTATTCCCAGTTATTTTCAGTTTAGTTGAGAAATAATTAAAAAACGCTGCCAAGTGCTTTGGCGGAATGCTTTCTCATAGAGCTCTTTAAGTTTCATTATTTTTTTTATATTTATTTAAATGTGATATTAATATAAAAAAATTGTCTAACATTAATATTTATTAATAAATTTGTGCTTTAAAAGAACGATGACAACGAAATTCATTCTTCTTCTTCAAATATTTTTTCCATTTATTAAAAAACAATTTAATTTATAATATTTAATAATGATTATATTTAAATACTTAATTGAATGTAATAATACAAGTCAACATCTAAATCAGTAGTACTATTATAAATTTTCAAGAGTTACTTAGAAATCAAAAGAAGTGATCAAAAAGCTACGCTAAGAAAATTATTTTTTTCAAACTTGGTTTATAAAGACAGTAGCAAATAACTTGTATACAAATTTTAGAGCAAATCTATCGAATACTTTACGTAAAATGGAAAAAAACTGAAATATGAAAATTTTTCAAGAAAATATATAAAATTTTGTAAAATGAAAACTACGCTAAGAAGATCGGTTTATAAAAGTTATCCTTCTTTTGGCAGATGCAAATTATTCTCATGGAAATCTCAAAGCAAATTCATCAAGTAACTTGCGTAAAATACAAAAAAAATTAAAAATTGAAAATTTTTTCAATTTCTTAAAATGGCTCTATAAAAAAAAAATACACTATGAATACCAATTTTCAATGGCTTCCCGTCTAGTTATACAAAAACATAGATGGTATACAAAATTTGAAGCAAATCCATCGAGTAATTTTCGAGATCTAACTGGTTAAATAAATAATATTTTCTTTTCAAAATTTCTTTCTCAAAATTTTAAAAATGCTCCAAAATTAAAACTACACAAATTTTTGAAAATTTCCCTTCTTTTGGCAGTCGCAAATAATTTCCCTGCAATTTTTAGAACAAATCTATCGAGTTCTTTACGTAGAATAAAAAAATATAAGGAAAGAAGAATCGAAATTTTTTTTTAAATCTTTAAAATTCTCTAAAATTGTAACCACGCTAAGAAAATTAGTTTTCAAAAGCTTATTTTTTTCAGACAATAGCGAATTAATTGTATAAAAATTTTGGAGAAAATTTATAGTATGGTTTATGCAAAATAGAAAATAAGTGAAAAATAAAAATTTTGTTGAAAATTTTCTAAGTGCTCTAAAATTAAAACTGCGCTCAGAAAATTAGTTTTCCAAAGCTTGTTTTCTTCAGACAGTAGCGAATAAATTGCATACAAATTTTGGAGCCAATCTATCAAATGGTTTTCGTAAAATAGAAAAAAATTAAAAATAAAAATTAAAAAAAAAATTTTAAAAATGCTCTAAAATTAAAAGTGCGCTAAGAAAATTAGTTTACAAAATTTTTTATATTTTTGGCAGTCAAAATTAAGTTCCATACAAATTTTTGAACAAATTCTTCGAGTAGTTTACGTAAAATACAAAAAAATGAAAAATCGAAATTTTTTTAAAATTCCTAAAATGATTCTAAAAAAAAACTACGCTAAGAAAACCAATTCTCAATAGCTTGCGCACCAGTTGATCGAAAAATTGAATTGTATGGAAAATTTGAAGTAAATCCATCGAGTAGTTTTTAAGATTTTATTGGCTTAATAAATAGAAACATTTTTTATTTTAATTTCAAAATGCTCTAAAATTAAAACCAAGCTAAGAAAATCAGTTTTAAAAATTTATTTTATCTGGGCAATCACAAATAATTTCCGTGCAAATTTTGAAGCAAATTCATCGAGTAGTAAACAAAAAAAAACCAAAAAACGCTAGAAAGAAGAAATGAAAACTACGCTAGAAGAACCAATTATCAATAGCTTCCCAGCAAGTTAGTCAAAAAACTAAATTCCATGCAAAATTAGAAGCAAATCCATCGAGTAGTTCTCGAGATACAGTTTACTAACTGAAATCACACACGCACACACGCACGCACACACGCACACACACACACACACACACACACATACGTACAGACATTTTCTGGAAACCACTTTTTTCGACTCACCGAGTTCAAATATGTACAAATTAATGAAAAAATAGAAAACAATTTTTTTTATCGATACAATGCTTTCTCTATGAGAAAGCAAAAATGAAAAGTAGTAAAAAAATGATAAAAATTATATTATAGTGAAACTGGAAATAACTGGAAATAACTGTAAATATCTAGAAATAACTGGGAATAACTGTTATTAGTTATTATTACTATATAGTTTACCTCTGATATTCATATTATTTTTCAACTCAACTAGAAATAACTGGAAATAACGGGAAATAACTGGTGATAACTGGTGATCCCGTCTCAAACTGAACAGTTTATAATAGTTATTTTCAGTTATGTCCTACTTATTCACAGATTCGATTTCTATTAAAATTTTTTAATAAAAAGCATTTCTTCAAAAGAATTTCCTGCATATGTATAGTCGCATTTGAAAACATGATTTTTGTTTGAAAATGTTATTATTGTGTGGATATAGAAGAGTCATTATAAATACTTTTATACACTTGGCAAAAAAAACGTGCCACTTTTTTTATCTAAAAAATGACGATTTTCAAATGATCATATCTCCGCCAAAAATTAGCAAATCAAAGCGATCCAAAATGAAAAATGGAGGGTTTGGCTTCCTCTTTCAAATTCTGTCGGAAATATTTGGTTATGTATTCCTGCGCAAGCGCTAAGTCAAGAGAAGTGGGGAGTTATTTTTCAATCTAAAAAGCGCAATCTTTTAGTGACGCTATCAACTTTGGATGGATCAAACGAATTTGTGAAAATTTAGATTTCTCCAATCAATTTCTTTTTTTGGAGCATATCGTTTCGAGCATCAGGCACAGAACTACTAGCAAACGCAAATGGAGCGTTTTCTTTTTGTTTTTAGCGAGATTTCTAGGCTATGTTTAAAAACAGCTAATATAAGGTCAAATAAAAAATCAACCTTCGAAAATTAAAATGAATTAAACATATATATGAACGGACCTCTTCAGGGCCTATATGATGTGCAAAGTCTGATCGAACAACCTTCCCGTAGTGAACACCAGGTAACGCCAATGTCGACGGCAAACTTGATGATGGATTGCAGAAACCGAAATCAAAGCCATGTGAACATGGCTCTGGGGCACATTGCTACTTTTTGAAAACTATGGATACAATGTTTATGCCAACCAACACATAATTCACGTCCAAAAATGAAATCTAAAAAACCCTTTTCGCAAATATTCAAAAACTTCATAGCAACTGAAAAAACGCAATAATTAATTTTTTCCCAATTTTTGGAGGTCATTTCTGCATTTGACATTTAAAGTCCAAGCGTAAGACGTGATGAGCTCAAGCCGATCCTGGATTAAGATTAAGCAATTCTGAGGATGTAAGCATAAATTCATTTTGATTTTCTAAAGGTTGATTTTGTTTTTAACCTTATATTGATTTTTTGTTAAATCATAGCCTAGAAATATCGCCAAAAAACAAAAAAAAAACGCATCATTTTCATTTGCTCGTAGTTCTGCACCAGATGCTCGAAACGATATGCTCCAAAAAAAAAACTTTTTGAAGCTTTTTGGAAAAATTTACTAATATATTATTTTAATAAATTATGTTGAATAATTATTTTGTCACGCTAAAAGTTTACAAGATATGACAAAAACGCGCCGGTGATATTATTTAACTTATAGAAAAAATAACGTTTTTTGACGGTTTGAAAATCTTGTAAAACGTACGATAACATGGACCCGACTGGTCTTAATTTGTTGTGATATGTTTAATCAGTATTTATTTAAATTTTTAGAGCAATCGGTTCATATAGATAGCTTTTCTCCGAGCGTGAAATGAAGGAGATGTAAAACAGACACTACACCTGTATTTATAGTTATTAGCTTCCTTTCTATTTTATTGCTGAATTTCCAGAAAAGAAATGCATTAGCTTGTAGGATGTACCATGATGATTATTTAGATAAATTTTCAAATACATTCATTAATTAGTTTTTAAGATATTTGGATTCCTGTACAAAATTGAAAAATGTTGATAAATAATTTTGGAACCCAAAATTCTCAATAAGTAATAAATGAATTTATTTAAAAATTTAACCGAATAATCTTCATCGTACATACTACAAGCTAATGCATTTTTTTATTGAAAATTTTGCAATAAAATGTAAAGATAGTGAATATTTATAATAACAGGTGTAGTGACAATTTTACATCCCCTTAATAAAAACGATCACCTTTGAAAAAATTGTAGAATTAAATCATTGTAGAAGAGATACGGATTAATCATTTTTGGTTTTGTACCCCATAAAAATTTATGATTTTTTCATATTTTTCAAATAGTAAATAGTTTATAGTTGACTTTCAATGAATCATTGAAAATAGCGTTTAACCCTTTCAGTCATGCAATTCAATTCACTTTTTTCGTATGTATTTGTTTATAATAATAATTAATAGTTATAAATTTATAAAATATCATCAGCATTATAAATAGTAAGGCTATGTGTATCTAAAAATACAAGAATCAAACATGATATTGCAAAAATATTGAGGTAAAAAAAAAGAAAATTAGGTAGCCGATATATCGACTCTTGTGACTGTAAGGGTTAAAAATATATAAAAATGCGAAAAAAGTGATTTTACAGAGGTAACAATTAATATAGAAATTTAATAAATAGTCTTAATTGGGGTTCTCCAGGACCACACTCGGATGGACTAACTCCTATTTATCAGGTAGGAAACAAATGGTTTCCACACATTTAAAGGAGGAATCGAATTGGCTAACAACCAATCTAGGAGTACCTCAGGGTTCGGTGCTGGGGCCTCTGTTGTTTTGCCTTTACATAAATGACATACGTGACGCACTGGACTCTGGTTGCGTCGGGCATCTGCTGTATGCGGATGATCTTCAAATTTATACACAGGTCCCTTATGATAATGTGGATGAGGGGATTCGTATTTTACAGAAGGCGGTCAGGGTGGTATCGGGGTGGGTTGCTGGTGTTTCTCTCACTTTAAATACTAGTAAAACAAAGGCGATCGTCTTTGGAAGTAATCGTTTTATTAACAATTTTTATTCGGGTGAGCCAAGGACGATTGATCTGGGAAGCGGTATCGGTATTCCTTTCTCTGACACCGTTACGACCCTTGTCGTTGTACTCGACTCTAAACGGTCGTGGCAACCACACATTAATATGATGACTAAAATATTCGATAGAGTGATTTATAGCCTGCGATTTTTCCACCGTTACACCACTGAGGCTCTGCATAAACAACTCGCAACCGCCCTGCTGTACCCACATCTTGATTACTGCCCAGTGGTTTTGCTTGATGCTTCACAGGAGTTGAGAAGACGGCTACAGACAATGCAAAATTCATGTGTGAAATATGTATTAGGCGTGAGGATGGGTGATCACATCTCTCCCCATGGACATGCTTTGGGTTGGCTACGTACTGATTCGAGGAGACAGTATTTTATGGCTGTACTTATGTACAAAATCGTACGTATGAATACTCCAAATATCTAGTGGGTCTCTTTACTAGATATATACAAAGAGCGACTACTAGGAGTGAGATTAAAGATCTTGCGGTGCCCTTCATGCACACTGAGACTGGAAGAAATTCCCTTCAAGTTCAAGGTGCGCATTTTTGGAACTCCCTACCTGCTGATATTAAAATCTTCTATCAATCAGCAGGTTTAAAGCCGCTCTGAGGAGGTATTTACTCGACCTTGATTAAACAGTATTATTTTCGGACTATATCATATGTGTTAATTTATTATGTGATGTATCTTTTATAGATTTAAGGCATCATTGTATTTATTGGCGTGATTGTGGGATGTGTGTGCATAGAGTAAATCATTATATTTTTATCAGCTTGACTTGTATATTACTGTACATTTAACTTTTCTGTGATTTTAACTTACTGTATACTGCTGCTATTTCGACTGCGCTCTTTACACGCTTGATTTTATGTAATTCTTTTGACTGATAGATATTTGAGACTGATTTTTAACTATATTATTTATACTCTTCGCGTGTATTTATTCGTGTTATCTGTGATATCACTTTTATTTAATTTATTGACTTACTATTATAGTATTACTATCTCTATTATGTTTTATGACTGTGATATCATACTATACTTTTTCCATTTATATATATATATATATAAATATATATATATATATATATATATATATATATATATATATATATATATATATATCATAAGATGGCGTCGGAAGCGAAAGTGCCTCCCGACAAGTCTAAAGATAAATATTTTAAATGTCATCCTAAACAGAAGTGTACAACTGTAGTTTGCCTAATTTGTGAAAGTGTTTACCATAAAAGTGATTTTGAAAGATTAGATAATATAAAATATATCAGTAACACCTTGGTAATATGTCCAGATTATGTGGACGAAATAACCTTAACCTCAAAAAATGATAACGTGGAACTAAATGAAAATGCAAAAATATTAATAGCACAAATAAAACTAAAACAAAGAGAAGAATTAAAAAAAGAAATATTAGAAGAAATTTCAGGTCAAGAAGGAGATCATAATGAAACAATTTATGAAAATAACTCAGAATTGGAAAATTTCAAAATAGAAAATACATTATTAAAACAACTTAATAATGAACTTGAAGATAAAAACGCCTTATTAAAAGAACAGCTCGAAAAAGAAAAGAATAGCAACAATATCAATAACAATCATCAATATCAGAAATTGCAATACTAATATCAAAAATCTTATGCAGAAGTGATTACAAACAAGAAACCAATGCAAAAACTCATACCAAAAATTACAGTTACAAAAACTTCAAAAGAAGGAAAAGTTTCTGCAAAGCATTTTGTTTTACATTACTTGAATAAAGAAAAGTGTATACAAACGAAAAAAATTAGCTATAAAAGTGATGACGAAGTCGTAATAGATTGCATGAATGAGGAAAGTGTAGCTACTGTAGAAAACTTATTAAAACAAAAAACACAAAATAGTTTTAAAGTACAAACAGAACAACTAATGAACCCGAAAATGAAAATTGTTGGAATAGAAAAATTTAATAAGTGTAAAGATGCTGATATTGAAGAAGACATCAATAAAAGAAATTTCAAAAATGACAAATCAGCAAGTAACGCCTGCAAAGTTTTGCATATGTATACCAATAAGACATCTAAAACAGAAACTGCAATAATTGAGGTAACAGCCGAAATTTATAAGAAAATTAAAGAGAACAATGATAAAATTTTTGTGGGACACCAAAGATATAAGGTCTATGACCTTATTAATGTTAAACCATGCTATAAATGTGGAAGATTTAGACATAGTACAACAAAATGTTACAATGAGGTGGCATGTACGAAATGTGCAGGGAAACATGAGGCGAATCATTGTAATAAAAATATTTTGCAATGTGTTAATTGCATTTACAGCAATAACAAATACCAAGCTAACCATGATACAAATCACTCTGCATGTGATAGTGACACGTGTGCAATATTCAAATCAAAAATAAAAAAAAACATAGAACAGACTGATTATCCAATGAAGCCTGTTTCACCGAAATATGATGGTACAGCAGGAAACTACCAAAGAAGATCTATAACTACACAATCGATGACGTCTATACCAGAAGCACTGACGGGAAGCAGAAACAGTTTATTAAGTGACGACTCACCTCGGCATATAAACAATAGTAAACGCAATGGCACATAATAATGATATAGATATAGTAGAAAATGAAAAAATTTGTGATAGTCTTGAAACTCTCAACGGATATGTTTGTGATACTAATAACTTAATACTTTATGTAAATATAAGAAGCTTAAAAGCAAATTTTGAAAGGTTACAAATGTTGGTTGAGGGTTTGGTGACTAAGCCGAATATAATTGTATGTGCAGAGACATGGAATCTTGAACATTATAAATACTATGAGATAAATGGGTACAAAATATACTACAATAATAGTAGATTAAATAAAGCAGATGGTGTGGTTATGTATATTAGTGAAAACTTGTGTGAGACAACTAGTACAGAGAATTATGGTAAACTAAGTATAATAAATACTAAAATCAAAATGCAAGATAACGAAAATATAGAAATAAGCGGAATATACAGATCACATGACTTACATAAAACGGAATTTATATTAAATTTAGAAAGATTCTCAAAAACAAAGAAAAATATTAAAAATCATTATATTATTGGGGATTTTAACATCGATATCTTGGAGCAGGACTGTCTCAGTCTTGATTTCCTAAATAATTTCTTAGAAAAAGGATACATACCTTACTTTAATGGTGTAACAAGGCCAAAAGATAATAATTCTGGAGGTTCTTGCATAGATAATGTTTTTATTAAAACAGATGGTAAAAATATTAAATCATACAAATTAAGTCTGGATTTTACAGATCATTTTCCATTAATAGTCACGACTGAAATATATGTTCTAAAGAAATTGATAAAGTTAATTACAGTAAAATAAGCTATTATAAATTGAAAAATATTGTAAAATCAAAGAACTGGGAATTAATCAAGACTGAGACAAATCCTGATTTAGCTATTGGAATGATAATTAGCGAAATTCAAAATTGTATGAACTTGGCAATAAAGAGTAGTAAAAGTAATGATAAAAATAAACCAAAAAAATCTTGGATTACTAAAGGAATTATAAAATCATGTAATACAAAAGATAATCTATATAAACAATGGAAAAAAAATCCAAACAACGAAATCTTGAAACAAGATTTCAAAAACTATACGAAAATTTTGAATAATTTAATTAAAGAAGCAAAAATAATATATGAAAGAAAAATAGTTGAAAAGAATAAAAATGATACAAAAAATATATGGAAGTATGCATATGATAAATTAGGTAATAAAAAAAGAAAAAATAACATAAAATATTTGCGTGATGAAAATAACAAAATTATAAATGACAATAAAGAAATGTCCAATTATATGAATAAATATTATAGTGAAATAGGAGAAAAACTAAGCCGAAAAATCGAACAAACTAAAGAAAAAATAATACTGCCACCAATGGTCTCAAACACAATTTATTTAAGACCTACTAACTATTTTGAAGTACATAAGATAATACATAGGTTAAAGGATAAGTCTGGTGCAGTTGATAACATAAATATGAAAATATTAAAAGCTATATCTGAAAATATTTCGAAAGTTTTAGCCCATGTTTTCAATCGGTGCATGGAAAAGTCTGTTTGGCCAGAAGTTCTTAAAATAGCAGAAATAATACCAATTTATAAAGCAAATGATAAACATATTGTGTCAAATTACAGACCGATATCATTGATTTCGGATGTGGCTAAGATTTTCGAAAGAATAATCTATAATAGAATATATAATTTTGTGCAGAAAAATAAACTGATTAATTTACATCAATTTGGTTTTGTTAAGGGTAAGGGAACCAAAGACGCTTTGAAATATATATCGAATATAATATACAATAAATTAGATAAAAGTGAACCTATAATTGTCACATTTTTAGATTTAGCCAAAGCGTTTGATACGGTTAATCATGAAATACTTCTTGATAAATTGTATAATTATGGTATCAGAGGGAATGCTAACCAACTACTCAAAAATTACTTAACGAATAGAAAAAAATCAGTAAAAATACAGGATTCCAAAAGTGAATATTGTAAAATTAGTACAGGTGTTCCTCAGGGAACAATATTAGGACCTCTCATTTTTATACTATACATTAATGATATGTTGGATAATTTACCAAAAGGTTCCATATTATCTTATGCAGATGATACGGCAATAATATCGGAAGAAAAAACGTGGCAAGCCACACAAGATAAAATGAATGAATATCTTGCATATGTTAATGTATGGTTGGCTTGGAACAAATTAACTCTAAATGTTGAAAAAACAGTAGTTATGCCTTTTGGTAATTACAAGAATAGTATTCCAAAGACTTTAGAAGTTGAAATTAATAATAAGAAAATAAAAGGTGTTGAAAATTTTAAATACTTGGGAATTATTTTTGATTCGAATATGAGATGGGATATGAACGTAGAGAACTTAATAAAGAAAACCAAATATCTTACATTTATATTTTCCAAATTAGCTTATATTATGCATACAAAAACATTACTTATAATATATTATGCATTATTTAACAGCATAATTAGTTATGGAATAATTGCTTGGGGAGGCATTTACAAAAGTAATATAAGATCATTGCAAAGTTTACAAAACAGAATACTAAAAATAATCTATAAAAACACTTTTGAAATAGAAAACTATCCCCTAAATTTAGAGCAACTATTCTCTTTAGAGTCATTAATGTTTCATTACCATGAATTGATGGATAAATATAAGGTAAAAAATAGCAGTACTAGGAAAAAATGTTTGCAAATGCCAAAAATGATTAAAAAGATTAGTGAGAAAAATAGTTATACTGTAGCTATAAGACTTTATAATTTACTACCGAATGATCTCAAAACAATTGAGAGTAATAATAATAATTAATTAAGAAAAAGTTAAAGAAATGGATTAAGTCTAATATATATATATATATATATATAGATGTACTTGGGGGTTAGAGAGATATAATATATATGAATTACGTTCACCCTACTAATACTTTAGTTGGACTGAGCGATGTGATAAAAATATTAAAACACAAATAGCAAGGGTGCACTACTTATAATTTTATTATTATTTGTATTAGTTTGTAAGTTAGTTGTATAAGTATTTTCTGTAATTTATACCAGACCTACGTTCAGGCATACTTTGCCTATGTAGGATTACTTTGTAATTAACTGGTTGATAAATAAAAAAATAAATATATATATATATATATATATATTTATATATATACTAGGGGGGGTTCCCCCCTGCTCGCTCCGCTCGCCAACCCCCCAAATACACACATTCCAAAGTAAATAGAAGAGTAGGACATAATGAATCTAAATTTCATATTTGCGAATGTGAAAAAAGTTCAACAGAAAACATCGATATATAAAAATATAAGATATGAAGTTATAGAATTAGAATTAATAAAAAAAGATGGTTTAACGCGATATTCAAAAGTTCACAATGAATCAGACTTATATATTTTTGAAATAAATTAAAAATAGAATGAAAAATAATAATAAAATTTCAAGTTATGATTGTATATAATAATATTTAATAATAATTATTAATGAATAATAAAAAATAGAGTAATAGAATAATTGAAAATTATAATTATAAATAAATATTTTTATCTTTTTATGTTATAAATTTTATACATAAGATGCAAAAAAAACGCTCTCTTTCTGCATTTTTTATTTTTGGGCTTGAGACCAACATATATAAATATATGGCTGCATTAAGAGTGTTTTTTTTTGTAGCTAAAAGAAGCTAACATTTTTATTTTTTATTGTCGCTAAAAAAGCGTACACTTTTTTTTCATTATCGCTAAATCAAATTTATATTAATTCAAAGTAAATAGAAGAGTAGGACATAATGAATCTAAATTTCATATTTGCGAATGTGAAAAAAGTTCAACAAAAAACATCGATGTATTAAAATATAAGATATGAAGTTATAGAATTAGAATTAATAAAAAAAAGATGGTTTAACGCGATATTCAGAAGTTCACAATGAATCAGACTTATATATTTTTGAAATAAATTAAAAATAGAATGAAAAATAATAATAAAATTTTAAGTTATGATTGTATATAATAATATTTAATAATAATTATTAATGAATAATAAAAAATAGAGTAATAGAATAATTGAAAATTATAATTATAAATAAATATTTTTATCTTTTTATGTTATAAATTTTATACATAAGATGCAAAAAAAAACGCTCTCTCTCTGCATTTTTTATTTTTAGGCTTGAGACCAACATATATAAATATATGGCTGCATTAAGAGTGTTTTTTTTTGTAGCTAAAAGAAGCTTACATTTTTATTTTTTACTGTCGCTAAAGAAGCGTACACTTTTTTTTCATTGTCGCTAAAAAAGCTTACAAATTAATTTATTATTGTCGCTGAAACATATATGGTCAATGTCCCAATTGCTACTCACGAACCTATTACTAGCCGTTCATTGTTAAAAATTTTTTTTTGTATCTAAATAACATTGAGCGGTTAGTAATAGGTTCATTTCTAACAGCGAGTAGCAATTGGGACATTGACCATAGATCTATTGTTTGTTCTCGCTAAAAAAATTTCATATAAGCATACAAATTTATTGTCGCTAAAAGGAGCTTACAGATTAATTTGTCATTAGTATTGAAATAATTTTATAGACTCATTTTCTATTGTCGCTAATAGAAGCTTACAAATTTAAATTTTATTGTAGTTATAAAAAGCTTACATATTTATTTTTCATTGTCGCTAAAAAAGCTTATACAGTTTTTTAAATAATTTCATATATTTATTTAATATGTCGTTAAATTTTATTGTCGCTAAAAGAATCTTACAAATTTATATTTTATTACAAGCTTACATATATATTTTTTATTGTTGTGAAAAAAAACTTATAAATTTATTTTTTTTGTAGTAAATCAATATTATTTTATAATCAATATTATTTTAATTATCATCAATTTGTTTTTCTGTAACCTTGAAAAATAATCATTTTATAATGTGAATATTGTATTAATTAATGTAAGGAAATAAAAATATTTAATTTACCTTATTTAAAATTATTTCATTTGCTAATATAAGGTCCTCTAACTCCATGTTTTCATCATTTAATACTTTAATGAATTCCAATCTTTTTACTTTTAATATGTATGAAATATCCATAAAATTTTTTAAATATACAAATATACATCTATATATAAATATACATGAATATTCTCATGAGGGTATATGCATATAATATATTATTATAATTGTTTTTACTATTTTCTTCTATTTCTCCGATAATTTCTAGTTTTGTTCCTCTTTCCCAATTCACATATTCATTTTCGAATCTATTTAATAAAACGTCCAATTTATATTGTCCATCCGTTATTGTTCCAATGTATTCTGATTCATTTTTTTTATGTTTTTGTACAAAAGAATTTAAGTACCCTTGTATTTATAAAAAATAAAAAATTATTTATTCAAATTATTATATTTTTTTTTAATAATATTTAATTACTTATTAATCCAGCCCTGGTAGAAAATTTCATTATAACTTGATCATATTTTAACCATTTTTAACGAAAATGATCAATAACTGACTAATTTTCATTCAAAAATGATCAGTTTATCTCATAACTGACGACGGTTAATAATCAAAAACTGGTCAAATTATGGTAGTTTTAGAATAATAGTTTTATTAAATATATTTATTTTCATTTGATTCTTTGATAAATATAAGTATTTGAAAATTAATGAGAAAATTTAGTTTGAATTATAAAGAGAGTTAAAGTGAAAGTTTAAAGAAGATCTATAAAGATTAAAAGCTTTATTTTTCTAATTTTTTAGGTTATTTTTTTTCAAATATATTTGGCATTATATTCAAACATAACATTATTTACCATTGCAAACTTCAAAGCTATTTTATAAAATATGATTCCTGATATAAATATATTTTATTTTATTTATTATTTTATTATTAAAACAAATATATTAACTCATTTTGTTATTTTTTATACTTGAAAAATGGTAAATAAACAGGGAAAATAAATAAAACATTTTGATTATAAAAATATTTTATTATGAAATCTAATACATATATTTAATTTAATAATACATAAATTATCTTTTCTTCCTCTTTTTTTATACAACTGGTGTATTTCTCAACTAGATCATTTAGCCTACATTTTTTCTTTTTGTTAGCATATTTTCTTTTTCTATTAATATTCTCCATAGTGTATTATTAAATGTTTTAAAGCAGATATGTATGTTTCAAGTAACATAACCTGCGTACTACGCAATCAATTGTAGTTAGCGAACGTTGCTTCAAAATTTTTAAATTGTTTTTCTCTCTCTCTTTCTCTCTGTTAGTCTCTTAACCTATCTTTTGATACACGAGCGCAAGTAAACAACTTAAGAGCATGACGAAGCTGTTCGCCTTCTAATAATATTTCCAATTTTAACTTATGAATAAACGATGCGTTTAATCGAGTTTCTTTGCTACAAAGAAAAAATTTGTAAGATTAAACTCTAGTGCGGACAACTCAAGAAATCCACCAAAATATTATACATACAAAGTTATAATACAAACTTTCAATATGTCGTATTTTAAGGTTAGGTTTGTCGAGTTTGATATCTAATTTCCAATCCAAGCTCAAAAAAAAATAACAAGTCCAAATGATTTTTTATTTTAACAAAAATCATTGTATAAATATAGCTTTAGTGCGGACAAGTCATTATATTTGTTTAATTTAAGAATTTAAAAAGATATTGATAAAATAAAAAAAGCAAAACTCGATTGCTGCAGCTCCGACATGCCGTTAAGGCTGCAAGAATAGGGACGGCCGTTATCGACTGAGCGACTACATATTTAAAGCGAGTTTACTATTTTTGATCAGTTAATGATCAGTTTTATTGGTCATGAAAAACTGATAAATAAATGATCATTGGTCATTTTTAGATGGTGTATTTTCTACCAGGGAGTTCTTAATTTTATTTCTTCGAAATTTATTTTAATTGGTTTATTTTTCAATATATTGTATTTGCCTAAATGAGTAATATTCGAATGATATTTTAATGTTAAGTCATATATTTGATTTCCTTTATTGTATCCTCTTGCTTTTGATACATTAACATTCTCTAATAATATTTTCTGAAATATTAAAAAATGTTTAATATTAAGTTGTAATTAATAATATTGAATATTATATAAATTTACTTTGTTTAATTTTAGATTTTTTTTTAATTTTTCAATATTTTCATTGTCAATATTGCATTGAATTCTGAATCCTTCCGAATTATTTAATATGAATTCCAAAATCCTGAAATCAGTCTGTTTTTGTTTGTTAACAAAAACTTGTTCTTCTGAAATTTCTTCAATATATGCAACCAGAGATCTATTATATATAATCAAAAATATTTATATTATATATTATATTTTTTATTTTTTTAATAAAGTTTTTAGTACCTACGCTGATTGATCTCCTATTACAATTTTAGATTTTAAAAATTCCGTTGACGAAAACGGTATTTTTTTTTTCTTTTTTGGAAATATGATCTTGGTATTTATCATCGCTTTTTCTTTTTAAATTTTTTTCACTCATGTTAATTCTATAAATAAATTATTTAATAATTTAATAAATGTTAATGATAAATAAGTTGATTATACATTTCTTATAATGTATTTTTTTTAAAAGTATTATATAAATATAAAAGTAATTAAATATTATAAATAAGATATTATTTTTATATATTTATTGTATTAATTTTTTTAATTTTATTAATATATACTTTACATTTTTATGTATTCTTATGTGACGTGATAAATTATCTTTTCGATGAAATCCTTTTCTACAAATGTTGCAAATATTATTATAATTATATGCATGACTTTGTAAGTGTCTTATTAAATGTTCATTTCTGATATATTTATTTTTGCAAATAGAACATTCTCATTTTTCAGGTTTGTTATGTTTTTTTAAATGTCTTATATGACCTCTTGTATATTTTAATATTGTTCCACATATATAACAAATATATATTTTTGATGAATGAAATTTCTTATTATGTTTCAATAAATGGTTATGTCTCTCAAATGATCGATTGCATTTAGTGCAAGTAAACATATTTATTGCTAAATTAATATAATAATACTTATTATATTATATATAGTGTAATTTAATATTTTCTAATATTACAAAGTTTCATTATTTATAACTTATATCCCACACAGCATGAAAGAATTTCGAAATAATTTCATGAAATATTACAAGTAATAATACGTTGAAAAAATTTAAAAAGGACTTAAAAAGATAACCATATTCTTTTGAAAAGAATTTATGAAATAATACACAGAAAGATTACAAAGTCTTTACAAAAATAATACCAAGAAGGAAATGAAAGTTAAAATATGAAATATTACACGAATCCTTTCTAAAAGGACTTTGAAATGACTTCTTGAAAGGAAACAAGAAATAACTCAGAAATCTTCCAAAGATTCCAGTCATAAAATAATTTAGAAAGATTTTCGAAATAATTTAAGGTATTCTTTCAACGAATCATTTCAAGATACTTACAAAAAGCTTTTATGTAATAATTCCAAGCAAGGTTTTGGTAATATTTCAAGTAATCTTACATGAAATAATTTTAAAACCTTTTTGAAATAATTCATGAAAGAACTTATCATGACGATAAAAGTTATTACATGAATCCTTACTGAAAGGACTTTGAGAGAACTTCTTGAAAGGAAACAAGAAATAACTCAGAAATCTTCCAAAGATTGTAGTCATGAAATAATTTAGAAAGATTTTCGAAATAATCTAAGGTATTTTTTCAACGAATCAATTCAAGATAGTTACAAAAAGTTTTTATGTAATAATTCCAAGCAAGGTTTTAGTAATATTTCAAGTAATCTTACATGAAATAATTTTAAAACCTTTTGAAATAATTCATGAAAGAACTTATCATGACGATAAAAGTTATTACATGAATCCTTACTGAAAGGACTTTAAGAAAACTTCTTGAAAGGAAACAAGAAATAACTCAGAAATCTTCCAAAGATTCCAGTCATAAAATAATTTAGAAAGATTATCAAAATGATCTAAGGTATTCTTTCAACGAATCATTTCAAGATACTTACAAAAAGCTTTTATGTGATAATTCCAAGCAAGGTTTTGGTAATATTTCAAGTAATCTTACATGAAATAATTTTAAAACCTTTTTGAAATAATTCATGAAAGAACTTATCATGACGATAAAAGTTATTACATGAATCCTTACTGAAAGGACTTTGAGAGAACTTCTTGAAAGGAAACAAGAAATAACTCAGAAATCTTCCAAAGATTGTAGTCATGAAATAATTTAGAAAGATTTTTGAAATAATCTAAGGTATTCTTTCACCGAATCATTTCAATATACTTACAAAAAGCTTTTATGTAATAATTCCAAGCAAGGTTTTGGTAAAATCTCAAGTAATCTTACATGAAATAATTTTAAAACCTTTTTGAAATAATTCATGAAAGAACTTATCATGACGATAAAAGTTATTACATGAATCCTTACTGAAAGGACTTTGAGAGAACTTCTTGAAAGGAAACAAGAAATAACTCAGAAATCTTCCAACGATTAAAATCAGAAAATAATTTAGAAAGATTTTCGGAATGATCTAAGGTATTCTTTCACCGAATCATTTCAAGATTCATTCAAAAAGCTTTCATGAAATAATTCATGCAATATTTTGGTAAAGTCTCAAGAAATCTTACATGAAATAATTTTGAAATCTTTTTGAAATATTTCATGAAATAACTTATGATAAGAATAAAAGTTATTACATGAATCCTTACTGAAAGGACTTTGAGAGAACTTCTTGAAAGAAAACGTGAAAGATAACAGAATCATTTAGAAATATTTTCGGGATTAGTTTATAATTTATCCGCTTGATGGCGGTATCTCTTACTCTCGCAAGCGGTAAGAGTGCTTCCCGTTTCATATATAAGGAAAATAAGAATCTTAAATGGAAACTATAAATTGTTATGTGTGCGATGTCTGTGTTATGATAACTTCGATTTTAACCGCTGTAAAACTATTCGTAATCCTATGAATAATTATATCATCATATATCCGTTATATATATATATATATATATATATATATATATATATATATGTGTGTGTGTGTGTGTGTGTGTGTGTGTGTATGTGTATTGATTCTAAATTGATTCTTAAATAATACAGGAAAGAATAAAATTTCTAGAACTTTACACGTCTCTCAACTAAAGATAGATGAAAAGATTAATGCATTATTACTAAAAGAATTCATGGATCCTTACAGAATTCTTTCATTGAAAGGATTCTGTAATAATTCTATGTCCGAGGTATATTTCTTTCAGAAATAATACAATGAAATATTTTTAAAATATTTTATATCATTCTTACAGAATACTTTCAATGAAAGATGTATGAAAAGATTTAAGAATTATTACCAAAAGAATTCATGGATCCTTACAGAATTCTTTTATTGAAAGGATTCTGTAATAATTCTATGTCCGAGGTATATTCCTTTTAGAAATAATACAATGAAATATTTTAAAAATATTTCATATTATTCTTACAGAATCCTTTCAATGGAAGATGTATGAAAAGATTTACGAATTATTACCAAAAGAATTCATGGATCCTTACAGAATTCTTTCATTGAAAGGATTCTGTAATAATTCTATGTCCGAGGTATATTCCTTTTAGAAATAATACAATGAAATATTTTAAAAATATTTCATATTATTCTTACAGAATCCTTTCAATGGAAGATGTATGAAAAGATTTACGAATTATTACCAAAAGAATTCATGGATCCTTACAGAAGTCTTCCATTGAAAGGATTTTGAAATGACTTGTGAATTCTTTATGAAATATTTTTATGTATTATTTTTAAAAGAATAATACCTCGGACATAGAATTATTTCAGAATCCTTTCAGTGAAATATTTCTGAAAGATTGTAGTCCTTTTATGAATCCTTTCAGAATCCTTTCAAAGTCCTTTCATGCTGTATGGGATATATACGAGTAAATCTTCCATACTTTAAAAATTCATGTTACTTCGTCATTACTCGTAAATATGAGATAGCATACTTTTTTAGCAAATGTTTACTGATTTATTGAGATATCAGAAAATAATTCTGATTTTGTTTGGATTATAAGTAAACATGTCATTTTATGGCGAATGGGGAAAAAAGGTTTTTTACTTCAATTTTAAATGTTACCAGGTCATGTGAAATGATAAATTATCGCTATTAAAAAAAATGACTATTGTTCTTTTGATCTAAAATTCACACCAAAGCTGTATCTATGTACATACTTTTGGGAAAACAAGATCTTGGACGTCTGCCTGTTAACAAAAGTATTTTTAAAATAATTATTAAAATGTTACCAAAAATTTATATAATTTACTTTTTTGTTGAACATATGATGTTGTAAGAATGACTATTCAGCGATGACGTTTTAAACTATATCAAAAGGTAATATTAAGAAGCACAAACAGAAATTTATTCATTAGGAACGTGTGTTTAGTGTAGATAAAGTTCTGTGTAACTTTGAAATTATAATTAAAAAACGTAATTCATCTTTGAAAATATGTTTTTATCTCCTAATATGAAACCCTGAGCTTTTTCTCTGCGCATCTTTTCTCTGTTGTGGACTTTGTAATTTACTATTTTATAGTATTCAATGGAATTTTTTAAGTTGGTTTTGAAGTATAATTTCAAGTATTCTGAAAATCATTTAATTTTTTCTAGTAATTAAATTTTTTGGATTAACATCAATTACTTAGTTTCATAGATGTACCTCAAAAAGACTATCCTCTAAAGTGAGTAACACGATTTTTTTATTTTATTATAATATGTTAAAATTCAGAAAAAATTTATTTAATACGTGTGTCTGTAATTTTTTTTTTTCTAATTTATTGTAGGTGAAATTTTAACACTATGGAGGATTTACTCATATATATGTTCTCTTTTCAATATATTATGAAATGTTTTGTTGCAATATTTCTAATATATTTCAAGAAACATTTCATTAAATATTTTCGAAAGTTTTCGTGAAATTTAATTATGAATTTTGTAAAATTTAATTGCAAAATCTATTAAATAATTTTAAAACTTTACATGAAATGTTTTTTGAAACATTACATATAAGGTTTTCATTTGTTATAATTTATGTCAAATAGACAAAAAAGCAAGGAAAAAAATTTAAAACATGTTTTTTTACTATATAGTATCATTACTAACATGCTATGTATTTCTATATTTACGTTTATCAATATTTTATATAAATATATAGATAAACATAAAATGTTATAAACATTCATCAAAGTTAAAAATCCTTTTTATAAACGTTTTTTCTTGATATATTGGGTAAGAATAGTTATATTTAAATCATAATTAAAAAAATAAAATTAATTAAAATATTAAACAATGTAAATTAATTAACTGCTTATATTAAGGCGACTTCGGATTTTAGGTTAGGTTTTATTTTTGAGTTTACAAATTACTCTTTCAATATGTAAAATTTTTCAGATTTTTTTAATTTTCCACCATTCTACGGATTATAATAAATGGTGGTAAATTAAAAAATTCAAAAAATTTTAGAAACTGAAAGAGTAATTTGTAAACTACAAAATGAAATCGAACCGAACTTCCGTAGTCGCCTTAAAAAAAATGAAAATATATAAGATGTGATGTAGTTTTTAATGTAATGAAGCATATAATTAAAAATCAAGTACAAAATATTGATATTGTTAGATGAGATCAAAGAAATTATATATTTCAAAAGAATGATAAATGAGATCAAAGAAAATATATATTTCAAAAGAATGATAAATGATTAATAATTTTTGTTTGAAACATTACATATAAGGTTTTCATTTGTTATAATTTATGTGAAATAGACAAAAAAACATGGAACAAAATTTACAACATGTTTTTTTGCTATATAGTAGCATTACTAATATGCTATGTATTTCTATATCTATATTTATCAATGTTTTCATTCAAATATATAGATGAACATAAAATGTTATAAACATTCATCAAAGTTAAAAATACTTTTTATAAACGTTTTTTCTTTATTGATATTATGTATTTTAAAAAAACGTTGCTAAGTACTTTAGTGCAATACTTTTTCATAGAACATTTTAAGTTTGATAAATTATATTTTATTTTTTAAAATGTGATAAAAATACTTCAAAAACGTAATTGTATAGGAGGTTTCCTGTTTTTATAAAAATATATGTCAATAGGCAATATGACATGATATGAAAGTTTTATAATTAATTATTAATAATTGATATTATTAAATGAGATCAAAGAAAATATATATTTCAAAAGAATAATAAATATTTTAAAAAGACTTAAAGTAGAATTACCAGCAGATTGGAATCAAATTACAGATGTAATATGCATAAAAATATATTTCAAATTTTCAAGAAATATAATTATTCGGAAATAAAATTCATAAAGTTTTCTTAGATTTTAAGATAGCCTTTGATGCATAGGATAAGAATAGTTACATTTAAATCACATTAAAAAAATAAAATTAATTAAAATATTCAACAATGTAAACTAATTAACTGCTTATATTTAAAAAAATGAAAATATATAAGATGTGATGTAGTTTTTAGTGTATTAAAGCATATAACTAAAAATCTATATAAAATTTATTTAGCGATAACAAAGAATCGCTTCAGCGACAATAATAAATTTTTAAGCTTTTTTAGCGACAATAAAGATGAATTCGTAAGCTTCTTTTAGCGACAACAAACAATAAATTTGTACGCTTATATTAGATTTTTTTGGTGACAATAAACAATAAATCTGTACGCTTCAGCAACAATAATAAATGAATTTGTAATCTTTTTTAGCGACAGTAAACAATAAATTTGTACGCTTTTTTCAACAACAATGAGATATAAATTTATAAGTTTCTTTTAGTGATTATAAAAAATAAATTTGTAAGCTTTTTTTAACGACAATAAACAATAAATTTATATTTTTGTATAAAGTTTTTTTAGCGACAACAAACAATCGCTTCAGCGACAATAATAAATTTGTAAGCTTTTTTTAGCGACAATAAAGATGAATTCGTAAGCTTCTTTTAGCGACAATGAATATGAATTTGTAAGCTTCTTTTAGCGACAACAAACAATGCTTTTTATAAGCTTTTAATGCAGCCATATATTTTTATGCTGGTCTCAAGCCCAAAAATCTTTTATTAAGATAAATATGTAAATATCTTATTTCTAATTTTAAAAAGAACATGTTTTATTTAAATACAATTGTTGTAATATATAAATTTTGTGTCTTATATTTGTAAGCGTATCACCTTCCGTCGGTAAATGCGTACTCGACCATACATATGAATCAGCTGAGAAAGAGAGGCTCTAGTCGAGCTCAAGCAGTCTGTTGAACAGAGTCTAGCAAGCTCCATGTAGCGATAAAGACAAGCTCTTTACAATAGCATATGTAAAGTAAAGCTAAGCCATTTATAACGCACTAGATTAATAATTACTGTACATAAATATAATTTAGAATACATATCAACCAGTTTAATATTATTAAATAAAAGTGTTTTCTTTCCGATCCCGGAACACAAAACCTCTATTCCCAACAACAATTGTTAATAAAGTACCTATGGATATTAAGCTAAATTAATTTTGTAATTCATAGTTTACTATTGTAATTAATAAATTTTTTCAATAATAAAAATGAAGATACAATATATAGAAATAAAAATATTAGAATAGAAATAAATATATTATATATTTATCTAAATAAAGAAAATGCAGAGAGGAAGCTTTGTATTATCAATTAATTATGTTTGCAATTATATTGATAAAATATTAATAATAATAATTTTTTTTTCATTTTTGAAATTCAATATTAGAATACGAAAAAACTTTATATTATTAAATAGTTACAGTTACAATCATAATAATAAAATATTACTAATTATAATAATATTTAATTACTTATAATTGTTATTATAATAATAGGATATTATTAATAATAATATTTTTTTATTACTAATTAATTAATCATAATATCATAGTGGGGGAGGGCATAATGAGGGGGCTATAAAAAGTGAGGGGGGCTACAAAAATTGTGGGGGGCTGAGGGAGGGCCTAAGTTACGTTAATTTTGGAATAGCCATTTATAAGAGGAATTACAACGTAATTTGAGGGGGGCTACGAAAATTGAGGGGGGGGGCGAGGGGGGCCTAAGTTACGTTAATTTTGGAATAGCCATTTATAAGAGGAATTACAACGTAATTTGAGGGGGGCTATGCCGACAGACATTTGAGGGGGGCTGAGGGGGGGTCGGTTGAATCTTGTCTTACGACTATATATAGATAGATAGATATATATATTTATTATGATTCGAATATTATAATTGTAAAATCAATTTGTTGAAACCATTTGTTTAAACAAATTATACGGAAACAAAAATTTTCAATAATTGTATTTTAGAATTGTAATTTACGGAAAAAAGTACGTTAAATCCATTGAAAGACAATGTTCATTATTTTAATAATCAATAAAATTAATAACAAATTTTTGCAACTTTTAGAATATTCGATTTTTATATTATTTTTTTATGATTATTTAAATAATTGAAATACTGGAAACAATCGTACACGATTTTGATTTTTTTCATAATTTTTTGAAACGATATATTGAAACAAATTAAGAGGAGGTCGAGTATATTTCGACGGTGGCTACAAAAACAATCAGAGCTGAGTAATTGACTACGAAAAAAAACACATCTCCAAAAGTGTAACGCAAAAAAAAACATCTTCAAATGTGCGGCGAAAAAAAAACACATCTCCAAAAACCGGCGAAAAAAAGCACATATTCAAAAGTGGCCGTGAAGAAAAGCATATCTTCAAAAGTGGCGGCGAAGGAAAACACCTTTAAAAGTGCGGCGAAGAAAAACACCTTTTTTGAAAATTGTCGCCGTTTTCAAGGTTTTTTCTTCTTCGCCACTTTTAAAGATGTGCTTTTTTTTGCCGCACTTTTGAAAATGTGTTTTTTTTCGCGGCATAATTTCGATTTTTTCTTTTTTCACGGCTCTTTTCATCTGTGTTTGTTTTCGTAGCCACCGTCGATCTGTCCTTTTCTAATCAAAGAATTGATTTTATTACAAAAACTAATAATTTTAGCAAAAAATGAAAAGGAAGCCGCATTTCGAATAAAAAAAGCAATATCTTCATTGATGAGAAAGAATTAATTTTATCGCTTCATTTCTGAAAAAACCTTGAAAAACTTAAAACTCAGAGGTGAGGGTGAACAATTTGATTTTCCAAGGTTTTCTTGGAATCGAAGCAATAAAACTAATTTTTTCTTATTAAAGAAAATTTTGCTTTTGCTGATACGAGATGCGGTTTTCTCTTTATTCTTTCCTAAAAATTAATTATTTGATTAGAAAAGGACAGAGGTACGTGACCTCCTTTTAATACTGAAAAAACGTCAAATTCATGTTCAGTGAACCATAGTACTCCGGAAATCATATGTATATATGTTTTTAAAAGAAAAAGATTAATATATAAAGGATATTGTCCTCTATATGATTAACCTTTTTTATATGGTGAAGTCGAGGGAGTCCAGCCCGGTACCCGTTTAACACATTACATTAGGCTAGACTGTCAGACCCACCATACCAAAAACTTTGACTACCGATGGATGGTCAGCCACTTTAGTGACCAACAATCACCCAATATCCAATGAGGTCGGATTTTTTAAGAATCACGATATAAATAGCACATTTACTAATTTTCTTTCGAAAAAAAAGTTAGAGGTACCTGACCAGGATTTGAATCCATGCCCTCCGCGTTGAAGACAAGAGCTCTATCCACTACGCCAATGCGCTCTCATTCATATGTATGGTAACACGCATATTGAATATAAAAATTAGAATATTCTGAAAGTTGCGAGAATTTGTTCTCAAGCCAATAATAATTATTTAAATAATTAATATTGGCTTTAAATGTATTTATTATACATTACGATTGTAGATACGAAAAAAGACCTCAATTTTTTCGAATAATTTGCTTGAATGAATTGCTTAAACAGATGAATTTTACAATAATAATGTCAAATTCAGGATAACCGACTCAAAAAATATTCGAAATTATATATGGCATAATTATTAAATATAAAATACAAGTTGCAATTACAAAATACAAATATTCTGAAAATTGAAAAATTTTGTTATTAATTTCGCCTTTTTTTACAGCTATAAGCCTCCGGAGAAAAAAACCGAGGATGTATTTTAAAAGTATAACCATCGAGGACACGATTACTGCATCTTATAGTTAGATAATAGTACGATAAGGTTTCTGAAATCTACAATGAAAGAAAATTAGCTTAAAATTGTAGTTTTTTACTTTATTTTGCAAAAATATAAATAATAATGACATTATTACGTAATTTGAATATTACCATCGGAAAGAGTGACCTCAAAAATAGTGGAAAAGATAGCTCATGAATTTTTTTCAGACATGTCCATAGTAAATAATGCGATAGAAAAGGATACATACAATAAGTGTCTTCGTGACGTTAAAGGTTCAAATAACGAAGCTTTTTTCTTTGTTTGGATTCTATTCTTACAACATTACTATTATTCATTGAATGTTCTGCTTCGATTTCAATTTTTCCTTTTTTCAATAGTGTAATAGAATCTCGTCTTTTATTTGGAGCCATCAAAAAGTGATATTTGTACACTTTTATTTTTTAATTTTTGTTGTGAAATTTTCTCTTAATTATTGCAATGAACTGTATAAAAGTAATTTCAAGGAAGTAAATTAATTCATTTAATACTTTTTAGTGTATTTCCTCCATCATCAAAGCGTGTTTTTAAAATGTATTTTTAAAAATTTTTTATTTTCTACTTTTTAGTTAAAATTGAATTTTTTATGAGTAATTTATTTTTTAAAAGCTTGTATTTAATTGTATCTTCTATACATTATCCTATCCCCTATATATTCCCCTATCACACACACACACACACACATACATATGTATATATATATATATATACTAGGGGGGGTACCCCCTGCTCGCTCCGCTCGCCAACCCCCTATTTGTTATTTAGGTTACATTATCTTTATTTTTTTATTTTCATCAACTGTAAAATATATAATTATTAAAATATATTAAGTTATACTCAAAAATATATTTAAATATTTATTACAAACCCATTTTTGTTTTCCTTATTTATATGATGTTATATAATAAAAGTTTTTATTGTTTATATAGAACCAATTTTCATAAATACTAATATCTTATGAATGTCCGTAGCATTAATAAATTTTTGTTTTTTTACCTAAATTATTAAATTTATAAAGTTTGTATTATAAATATATTTCTATATTTTCCACACCACCTAGTATTTTTAAATACCGAGGTATATATGTTGGTGCGTTTTTTTTAGTGGTTTCCCCAGGAGGCCTATTTCCACTCACATTTTTAAAAAATGTTTTTTTTTAATGAATAAATGAAAAAAATAATTTTTTTATTTATATATTAAAAATAAAAAATAACATCTTTTAAATATGTTCGCTGAAATATAAAATATTAAAAATAATATGTATATTAAATTTAATATATTTAAATATACAAAAAAATATTACTTATACTTACTATTAAACAGTATTTAGAAATTCAAAAATTTTTTTAATTCATAAATTTAAAATATTAAAAAAATTTTACCTATTTTTATTATGACTAAAAATTTCGAAAACAGAAATTTAAAAAATTTTTATGTATTATCCTTTTTTTTGTCAACATATTTAGAATTTTTTTCATCTTTTTGTTCTAATTTTTGTAAATATTGTAAAATTATTTAATATAATTGTTTATAAAATTTTATATAATTTTTTACTTACTTTTATAAATAAAGAATAATATTTCTGGAAAATACTTCTTGGAATTTTTATATGTAATATTAATTATATATACATAATTCATACATATATTTTGTATAAAAATAAATTATTTTTTAGCATGTAAATTTTTGTTTCCTATTAGATTTCGTACTAAAATTTTTCTTACAATAAATACATAATTCCTTTTTTTGTACGTGAGTTCTTTCATGTCTTCTAATATTTTTAATTTTAATAAATAAGCCACATGTTCTACAACTTATAGTTTTAATATGAATTCTATTTATATGTATTTTTAAAAATTCAGATGTAGAATAAGAATTTTTGCAAAACGGGCATTGAAATACATCCATCTTTCCTATTAATATTAAGTTTAAACATTACTTTTCATTGAATAATAATTTTATAAAAAACTTGGGAAACATTTTAATTATATTTTATATATGGGGATTTATAATTTTATTTAAGTTTAATTTTATTCTGTTTCTATTATATTTAAAAAAAATAAAATATAATAAGCATAACACATTTAATAATTTACATCAATGACTTTTTAGGGGTCCACCTTTGTTTTATTTGATATTTTCATTGATTGCAATTTTCTAATGTGAAAGAGAGAGAAAGAGAAAGAGTCTACTAACTCTTTACTTAGCTGCCTACCCGACACTGAAGTGGCTTTTGCTGATCGCTTGCTCTACGCACGCACTAATATTCACAGTGAAAAATTTGTTAGCTTTTGTCGACAAAAATCGCATCATGAGTAGCGCGGCTCACGAAACAGCTACCACTCCGATATTTTCGACTAATTACTTTCTGACAGCTATGCAGAAACTGTTTTAGCTTTCAATTTAATTTAAAACAAGTTTTACAAAAGAAAAAAATCTTTAATTTTAGTGAAATAAAAATATAATACCCTTAAAGTGAATCAAATTTACACAACAAAATGAAATTTGAAAATCAATTAATCGTTAAAATTAAATGAAATGAAATAATGAAAATGGTAAGAATTTAAATAAATTATTTATTGAAAATTTCCGTCCAAACAATGTTATCTATTTTTTATGTATCATCTAAATTATTTTGAATATAGATATCATTAAAAGTTTTACATCTTGACAAAGCAACGTACAATTGACCATGTAAAAACAATGGTCTTCTTACAAATAAGCCTACATTATCGAAACTTTGACCTTGTGATTTATTTATAGTTATTGCAAATGCTAATATAATTGGAAATTGTTTTCTGTAAAGAATAAATGGTAATGAAGAATTATTTCCTGTATTTAAAGTAATTTTTGGAATAAAAACTTTATTTCTAATTTTATCGCCTGTTATTATTTCAGCTTCAATATTATGTTTATATAAATTTATAATTTTCAATCGTGTACCATTACATAATCCTTCCGATATACTTGAATTTCTTAACAACATCACTATAGCATTAACTTTTAAATTAATTTATGAGGTGGTAAACCTTCTTTAATTTTATTTAAAAATTCTATCTGGTAATTCAAATAAATGTTATCATCAGTTTGATCAACACCTTTATGCGTAGCGTAATCAATACTATAATATGTTTCAGTTTTTCCATTTAATAAATTTAATACTTTTTTATTTAAATTATCAATATCTTCATTATGAGGAGCTAATATAATTTTTTCTCTGCAACAATTTTTATTAATATTTGAATAAATTTTAGAACAAATATCGTTAGTTTGTAATTTGTTTGGAATTATGAAAGGGTTTATTTTGCCATCACCAATTTGTAATAGAAATGAAGCAAATTTTTTATTTTTAGATCGAATATTATTTTGTTAATTTTAATATACTAAAACATTGCCATAATTATGAACTTTTTATTGTTTCTTCTATAATTAAATTTTTATTTCCATGTTTAACAACTGGTAAAATTTGTCGAAAATCACCACCTAAAATAATCAATTTTCCACCAACAAGAAAATTACTATTACAAACATCTTTTAATGTATTATTAACTATTTCTAATGCTTTTTTGGAATCATTGATGCTTCATCCCATATTATTGTATCAGCTTCTCTTAATTTTTTTTATCTGATTGTAATTCTAAAAATGCATTTTTAATTGTACTTAAATTTAAAGGTGATCTAAAAGTCTTATGACTTGTCATTCCTTTAGGTAATAAAGTAGATGCAATACCAGTCCAAGCCATAGACAAAATTTTTTTATTAATTGATATAAAATAAAATATTAAAGTTTTATATAAAAAAGTTTTTCATGTTCCTCCAGGACCATCGATAACATATATATTTTTTTATTATCTTTTTCAGTTGAAATTTCAAAAATTAATTTTTGTTCATCGTTTGATTTATTATACATTAATTAAAAATTTTTTTTTTGCTTTCTATTTCATCATGATGATTATTGTTTAAAGTAATTGAATTTATTTTTGGTTCAGGTAAACCAAAATCTTTACAAGATATATATTCATTAATAAAAATATTATTAAGTTCAAATAAAGCATTATTTTCTTTATTTTCATTAAAATCTTCAACAAAATAATTAGTAGTGGAGGTTGGCGCGCTTGCGCACAGGGGGCTTGCGGAATGTCCATTTTACCATGTTTGATGTCGTTTATTCTTTTAAGCAATAATTGTACATTTTATAAAATTTATCATAAAAATTATTAGCTTAATATGTTTGTTATATATATTTAAAGTAAAAGCAGTAGGTGCAAACAATAAAAATTAGCAAGAAGCTTTTTAAATGATAGGATTTGAATGAAATTGAGGATCAAAGGGGATGAGCTAAGGAGCAGCTAAGGAAGAGGAACAAAAACGTAAAATAACGTAAAATAACACAAAAAAAAGGTAAAATTTGAGGATTTACCCGAGAATGAGTAAAAATGACCTAAAATAACGTAAAAATAAAAATTCTACAACTATCAACTCAACAACATTCTATCAACTCGCCTCGACCCAAAAATGCCTCCTCACTTGAACTTCTTCGGAGATGACTTTGCACACCCGTCATCGCCGACCTGACAACGGATTATTGCATTGTTATCGGAGACCAAGGTCTGTGTAAAATTTAAGAAATTTTCAACGACAAAAAGTACCTCAAATCGAGCGTGCATGATTTGATTACAGACAGACAGACGTGAAAGCAAGCTTAATAAAAGCGTGTAAAAATATATAATTTAAATTTAGTAATTTTTTAATTGTTATTTCTTTTTACACACATTATCAGTAATTAACTCATTTATTTCCGATCATGTATTGGGTACTAATCGCGTTTTGGGGTCTTTACCTTACATTTATTAGAAGATTATATTGTATCCATTTTTATAACATTCTTTTCCAATCTATTTCCCTGCTCGTTCTATATTTTTCTTTTCCTACTTATATTTATTCTTTGGCTTTTTATTTTTATTATACTTTTAAGTCTCGCTTTATTTTATAACAATGTGAACGCCTTCTCACTCATTCATCCATGCCACTGCAGCTCTTCCATAAAATTTTTGCTTCTTCTACTTAACTTATTGCTTTAACACCTATTTCTTTTGTATCAATTTATTCTATCATTTCTGCTTTGCTTTTCTGCGCTTCTATTAATATCCATTCCTTTACAATTTTACTGTATCCTTTTTTCACCGCAATTTTTTTAAACTATACCTTTTAATTCATCTACTAACTAACCTTGCATCTCCTAACTATATGTTCCCACGTGCCTACTTTTTTCTTGCATGCTTTGCATTATTTGTTTTCTTCATATTGAGATATTATTTTCAATGTGAAACTGGATTTTCATATTTGAATTTTTAATATGTTCGCACCTATTTAACCGTTTACAGTTTGAGTTGTGCGATTTAGGCGCTGCCGCAAAAGAACCTTTGTTGGTTAGTCAGTCTAAGAAAGTCCGTTGACAGAGTAGCTTACGACAAGAGATGCTCTCACTCTGCTTTGTATAGTTCACAAACCTTTTTGTAATATTTAAAAATAAAACCTGTTTATAGAACTTTACGACACTAAACTGTATTTTATTTTAATAATAACTTACAAATAATTTTACTAATATAAAAGGAAAGTTTTAATACTTTATCTAGCCAATATCTATTATTCTCTTCCATATTTCCATATTTTGCTCTAGCAATTACTTCTGCGTTCGATCTTTTTCTATGATTTGTTAAATACCTAGGTAATTCTTTCTACAGCTATATCTTTGTACCTGTTTTTGTACTTTGATTTTTCTATTTGGCTCCAGTTCTTCTGTTTTTCTATGTCTTCAAGTCTTTCCACTACTTCTGTGTATATTTCCCTGTCCTTTCTCTTCCGTGATTCCACCTGTAAAGTACTTAGTCTTAGCCTGTTATAGGATTTCTTTCTTTCTTCACTTTAATTGTCCTTTTCCCCTTCCTTTAGTATTTTTATTTAACACATTTTTGTTAGTCTATCTTTCTCTTTTTTTCTAATTCAGCTAGACGTTCTTTGTGATTTCCCTTCGCATTAAAACAAAAACCTAAAAATTAAAATTACCTACTTTTTCTACTTCACTGCCTTCGTATTTCCAATTCTCTTTTTTGCAATTTTCCTCTTGTTAAAAATGTCTTTTTATTATGTGCTAGCAGCACTACATCGTCGACGTAAGCCAAAGACCAGATTCTAATTGTATTTATTCTTACCCCACCTATGTCTCTTTTTTCCAACTCTTTCTCCAAACCTGCGATGTGAATACAAAATAGAATTGAACGAAGCAAACAACCTAGCCTAAGCCCTTTTGTCGCCCAAAATTCTTATGTGCAGTCTTCTTCTACTTTTATCCTCACTTTTGTCTCCTAATACAGCTCTTTTATTCTCTTAATTAAGTAATTGCTTATTCCTTTTTCTTCCATCATCTTCCATAATATTTCCCTGTCTACTGTGTCAAACGCTGCCCTAGGGTCTAGAAACATCGTAAATACTTTTTCTTTTCTGATTTTTGTCATCTGTACTATATGATTCAATATGTATATATTATCAATTGATATTTCTTTCCTAAACCCTGCCTGTTCTTTCAGTAGTATTTTTTTACTTTTCACATCCTTTACTAGCCTTTTCCTTATTATTTTTGTGTACAGTTTATATGATGTTGATAACAACAACATGCCCCTGTAATTTGTTTCTTTTCACATCCTTTACTAGCCTTTTCCTTATTATTTTTGTGTACAGTTTATATGATGTTGATAACAACAACATGCCCCTGTAATTTGTTTCTTCTTCGTTACCTTTTTTATATAACGGTACTATCAGCGCTGTTTCCCAATCTTCCAGAATCTCTTCACCTTTCCATACTTTTCCTATTATGCATATTAATTTATTTATGAGACCTTTTCCGCCATACATCGATACCTCATTATGTATTTTATCAATTTTTGCTGCTTTCTTTTTTTTTAGAATTTCCCTTGCTGCTTTAATTTCATAAACTGAATGATTCCATTCAGATTCATGCAGGCCGTCACAGACCGAATTTTTTTTGACTGAAAACTTTGAATTTGTTCTAATACCCAAAAGAAGATGTGGATATATATATATATATATATATATAATATGCACGTATATTATAGCCTATTTCGTGTTAAATGTTAAAATGAAAGGTAAAAAAATTAAAATAGACCTTCATATTAAAAATGCTCTATCCCCAACAATTTTGGAATTTTAGAAACGAATTTTTTTTGGAAGTGAGAAATTCAACCTACTTTTATATCGCGTTGTTATTTTATAAATTCAAATTAATGCCGTTGAATTAAAGAAAAATAAAATGAATTAGATTTAATTCGAAAAATTGAATTCATCAATTCATATTTTCTCATTCATGCAATGAAGTTCTAGAAGTGAACACAAGATTTTGTTCAGCTTTCCAACACTGAATTTTTTGTATCGTCTTGACTCCTTTTGCTTTTTTTTGCCATACAACTTAAACTGTCGGAAATTTTCTAGCTCTTCTTTGCTTAAAAAGAGAATGTAGATAGATGAAGTGTAAAGTGACACATAAGTTGCAAATCCCTCTGCATAATGTTATGTGGCACAATGGTTTACTATATTTTCTATTCCATCAGATGCATCTTCTTCATGCCTGCTTGCAGAAAACAACCACTTTCTTTTTTCTTTAAAATTTCTAAACTGATAGAATTGGTATCTATTTTTAAAATGACTAGTGGCTCCATCCAGAATGATTATGATTTCTTCTAATTCTTGCAGAATGGGTTTTTACTTTATATTTTTTGTAATGGAATTTATAACCATTAAAGCATGAGAAAAATCATGTTTCGTATTGTCACAAACTGTGATATAACTGACCATCGAATCATTTCCAAAATACCATACCGATGTAAATATGGATATTTCATTTTTGTTCCAGTGGTAGCTTTGTACTTTATTTTAATAAGACCGTCAAATTTTCGGCAAAATCTATGTGAATGACTAATTCAAACTGGCTTTTTTTACTAAAATTTTTGCCTCTCAAATAGCAATATGTTAAATTTCCTTAATCTTTTTATAAGTATTCACGGTGAGAGCATATTTTTTCAGGAAGCCTTCAATGGTACTAGTTTTATCAAGTAAATCTGATTTTTCTCAAATATTATAAGTTGTTTCTTCATAAAGATCTTCTTCCGTCAAGGAAATCATTTCTAAATCAATAGTTTCTCTAATTATGAATTTTTCACAATCTCCCAGTATACATTTTATATCATCCTTAAAGCAAAATAAAGAATAAAATATATTTGATTTGTAACGCACCCGAGTGGGTAATGGTTACTTCTAAAAAAAAAAATAATGGTTCAAATTCGATGCTGGATTAATTACTATGTAATATAAACGTGACGTTAGTCTTACATAGATCTTAAATTTTAAGAACGCTATTTGTAATTTTTTCTTAGATGTATTTAATAAACTGCGCAACCTCCGTTCGAGTAGTTGACCAGATTGGAGGGTAGCTATTAAATACTTTACCAACAAACTACAAAAAGCTCCAGTCGGACAGTAGGCCGGATCGGAGTGTAGCTGCTAGGTCTTCCCTTTTTAACAAACTATACAAGCTCCGTTTGGGCAATAGGACAGATTGGAGGGTAGCTGTTAAATATTTTGTTGATGAAACACCAGCTTATTAATAAATCTGGGCGTTCCCTTTGTTAAAATATAAAATTTTAATATATTTATTATTAAAAACAATAGAAGAGGACATATAAATAATATTAAAGTTTATTATTTTAAATAGGAACGTATATAATTACAAAAAATGAAACTCTACGGTGAGAGAAAAAGAGAAGCTCTTTAAAAAGGCAAGCCTAATGAAATTTGTTTTCTTTTAATTGATAGCTCGTGATATTCACCTGGGGGGTTAAGCCAAAGGCGCTTGTATGTCCCCAGAGTCAATGGAGCTCAATTTAGAATTATTTTTTAATAAAAACCATAAATAACAAAGGGCGTTACGCCTAGGCGCTTGTATGTCCCAATTGTTATCGGTTTTGTGAAATAGCCAAGTAGAAAATCAAATATTATTTTAAACCTTGGCTTTTTGAACCACTAAAGATTTTTTAATACAACAAAGCTTAAATCAATTCGTGCTTCATTTTATCTTCTATGCATTTTTTCGTAAGAGTCTTAGTTCTTTGGTTATTTAAGAAGGCTCTTATTCACCATATTTAAAAAATATGTCTATATCCTTGTCTAAGGGGCCTATTCGAGGAAAAGAAAAAACATGGGTTCATTTTTTTTCATCAAAAAATCATATTCTGCAGTTTCAGCCGAATCCGTTTCCCGGAGGTGGGGTGCTCTCTTTGTTAGTTGTTGGTATTTATTTTCTCTGTCGCTTTTGTATTTTCAAACTCGCATTGAGATTCTTCACTGACTTCAATCTCATGTGATTTATTAATATTTTTGTCTGAAATCTAAATATTTTTCTTCTTTGACTGTTTGATTTTCTTCCTTTTCATTAAATTGATCATTTTCTTCAATATTTTGTTCTTTATTCATTTTACTTGTTGTTACATATGTAGGCCAGTCAATAGACCGAAAAAATAGTCTTATTTTGCCAAAATTAGTAACCAGCAACGACTTATGCGATCATTTAAAAGATAGTCCGTAGATGTTTACTTATATGTTTTGGACTAGCAACTATAATTTATCAATTAGTGCAAAAAAACGCGTTTTTTTTTGTTTTTTGCTAATAAAACGAAAACTATTTGACAAATCATTATGGTGTCGATGGGAAAGTTGTAGAGAATTAAATTATCAACAAAACGAGAGGTCAAAGGACCCGATCGGTTTGATAAAACCGAAGACAATTCGGAAAAACCGGAAAATTTTTCATTTTTTAAAATAATTCATAACTCTGTTGTTTATGAATATTAAGAGCTAAAATTTGGCACAGTAGTAGATAATTATATCTACTTCTAACATGCCAAAGACAGGTACTATCGGATAATTAGTTTCTGCGCAATTGCAATTATTTTTTTTTCGGTATTCTTCTCTTCTTTATATTACCGATTGAGAACGACGTACATACATTTTTAAAACGGTTTTGAAAACTAGAAACAATATACTAATAAACGTATATTCTAAGTTTTCACTAAAATTGTGTAAAAAGGGTGAAATATGCACTCGAACATCGACGTAAACGGTCGAGCGCGCGGTACACAGCAAAAAGTGGGGATGGAGGAGAAAGGATATATATAACTCCGAAATCTGAAAATACCTTTAGATTTTATTATTTGTGAAATCTGAATAGGATATCAGATTCCTCGGTAAAAAATACCCTAATTAAAAAAAAAACACTTTGATATAAGTGCATTAATCGCCAAGAACAAGCCAGTTAAAAGCTGGTATATTTATAATTTTCGTTTTATTAGCAAAAAACAAAAAAAACGCGTTTTTTTGCACTAATTTGTTAATAACTAATGAATAAATCATAATTGCTAGTCCAAAACATATAAGTAAACATCTACGGACTATCTTTTAAATGATCGCATAGGTCGTTGCTGGTTACTATTTTGGCAGAACAATACCCTATTTTGACTGGCCTAATACTAGATCCTGTCTTTGTTTTAAATTATTTTCTGTCGCACCTGATTCAAATTCAATCAACCAATATGGCTGATTATATATTGGTAAGGATGAAAGATTTTCATTTAAGTTTTCTATGCAGATTACTCTGTCTAAAGTAATAAATTTTCTATCAGTCGTATTTATTTGCACGCTTCTTTCTTCCTCAGATTTAAGATTTGCGCTGCTGTTTTTATTTGCGCATTAAATTTCGTCCAGTTGTTCAATAAATATCTTTAATATCAACTTTGAATTTGTCAAATGTTCTGTCGCACCACTGTCAGCACTCTGTTCATTAGTCCTCTCATTTTTAGATTTTGATTGGTTAGGACTGCCTCCTTTTTGATATTTTCCTCTTTTGTATTTTACATAATTTTCTTGTTTCTTTTTACCGTCATATTTTGCTCATTTTTGACTGCCATTATTTTTTTGTTAGTCATCTTACGTTTGAATGCTATCCGACCTGTACTTTCTTTACTTTTATTATAGTAATTTTGATTCATACCTTTCTCTGTCGTTCTATCTCGAGTGTTCCTGATGCTTTGGACATGTTGAGATTACATGGTCACGGGTAAATCTCAGACAGAAGAAACACTCATTCACGCTAGTCCCCTGTCGTGGGCATTTGCTGGCATAGTGCCCATAACAGTCGCATTGAAAACATCGCACTTTCTGTATCGCCCCTGACAAGGTCGTCATTGCTGTCGTTGGATGTTTGTCTGTCATTTAGTGGCTTTCAACCTGCATAATAAGAAACTTTGGTTTATCATAAAATAACCCTTTTACCTTCACACTTTCTGTTATAAAATTTATTCCTTCTACTTGATGTACTTTGCTTATGATAGCATTATAGAAAAAATCTATTCTGTATCCTTCAGATAACGATTTAACTTTTGGCATGTTATTATAAATCCTTACTATTTTTTCAAATCTGTCTATAAAATTAACTGCCTTTTCTTTCGCTAGATTATACTGTATGTTGTACAATTTTTTTTTACTTTTTCATATGACTTTACTATTATTTGTTTACCTGCCAAATTTGCTTCAGTTGTTTCATTCATTCTGTTTTCTGACTCTGTCTTTATTTCTGCCTTTTCAGTCGTATTGTAATGCCCATCTGTCTTTTCTCTGTCTTTAGCTCCGACTTTGCTCTTATTTTCATCTTTTTTTCTGTTGTATACATATTTTTCCAATACATCATTCAATTTTGCTGTCAAACCTTTTATTTGTTTTTGTCCTTCCTTATCCGTCGCTATTTGACTTCCTACAGTTTTCACAGAGCCGTCTTTAAGCCCATCACTTTATTCTGACTTCTGTTCTGTCTCGTTATATGGCCCCTCCGTCTTTTCAGTCTCATTGCCGGCGTTAATTCTGTCTTTTTTCTCTTTTTTATCAGTCATATTGTGGCCACTTGCCGTACAGTAGGGCATGTATATTTAGTCTCCATCTCTGTAACTGTTTTTATCACAAAGGTCAAATTCTTCACTCGTAACGTACTTCTCAATTATAAAGGAATAGTAAACTAATATAAATAAAATTCATATAATTTCGTCGAACACAAGCAAAACTAAATAATTTGCGTTAGGGTTAATTATATATATATATATATATATATATATATATATATATATATATATATATATATATATACTTATATATTTATATATTCGAATAACTCTATACACGCACGCGTATTTATAATTTGCGATTATATAAATATACTGTATACCCAAAGGTAAACTCTTCTATTATTATTTACATATCGAAGAATTGATAATTGACGATTGATAATTTAAATAAAAGTGATATCACAGATAGAAAATAGAACACGAATAAATACACGCAAAGAGTATAAATAATATAGTTAAAAATCAGTCTGAAATATCTATCAGTCAAAAAAATTACATAAAATCAATCGTATAAAGAGCGCAGATAAAATATCAGCAGTATACAGTAAATTAAAATCATAGAACAAGATTGAATGTACCGTAATATTAAGTCAAGCTGGTAAAAATAGAATCATTTACTCTATCCACACACATCCTACAATCACGCCAATAAATACAATCATGCCTTAAATCTATAAAAGGTACATCACATAATAAATTAACACATAGGATATAGTCCGAAAATAATACTATTTAATCGAGGTCGAGTAAATACCTCCCCTAAAGAGCGGCTTTAAACCTGCGGATTGATGGAAGATTTTTAATATCAGCAGGCAGGGAGTCGCACCAAAAATGCACACCTTGAACTTGAAAGGAATTTCTTCCAGTCTCAGTGCGCATGAAGGACACCGCAAGATCTTTAATCTCACCCCTAGTAGTCGCTCTTTGTATATATCTAGTAAAGAGACCCACTAGATATTTGGGAGTATTCATACGTACGATTTTGTACATAAGTACAGCCATAAAATACTGTCTCCTCGAATCAGTACGTAGCCAACCCAAAGCATGTCCATGGGGAGATGTGATCACCCATCCTCACGCCTAATACATATTTCACACATGAATTTTGCATTGTCTGTAACCGTCTTCTCAACTCCTGTGAAGCATCAAGCAAAACCACTGAGCAGTAATTAAGATGTGGGTACAGCAGGGTGGTTGCGAGTTGTTTATGCAGAGCCTCAGTGGTGTAACGGTGAAAAAACCGCAGGTTATAAATCACTATCGAATATTTTAGTCATCATATTAATGTGTGGTTCCCACGACCGTTTAGAGTCAAATACAACACCAAGGCTCGTAACGGTGTCAGAGAAAGAAATACCGATACCACTCGCCAGGTTAACCGTCTTTGGCTCCCACAAATAAAAATTTTTAATAAAATGATTACTTCCAAAGACGATCGCCTTTTTTTTACTAGCATTCAAAGTGAGAGAAATACCAGCAGCCCACGTAACCAGAATCCAGTGCGTCACGTACGTCATTTATGTAAAGGCAAAACAACAGAGGCCCCAGTACCGAACCCTGATGTCTTCCTAGCTTGGTTGTTAGCCAATTCGATTCCTTCTTTAAATGCGTGAAAACCATTTGTTTCCTACCTGATAAATAGGAGTTAGTCCATCTGAGTGCGGCCCTGGAGAACCCCATCGATCTAAGCCTCGCAAGAAGTTTGGAGGGAGAGATCGTGTCGAATGCCTTACTAAAGTCAAAAAGTAGTAGTTACGTGACAAGTTTTCTGTCTAGACCTGACCTTATATCGTCTGTAAGTTTAAATACAGCAGTCTGCGTAGAATGGTTTTTCCTGAAGCCCGTCTGCATAGGATCGAGCAATTTTTTGGATGTAATGTATTCCTGCAGTTGGTCATGGGCGATCTTCTCAAGAACCTTTGAAAGAAAACATAAGATGGTCTAAAATCTTTTGGCTGCTTAGGTGCAGCACACTTTTTCAATGGTATATTACGTGCTTGCTTCCAACGTCAAAGAAAGACCCCGCGTGTAAAAAAAAAATTGAACAGAGTCACAAAATGTTCACCAATAAGTAGTAAAGCTTCAACTATCACGCTTTGCGGAATGTCATCCTCACCATGAGCCTGCGAGAAAAAATGTGGAATCGCAAGAACAACATCATTAAAACTGATTGGTTTATAGGTAAACCCACTTTCATTGCATTAGGAAAGAATTCTCAATCTCTCTTCATTATCCTCTTGCAGCGAGACTGACACCTCAGCAAAGTGCCCAGCGAGTGAATCCATTCAAATTCCCTTGAGGTCCGGATAGCAGTCCAAGGTCTCTCAACTCCTTCCAGACATTACCACCCGCAAGAGCACCAAACAGTCTATTGTGAACATAAACAGTCTTAGCATGGTCTGTCTGTTTGTCTATTATATAAAATATCAAGAGTTGGACATTTCTAAGTTGTAGGGAAAATCGTCATTTTACATAAAGAAAATTGCTATGTCACATAATAAAATTTATGAAAGTAGATACGTAGAAAAAAATTTTATTGGTTTATTATTTTTTGAACCCGAAACTACTGTAATAAATTGAATAAATTTAATTTTTTAATTATTTAATTTTTATTTGATTAAAATTGACTTGGGAAAAAATGTTACCTGACCTGTGATCGAACCGGTTACCTCAAGGATACGAGGCGTGAACGTTACCGACTGCGCTATCATGACATTTTACAGGCTTAACTACGAATCGTCATCATATATTATAAAGTTACTTTGAAGTCAGTAGTAAATTTTGAGGTTGGAATTAAATTTAAAAATCATTGACTCAACATTATTATTTTAAAAAGTAAAATTTATTATTTTTACAGCATTAATTCTAAATTTTGTATCAAATATTTTTATACTCTCAATTTTTACTATTCAACATAGAAATTTCTCTAATAAGATATAGTTACATTTCTTATACGATGTTGTTAATCTTCTTCTTCTTCTTCTTCTTAATTATTATTTGGCCTCTTGGCTTGCTCATATGAGCGTTACGTCTTAGGCCATCACCAAGTGATTATTATATATTTTGTTTTTTGTTGCCCAGTGGGACTTTATTATAATTCAAGTTTTGCCCAGAGGGACTTTATATATATATGTTTTTGTGTTCTTCGGGTTTACTCCCTCGGAAAACTTCGAAAACTATTTTTTCTAATTTTTCCAAGGGAGTCAAACCCCGATCCACTGGGACGCAAGGTCAGTTGATTTTTACAACTGCACTTTTTCATCCCTTAGCGACGGAGCTCGTAAGTGTGTACTGAGTACAAAGCACATATAACAGAGGTGCTCGTTTGAAAAACAGCCGAGAGCGAGATTCGATCCCGGTTCCCCAAGCATACGAATCCAACGCTCCTACCGACTGTGCCACAGACCGGCTCTTCGTTGTTAATCTTATACCTTATAATAATACTTTTTATAAATATAATAAATTCCTCCATAACTTTTAAATGTCCCAGCTCTCTTATGAAATATAGTAATTTTTATTACAAACTATAATTATTATCTCTCTCTCGCTCTCTCTTTCTCTCTCTCTCTCTCTCTCTCTCTCTCTCTCTCTCTCTCTCTCTCTCTCTCTCTCTCTCTCTCTCTCTCTCTCACTCACATTTATATAAGCCTAAGTAAAACTGCTTTGATATGTATGCTGACCTAAATACAAATGCAATGTAATCACCCATATCTGCTCTTGCGTGACAATGTAACGTTTCCCTCTCAGTATATCGATACCTACCGCAAAAAAGTTTCAATCTCCAAAGTCGGCTAAAAAACGTTCAATCTCAAAAATTGGCTGAAAAAGGTTATAATATAACCTTTTATAGCTGAATTTTGATATGGAACCTTCTTCGGGGCAGGTAGCGAAATAAATTTTTTTGAGCCAAATTTTAAGATTTTACCTTTTTTAGCCGAATTTGAAGATGGGACCTCCTTTGAGGCAAGTAGCAATATAATCCTTTTGCTCAATTTTGAGATTGAACCTATTTCGCGGCAGGTACCGATATAGGGATTAAAAAAGAATTTTCATTAATTAAGTTTAAGCTCCCGTTGATTTTACAGCGATTCCGAGCCCAATATCCTAAAACAAAAAAAGTGTCTTGACAGATTTAATACCTGTAGCTTGAAAAAAAATCTTCAACCATTCATATTTTCGTTGTTAGAGCACATAGAGACTTCTATAAAGTCTTAAATCGAAGGTCTTGAATAGTACTATAACAACTTAATACCACTCGAAGTGTGAAAGACTGTAGAAATTGTTTACAGTTGCGAAATTATTAAAATGATTTCAAATAAAATACCACACAAACTTCAAATAGAAAAATATGAGTGATAAAAAGTGTTTAGCCTTTTTCTAACGACGGATTTGGATTTCGCAGTGTTAAATCTATAAAAAAATTCCTATTGAAGTAGAAAAAAAATTTTGTTTCTGGAGTAGCCAGCAACAAAAGCATTTTTTTTTGACAAAAAATTTATGTTTCGACTACGTTCTTTGGGGGTGAATGTTATTATTATCTAATGGGACTATTTTTCTCTTATTGGCATTCTCATTACCTTTAATTTCCATTTCGGTTTATATCTCTATCTTATTCCTATCGAGAGTTCTACGATTTTGGTCACGAGAATGGTAAAATCGTATACTGTGCGGCGGCGCCACACGTCACACATTTATGATTGAGCGTATTTATATTTCTAACATTATTAAACTTAAAATTTCTATAATTTTTGTTCTAATCGACCAAAAAAGTTGACCAATGGCTTTGTATCTATAATTAATTTGCATTGCGATTCTTTCCATTCTTTTCTTCCTATTAAAAATCCTTTTTTACGAGTTCTTATTTTTCCTCCATACCGCGTAAGCTTTCTTAAATTTCCTTTTTTTCTTTGTGTATGATCTGTCCCACCATGTTCTTTCTTTCACCTTTATTTGCTTCTGCATTGTTGCCTCCTCTATAACTTTTTTAGCATCTTGACATTTATTTCCTATCGTATCTTCTGCTTTTTCTAATGTCTATATTTGCTCTGTTTTACTTTTAAAAACTGCTATGTTTTTTTCACTCCGTGAACACATTGTCTTTATTTTGCTTTCCTTGCCTTCCTTGTTCCAATCGTCATAATTGTACGCATCTTCTTCTGTATCTAACTATACTGTCAGTGGTACATGATTTGACTCTATTCTCGTTTCAACTATGAATCTTTCTATTTTTTTCCTTGTCTGTTCATTTACAATTATATAATCTATAACCGTGTTACCTTTTCCGCCTGTAAATGTGTATTCCTCCTCCTCATCCCCTCTAGAATTACCATTTAAAATCCACCCCATTTTTTCCTATAAATTTTACCAAATTTTTTCCCTCTTTTACTTGCTACTGTGTACTCACCTATTGTATCCTTTCCGCCCCTATCCTCGTTACTTATTATATTACCTTCTGTTCCTATCATTATATTATAATCTCCCAGCTATTAAATTTTCTTCTACTACTTTTTCCCCAATTTCAAAAAAATTTTCAACTTTGCCTGTATTGTATACTGACCATATACTGAATTTTCCAAACTTCTTTTTGATCTCTTTTTTTATCTATCGGCTCAATTTTACAAATTATTTCATATCTCTTGATCTAAGAGACTTATAAGCATGAAATGTTCACTAGTAATTGGTTTCAACTGGTAGATTAATTGAAAATACTTGTTGAACCTATAGCTAGAATACTCTAAAATTTTATAAAAAAAGTATTTATTAAAATGCGATTTTAAAGAAAAAAAAAGTTAATTTGCACTTGTTTATTTTTTGCAATAATTAATTTAATATTTAAATTAAATTATAATAAAATATACCTCATAAACATGGTTCAAGTTTCTTAAAGTTGTTGAAAAGCCTATCTGGTCACTAAGATCTAAAATTCATTTTTAAGTTCATGTGAAATGGAAGAAAATGAGCCCTCTAAAAACAATTTCTGAACCGGCGAATAGTGAGTAATTTCAAGTATCATGTAATACATATAAAAAACAATCAAAAGACTTCAAAATTCAGATCTAAAGAATCATGTTAATTCTCCTCTTCATTTACAACAAAAAATGTTCTTATAAATATCTTTCTGAAACATCAGGATTTTCAGAAAAAAAATTATTAAGTTGGGACTTTTTAACAAATTTTGAAAAATTTTCAAAATTCAAAGATCTATAGATCTTGATCCTTGAAAATATTTTTACATATTTTGGGCAGCAAGAAAATATATTCTCAGAGTTTCAGCGATTTTAATTTTTTTGCCCTTCTAGTTGGTATGAAATGTCCTATATATGGGTGATTTTATACCAAATCTTGCACAAAAAAAATTTTCTCTTAAACTCAAGGAATATATTATAAATGATGTCACAACTATTTTTGAAAATTTTCAGATCATTAAAAAGTCAACTCAGGGGGTTACAAGACCTCTAAGCTACGGTTTTTCATATTTTTCGCGATTTTATACGTTTTTTGGCTCTATTTTATTCCTAGAAGATCCAGTCATACGTAAAAATGGTAAATACATTTGAAAAATCGGCAAATTTTCAGAAAATGTTGGTCACAAGGTTAAAATTCATGGTTTTAGCTTTAGATGTTAGAAATATACTCCAATAAAATCTATGGTGGTATTTTTTGAGCCCGAAAAAAAATTTTTTTTAAAGTGTTATTGGTCAAAATCAAAGTTTTTTGATATTCCATCTATTATGATACCATCTGGGGATGAATTGTAATTTTTTTTTCTTCACGACATTAAATTTGCAACCCATAACCTTGAATGGATAAAAAATTGATTTCATGCCCGTATGTATGCGTTACAGTGTCTGAAAACATTAATACAAACTGAATAATTATTATTAAAATTTATATATTTATTATTCATAAATTGTATATTTTTTATGTTTTTACTTTATTTACACGTAATGGACCTTATTTTGTCTTTTTTCGATCTTGAACAGGGTTGTGATAACGAGAGTTTTATAATCATTGTCTATGGAGTAAAGATGTGCGTATAATCTATAATATACATTATTCAGTCTTAACGAACGATAATTTTTCTTTTCGAAAAAGAACTTTCAGCAGCTAAGTATAGAGCGTAGAAACAGAAATGTTTTTTCACGTTACATGGAGCGCGTCAACCGGCAATGAGTATTAGGCAGTTTTCTATTTGTAAAACGACGTATACAGGCATACATCAGCTCATACGTGTTAAGTTGCGTGCAGCGACTCACGACGTGCTGCTATTAGAGGGCTTTTCCCCTACTACTTTCATGCACTCGAGCTTTACTCTATCTTGGTGTGATATCATTAAATATACATGAATAGACTCGTGAACGCAATCATTGATGTTTACATCGCGCTGTAATGTCATCACCATGACAGTGCCAGAGTCTAGAACGCCACCTGCCCCCAACTTGAATAGAAAACTGCCTAATACTTATTACACATTTCTGCTTCTACGCTCTAAACTTAGCTGCGAGAAGTTCTTTTTTTTAAAAATGAAATTATCATTTGCCATGACTGAATAAGTATTATAGATTATACACATGTCTTTACTCCATGGACTATGACTGTAGAACTATCGCTATAACAGCCCTGTCCAATATCGAAAAAAGAAAAAATAAAATCTATTACTTGTAAATGAACTAAAAATGTCAAGAAGATATATATATATATATATATATATATTATAAATGATAAATTAATTAATTTTAATAATAATCATTGAGTTTGTATAAATGTTCTCAGCCGATGTAACGCAAAATATATGGGCAAAAATGGATTTTTGATCCATTTAAGATAATAAATTACCATTTTATTTTTGTGAAAAAAAAAAAAAAAAAAACAGTTTCGCTCGAGTAGCCGAACGGTTCGGACGTATTCGTGGGCAGAGGCGCTTCGGTGCTTGTTTTCTTCTTGGCAGTGTAGGCTTTGCGCACCTGCTTATCATAAGCGTAAACACTACAGTTACATTGTGCCTTACGGCTTCGTAAGTTTTTGCTTTGGAAGGACCGAGGCCTTTAAAACTAAAAATGAGTGATTTGGGGAGTGTTGCAGGTGCATCGGCTATCGACGTCGATGGTGGTGCTCTTTTAACGGAAAATTTAAATGTTCCTGTTAATTTGAACAACATTCTGAATAACTCTACCAGCTTCAGCTTCTGGTGTCGGAAGTGTAACAGGAGTCTCACCAGTGCCTTTGTCGAAAGTTAACAGTGATTCAGTTAGTGAAGAAGTAGCATCTTTTAGAGTTGGCACGCAAACCACAAAAAAAGGAAAGCAGCTTACGTACGCTAAAACGGCGTACCGAGGTACACTGCCTACCTTTGCGCAGTCTATAATTAGTAATACAATCGGTGGCTTCACCAATGACGATTATATGGATCAGTTTGAAAAAATAATGCCTATTAAAAATTTAATATGATTTTCGAAAATTTTCGACAACAGAGTGTGCTACACATTGGATTCCGAGAAAAGCGCGCAGGAATTTGTTAAACATACAAAAGAAATTCCAATCATGATTAACGATCGCTTACTCGAGTTTGTGCCTTATGATCTCACCAGCGTCGTACCCAAATACAAGTGTATAGTCATTTCAAATATACTACTGCAAATTCCTAATGATTTAATCATTGACTACCTTAAAACAATAAATGTGTACACAAGAAATGGCATCACAAATATAAGATGCTCTTCGTCTAACGAATCACGAAAACATATTGGTTCCCATCCCAGACAGTTTTATGTAAAGGAAGAGGACTTCGAAAAAATTCCCAACAAAATCAAAATTAATTTTCAAGATACAAACTATTGGATATTTTTTGGAACCGAAAACATTAAGTGCCATTATTGTAAAGAGGCAGGTCATATCGCAAAGTACTGCCCTCTCTTAACAAAACAGACAGAAGACTCACAAATGGTAGTCGACATGCAGCTTACGCAGGAAGCTACTTCACCAACTCAAGATAATAACAATCTTAACAGTTTAACAAACAATGATAACATGGATATTGAGTTTTCACTGAAACGACGCCTGGAAACTTCCTCAAGCTCTAGCCTACCTACAACTAAACCCGATGATGAAAAAGAAAAAGAAAACAACATCGATAGTTTTAAAACACCGAGTAAAACGTATAACAAAACCGCGAAGACTCGCAAAATCGAAAAAAAAAATTAAAACAAAACACGACCACAACCTTAGCACTGAAGATAAGAGTGAAAGTAGTGATATGAGCGAAACAAGCGATCACGAAGAAGACCTCGAAGCTTCACTCTCTACTATTAAAGTTATGTTTAACCAAGAAAACTCACTTAATGTCATGAATCTAATTCAATTTAAAAGCTTTCTCAAAAAAGTTAAATACCAAAGGAATGTTCTATCAATCAGTAAAGAATTCACGGAAGATACACTTACACTGATTAATTGGCTAAAGGTTGTTGAATCCAGACTACTGGAAGGTAACCTCAAAAACAGAATAAAATCTCTCCTTAAGAAGTTGAATAAAAGCCTTGATAATTTTGAGACTATTCAGAAACATAACATATTTTTTATTATAAATTAAATTATGGATACTAAAAAAAATAAACTTAAAATATTTTATTGGAATCTTAGTCGCAAGAAAAAACGAATTGGAAAAAATTATACAAGAACATGACATTAACGTTGGAATCGAAACTTGGCTTAACGAAAAACACAATATATCCTTTCCTGGCTATAATTGCCACAGAATTGATCGACACTCTGATCGGGTTTTAGGAGGAGGCATCATCTTTATTGTGAGAGCTGATTTAGATTTTAAAATTCTTAACATTTCCATACCGGATTCTGGGTTAGAGATAGGTGGTATAAACATCAACAACAATTATCAAAGCATTAACCTGATAGCCTGCTACAAACCACCACACATTCATCCTACTCCAAATGAATGGAACGATATCTTAAGCTCACAGTATTTTTCCCATGAAAGTTGCATATTAGTAGGCGACTTCAACTCGCACCATCTAAATTGGAACTGCGATCACAACGACAGAGATGGAAAAAATTTATTATCTGCTCTGGATGCAAACAGATTGATCATACATAACATTAAAACAAATACGCATATAGATACAGGCAGAAAAAAAAGTCTAACTTAGATCTTATTATTTCTACACCCAACGTTGCTGACCACATTCTATACCAGGTATCAGATGATCCATTTGGATCAGACCATTTTCCTATCAGTCTGTCAGTCCAATTTGATAAATTTATATATCAAAGGAAAACTTTCAAGCTACACACCAAAAAAACAAATTGGTCTGAATGCTGCGAAAATCTTGAAGATTCATATTATAAATTTTTAGATCCAGAATACCTAAATGCTACAGCTACTGATAAGTACAACTCATGGGTAGAACACGTCAAAGCTGCAGTTACAGCCAATACCCCAGCCAAAAAGAAAGTTCTAGATACACACCATAGGAATCCTGTTCCATGGTGGGATTACGAATGCGACAAACTCCGCAGAATTCGCAAAGCCAATTATAAAAAATGGGAGTTCTCTGGTATGCCTCAAGACTACCAGAAATACATACAATTCGACAAAATACTTCGTAAAACGTATAGAAAGAAGAAAACAAATTGTTATAGAGAATTCGCAGAAACCATTGACTTCAGGACAAATACATCATATGTCTGGAACAAAACTAAAATTTTTAAAAACAAATGGGTCAAGATTTTACCGCCTAATCATGACAAATCCATTGTAGCAGCTCAAGCGGAAACACTTTTAAATAAGATAGCTCCTCACGCAGATCCGTTCGACGCTCTAGAACAACATATGACTAACTCTACCAATATTGCCGACCCTTTTTTTGATGCTCCTTTTGACTTCTCTGAGTTCAACGCTGCGCTTCAGTCTAGAAATAAACATTCCGGATGTGGGCTAGATGGCATTGACTATTTCACCCTGTCAAACATCCCCATCAAATATCGATTGGAGCTTCTAGACATCTACAACCAAATGCACGAGACAAACAAATTTCCAATAAGCTGGCAAGAATCTTATATCCATTTCATCAGCAAACCAGATGGGTCAGGTCTTAGACCAATAGCTATGACCTCTTGTCTGTGCAAAATTAACGAATTATTAATTAAAAACAGACTTCAATGGTTCTGCGAGCATAATTTCATCTTGCCCATGTCCAATTCGGGATTCAGAAAGGGGCGCTCATGCTACGATAACCTAACCAACTTAGCTCTGTACGTTGAAGATAGATTATTAAGTGGCAAGGACACATTGGCTGCCTTCCTAGATGTCCAAGGTGCTTTCGATAACGTTGACCCCCTAATTTTACTGGATAGACTTAAAGAAATTGGCTGTTCCACTTCCATCATCAAACTTGTCCAACATTTAACAGTTCAACGAACCATATATACAGAGTACAACATCAACAATCCTCGGTATTCGTATAAAGGAATACCGCATGGGGGCGTATTAAGCCCATTATTGTATCTTATATATGTAGCCAATATATCAAATAATCTTCCCAAATTTATCCATATTTCTCAGTTTGCAGATGACATCGCCGTTTACATCAACATACTTCCCTTTGCCAAAGGAAAGAAAATGTTGGAAAAAAATATTGAAATGATACGTACAAACCTCTTAAACCTAGGACTCGTTTTAAATCTCAAAAAAACCAAATTTATTCATTTTAACAAAGGAAAAATTTTACCAGGCCACACATCAATCTGTATAAATGGGAGCAAAATTAAATCTACCGAATTCACAAAATTTCTTGGCATAACATTCGATTACGAACTCTCCTTCAAAAAGCACATTAAAGAGGTGGCATCAAGATGTCAAAGAGCTCATAGGATTTTAAAATATATTTGTCGTAGCTGATGGGGTTCTCCTCCCTAACTTTACTTACCTTATACAAAAGCTATATTCGCTCAGTTATAGATTATGGAGTTTTTATATACTATCCTAAAACAAAGCCACCTGCTCAAGTTATTGAAAATATTCAATATTCTGCGCTAAGAACTGTTATGGGGTATAGAACATCTACACCCAAAAATGTTATCCTAGCTGAAGCGAAAACTACATCTATTAAGGACCGAGCATTCTATCTTGGTTGTAACTATATAGCTAAATCTCTCTTTAACGAAGCTGATTCTTCACACAAAAATGTCCGGCAATTCCATAACAAACATAAAAGGTCCAAACGCAAAAGAAAAAGAATAATTGCCGAATGCATCACCAAGGTGGCTGACATTACTAACAAAAAGCTCTATGTCTGCAAAGTTGACGATATTTATGCTAACAGCTATAATGCAATTCATTTTTGCCCTCTAGTTAACTTTGAACTGGGAAAACTTCTTCACAAACCCAACAATTCAGGACTCCTCTTTGATCGGTGTTATTCCGATGAAGGTACGGACAGATACTTCACCGATGGCAGTAAAACAAAAGACGCTCCCTCCGTCGGAGCAGCCTGCGTAACAGAAAACTCCAGGATAATCCATAAAATCAGTATTGACAACCTCTGCTCCATCTTTACAGCTGAAGCCCTAGCTATTAACTCCGCATTAGATCTAGTCATCAAGGATACAAATAAGCAGCACATTATTTTTTCTGACTCACAAAGTGTACTCCAAGCTATACAGAGTCATAAATTATCAACATTAAGCCATCCCTTGATAGCTGAAGCTAAAAATAAAATTTGGACAATAAACAAAAACAGCAACATTTCAACTCCTCTCCAATTTGTCTGGACTCCAGCCCACACTGGAATATTTGGAATTGAACTCGCTGATTACAACGCAAAATGTGCCACGAAAACTTCACCAGGTGAATTTCTAATTCCATACTCGGACTTTAAAACTATTTGGAAAAATCTCTCTTTTGATAACCATAATCAAACCATACAAAAAATAGGAACCATCAAAGGTATTAAATACTTTCAAAAATTCTATAACGATCAAAAACAACCTTGGTTCAAACATAAAAATCTAAATAGAAGATGCATCGTTACGATCAACAGACTAAGATCTGATCACAACAGCTCTGCCTCATCTCTGGCAAGAAAAAATATTATATACTCTTCAGCCTGCCAATGCGGACACGACGACCAAGATGCGGATCATCTCTTTTGGGTGTGCCCACTCTTTGTTCTGCAACGTAAAAAAATGTTTGAGAAACTCACTCTAAACAAAATCCAAATCAAGAAAGAAATCGAAGTTATTTTAAAGAATTTGAATTCTAAAGTTATAAAAATTTTAGTTGAATTTCTCAACGATTGTAACATATCATTGTAAATTTTTTTTTCATATGTTTCATGCAACTTATATTGTTATTCTTTCATTTCATGTATCTTCATTGTAAAATATTATATACTTGTAAAGCTGTATTAACCTTATAGGTTAGGGTAGGCTTAAATAAATAAAAAAAAAAAAAATTACAATTTTTATACACAGATAGTATCATAATTGATGGAATATATAAAAATTACGACTTTAACAAATAACTTTCATAGAAAAAAATTTTTCTGGCTGTACTACAAAAAATATCATTATCGAACTTATCGGAGCATATTTTTAACATCTAACATATTTCCAACATCTAAAGCTAAAACTATGAATTCTTTAAAGTTTAAAGCTTGGACCATTAGCCCTTTTTTTCAATATTTAAAGTTTATTTTTTGATGATCAACATTGAGATATTATTTTTTGAGACCTTGTGATCAAAATTATCTAAAATTGGGATGTTGTATGAATTTTTTTTTAAATCTATTACATCCGTTATTAAAAAAATAAAAAAATAAAGGACACGTATTTTTTCTTTTTTCATGAAAATGAAAACTTGAAGAGAAAGAGGCAGTTGAAATTGGTGTGACGTCATGATTGTAATTTTGCCAATAGTAATCGTGACGTCATTTATCATAGCGCTATATCTATATATATCAAAATTGTAATAACTTATATCGGCTGTAACTTTTGCAATTCATCATATTTTGAAAAACAAAAAAATACGGGTCTTTTATTTTTTCGTATTCTATCTGGCGGATATAATACATTTTTTCATGCAAAATGCTAATTTCAGAAATGTTCCAATTTTCTTATGTGCTTACCATTTTTACGGATGGCTTGATCTTCTAGGAATAGAATAGAGATAAAAAACGTATGTAATTGAGAAAAAATATGAAAAATCGTAACTTCGAGGCCATGTAGCCTTGTGACATCAATTGAAACTTATTCCTTGATTTTGAGAAAAATAAATTTATTTTACGCAAGATTTGGTAGAAAATCACCCATATGTGTGCGTGCGTGTGTGTGCGCATGTACCTATATATTAGACAGGTCGTTATTTTCCGAAACTTACTGGGCATCGCTCCCAACCCTTAGATCGATGTGTTTATACTAAAAATTGAAAAAGCAGCTGGATTACTTTGTTGGAATAGAGATTTAACCTTGCCAAATCGCAAAAAACCGTATTTTTTATTGTTTTTTCTTATTTTTCTTTTTTCTACATACAGCTATGACTGAAAAAATTTTTTTGAGACCCTCTTTCACACTTTTTCTATTACCGTCAGTTAAAATAATATCTTATAGGGTGATTTTAGAGCCGAGAAAAATTTTTTTTCCAAATGGTTGCTCTTGAAATATTAAAAAATTTTACTCAAACGGGTTTATTCTCGTGTATTTTGAGGTTAAAAGAACTTTATAATTTTTTTTCATTAGAACAACCAACATAACTTTAAAGTAGGCTTAAAGATCTTCAATTTCCTTTTTTATAAAAGTTTCTAGGTGCTTCTGATACTGAGATATGGCCATTTGAATTTGATAGGAAATTCGTACAATAAAATCTGTAAATATCGTAGGCATGCGATTGACTACCAACTCCCTCTGATCACAAATTCAGTTTCAAAGCACATAGAAACGGTCTAAGTAAAGCGAAATGAAGGTCTTAATTTCAACAAAAAAGTGGCGCACAGTCAGAGTTATGAAATTAGTAAATACCCATATAGAAATAATTTTCGTAAATAGCTATAAATATCTCTAAATAACTACGAATAATTAATAAAAAGTATTGAGACTGAAACATTAATAAAAGTTATTTACACTTATTTATTATTATTTACAATTATTTATAGTTATTTAGTTATTTACGATTACTAACTGATTTTACAAGTCATTTACTATTTTTTACAAACACTTACAGTTACTTACTCTTAATTACTATTATTTACTATTATTTACGATTTTCAAAATTTTTAGGTAAGTAAATAGTTTATTGTTATTTATAATTATTTACGATGATTTTCAATTATTTATAGTTATTTACTTTCGTTGTCTTCAATAATTTTTCGAAACGCATGTACACTTACCGTTAAATGATTTTTTCCGATGGTGTACCTAAAATGACAACATCGCATATTTAGTCTATGGCGTAAGCGAACTATAAATTATACATCGAGTTTCAAATCATCAATCTTTGCAACGTCGTCAGTTGCACTCTGTTGGCAAAACAGCATCAAAATTTTTTAATTATCCTGTTAAAAATTATATTAAAAATATAAATTAAATCTAAATTTTAATTTGAATTATGCTGTGAAATATATAATTGTATAAAAAAAATGAATTGAAAATAAATTTTAATAATTATAAAATTGAAAAATAAAGCAAAATTTGTTCTTTATTTAGAATTTCAAATAATATAACATCAAAATTTTATAATTTTTTATTATTAAAACTTTTGAGAAAATTTATGATTTTTTTAAAAATAATTAACTACATTAATTTTAATACAATTTAAATTTATAATTGTAATACATAAACTATGTTTTAATACAACTTTTCATTTATTAAATATATAAATATGCATATATCTGAAAGAAACATGATCTACAAATTTCATGCTTTAATAAACTTCTAATTTTTCTATTATCAGCTATTATACTAATTTTAATAAAGTTAGTATGACATAATGAGTGCCTCCTAAATATAATAGTTGACAGAAACATTGCTTTCAACATTTACATAAGTTTATTCAATTATTTTTAATAAAATTTTACATAAATTAATGATTCATAAAATTATTGTTATAATTAATCAATTATGTATATGGGCTCCATTAATAGCTATTTTAACAGCAGCATCAAACCCTAGATCATCTTCAGTATTTGCAACTTATCGAGGAGTTGATAAACTGAGAAACAAGGAAACTGTAACTTCTTCGCTTGCAAACAGTTGAAGCAAGACATGCATCTCTTTTCTTTCTATACGAACACTTATTAACTAACTACTCAGTAGATAAATGGACTCGTTCCAGTATGCTTCTGTTTAAATATCCTATCTTGTATCCGCAAGGATATAAATTTTTACTGGATATAAATTTGACCTCTGAATTTTAAACTTCAAATTTCTTGACAAGTGTTTTTTATTCCAGTATTCCAATATTTACATCTCCTCGATATAACCAATACAGCATCTATGGTTCTGTTAATGGCAAATAAAGGAATTTTACTCTATTATACTCTGTTGGTAGCTTGCACCTGCTATCTAATCTTAGGAGCTTCAACATCATTTATGATTTCAAAACATAATTTATTTTTGAATATTAATTTTTTAATTATTACAAATATTATACTATTAGACATGATTTAATTAAAAAAAAGACATGATCCACAAGTCTTATGCTTTATAACACTTGAGAATATTTGATTAAATTTGTCATATTTTTGAATAATAATTATTAGATTACATACAATTAACATGACATAATGTGTGTTTTCTATGAATACTTGTTTACGTAATCAAAGCTTTTTATGATTCTATAATTTTATTAACCCATCGTCTCCAATCAAATTTGAAATTAATTTCTTACTTATTGAATTTTTATTTTTATTTATTTATTGTGAATCCATAAAAGCTATTGGTATGAAATTCCATACTTACAATTATAAATTAGTCGAGGAATTGATGAATTGTGAAACAAGGAAACTGCAGCTTCTTCGCTTGCAAACAGTTGAAGCAAGACATGCACCTCATTTCTTTCTACAGGAATGCTTATTAATTAACTACTAAGTAAATGAATGGACTCGTTCCTGTATGCTTTTGTTTAAATATCCTATCTTGCATCCGGAAGGATATAAATTTTTACTGGATACAAATTTGACTAAACAAGGAAGAATTTATACTTTAAATTTATTGACGAGTGTTTGTTATTCCAATATTGCAATATTTACATCTTCTCGATATAACCAATACAGCATCCATGGTTCTGTTAATGGCAAAGAAAAGGAATTTTACTCTATTTTACTCTGTTGGTAGCTTGCGCCTGCTATCTAATCTTAGCGGCTTTAACGTTATTAATGATTCCAAAACATAATTTATTTTTGAATATTAATTTTTTAATTATTACAAATATTATACTTTTAGACATGATTTAATTAAATAAAAGACATGATCCACAAGTCTTATGTCTTATAACGCTTGAGAATGTTTGATTAAATTTGTCATATTTTTGAATAATAATTATATTAGATTACATACAATTAACATGACATAATGTGTGTTTTCTATGAATACTTGTACAGGAATGCTTATTAATTAACTACTGAGTAAATGAATGGACTCTTTCTAGTATGCTTTTGTTTAAATATCCTATCTTGCATCCGGAAGGATATAAATTTTTACTGGATACAAATTTGACTAAACAAGGAAGAAATTTAAACTTTAAATTTCTTGACGAGTGTTTGTTATTTAAAAATTTAACATTTCTTTAATACAACCAATACTGCAAACTTAAAATGTATTGAAAAATATTTTTTCAACACTATATACTTTAGGCACTTCATTTATATTAGATATAACTATAAATACTTTGAAAACTTAATAATAACAAAATTTTTAAATTATTCTTTGAAATATATAATTATATAAAAATGTTATCTTGATATTAAAACTACGTTTTAATGATTATAAATGACTTTGAAATTAAAAAATAAAGCAAAATTTCTTATATTATATCTTTATTCGAAACCTTAAATAATAATACATAAAACTTTTATAATTTTAAATCTTATGAACTACTTTTATGAAATCACAACAGGTGTATTTTGTGCGCTGCTTGCGCATGTGCAGTGCGCAAACGAACTTTAAACGAAACTTTTAATTTTAAATTTTTACATATCTTATAAGAACTAATTAATAACATTGAAACTTTTATAATTTTAAATCTTATGAACTACTTTTATAAGATCACAACAGGTGTATTTTGTGCGCTGCTTGCGCATGTGCAGTGTGCAAACAAAGCTTGAAAAAAGTTCAAAATTAAAATTTAATAGATTTCTTAATCATTTCTAAAATAGAGTCATCAAAAATCAATAATCAATAAATTCACCTCCATTATCTATCACTTTCTGCAATCTTCGTGAGACAGAATCGCATAAATTATGAAAATATTTTGGATTATCAAATAAGGCAGTCCATGCTTCTTGAACGAGTTCCACGAGCTGCTCACGCTTTCGTGCCTTTCCAGGTCTCCATCCTTTCACCATATATGACCAGACATTCTCGATGATGTTGAGATCTGGTGAACGTGGTGGCCAGTCAAATTTCTAAAGCTGGGGATGCACTGCGTACCAATCACGAACTATATGTGCGGTATGTATAGGACTATTATCCTCCACTATATCAATTGGCACCTCATCGTCTGCGTATCGTTTTCGTAGACTTGGCAGAAGCTCATTTTCAAGAATGTTTACGTATGCTTGAGCATTGAGTGTTCTGTCAATACGAAAAATACGACCGGGACCATCACCGTTCACCTACGCTCCGAAAAATTATTGAAGACAACGAAAGTAAATAACTATAAATAATTGTAAATCATCGTAAATAATTGTAAATAACAATAAACTATTTACTTACCTAAAAATTTTGAAAATCGTAAATAATAGTAATTAAGAGTAAGTAACTGTAAGTGTTTGTAAAAAATAGTAAATGACTTGTAAAATCAGTTAGTAATCGTAAATAACTAAATAACTATAAATAATTGTAAATAATAATAAATAAGTGTAAATAACTTTTATTCATGTTTCAGTCTCAATACTTTTTATTAATTATTTACAGTTATTTAGAGATATTTACAGATATTTACGAAAATTATTTCTATATGGGTATTTACTAATTTCATAACTCTGACTGTGCGCCACTTTTTTGTTGAAATTAAGACCTTCATTTCGCTTTACTTAGACCGTTTCTATGTGCTTTGAAACTGAATTTGTGATCAGAGGGAGTCGGTAGTCAATCGCATACTCACGATGTTTACAGATTTTATTCTACGAATTTCCTATGAAATTCAAATGGCCATATCTCAGTATCAGAAGCACCTAGAAACTTTTATAAAAAAGGAAATTGAAGATCTTTAAGCCTACTTTAAAGTTATGTTGGTTGTTCTAATGAAAAAAAATTATAAAGTTCTTTTAACCTCAAAATACACGAGAATAAACCCGTTTGAGTAAAATTTTTTAATATTTCAAGAGCAACTATTTGGAAAAAAAATTTTTCTCGGCACTAAAATCACCCTATAAGATATTATTTTAACTTGCGGCAATAGAAAAAGTGTGAAAGAGGGTCTCAAAAAAATTTTTTCAGTCATAGCTGTATGTAGAAAAAAGAAAAATGTGATGTATAAAATACATCACGAGGAGTAAAATTTGAATATATTAGTGATTAAATATAAAAAGCGAAATTATAACAAGCAAGCGTACTTATTTTTTTTAAATTTAAAAATCTTAGGTTTTATTCTTGTAACGTTTTTTTAAAATGATTTTTCTCAAGCGTAAGAAATTGACAGATGAAAAGGAGAGTCGAGAAAACTAAGAGGAAAACCAAAAATAAAGTAATTAATAGTTATTTACATAGGAGCGAGAAGGATAGATCGCATAAACGCATTCAGGCTCAACACACAAGAGGAGCAGTCTGTAGATTAGATACATATATATATATATATATATATATATATATATATATATATATATATATACATACAGAATAGAATAAAACGTACAAGACATGGAACCGCTGAGTTCGAGAAAGAAGAGGGATATGTACAGATATATAGAGATAATGTGTATATATACCTATAGATATATACGCATACTTAGATGTTTCAACGCCGCGCCATATAGCTGTACATACACATGTGGAATCGACCAATGAGGAATAGCTACGAGTAGAAATCTTCGATAATCGATGTTTCTACTGCGTGAAGCAACATAGCAACTTCGAATACAGTACAAATTTTACTAGAGTGATAGAGATAGAAGATCGGCGACCAAGAGTCGATTAAGTTGTCGATAGCGACTCATAACTGAAGAGATCAAAGGAGAAACTAAGACGCGACGAGAAATAAGGATAGAAAATGGAGAGTAGCTAGGTGCGACAGAGATGGACAACAGAGCGAAGGGGAATGTAATTTCCTTCTTCTTGAAAGGAGATGATTCTTGCATAAGCCGTCAACGGGAGCGCACGTAAAAAGAATTTTTGACTGAGCCGGCATTGGGAACACACGTGCAGAGTTTTTTTTTTAAGACTCTTGATTTAGCAGCCTTCGAGTGCACTCGAGAATAAAAAAAAGTATATCTTCAATTGAATTGAAGAGAAGATTGGAGAAAAGAAATAAAAGAAAGAGAGGTCTGAGTAGGGAAGCCGTGAGATTTTACCAACAAGGAAAGGAAAAGAGAAGTCGAACTACGGTGAATACTTCCAGAGGCGACGACTCGGCGACCGATCCTCCACTGGGGCCACCATTGTTCTTCGACCATACGATTTTCTTCTTGTCGACCAGCTCCACGTTCTTCTTCGTTGCATTATTGAGAGGAATCTTCAGCAGAGCGACCGTAAGTGGAATCACACTAGCGGTTTAGCAAGTAAGAACTAGTAAAATTATCTTTTCTGTTGGTTTTTCCCGTCATTTCTTTCAATTCTCCTTAAGAGATATAATTTTGCGTTGTTATTAATATAATAATGTTTTCTTGACTGCGACCGCGAACAAATTAAATTTAACATCAGTGCGGGTTAGTGAAAAGATAAATAAAGATATAAAAACCGAATATTAAGTGAAAATTACAAGAAAAGAGAAAGCCACGTGTAAAGGCGCTTTTATTCAGCGACGCGACGCCATCTTGTTCTCTAAATAAAACGCGAGGATCGTGAGTAGTTGAATTAAATAAAAGTTGCTCTTATAGTGCTATATATATTACTCAATTACTAAAATTGTTATATATTTCAATCTATATTATTGTGAGAAAGGAGATAGTTATATAGTGAAAAAGAAGCGACGCGGCGTTTGTTGTTACGGGAGTGCGAGCGAGATAGCTATATATAGTTATCAATTAAGATCTAAAATTCTTATTTATTCGATATGGAGTAGTGCGAGCGATATTAATATTAGTTCCTTAAAATTTTGTTGAATTATAACTTGTAAGTGTAGGGTTGTGCGACTGCGCGGTAAGGAAATCGGGCGACGCGTAATTTAATTTACAAATAATTATTCTTTCTATGGTATTAACCTAAAGGTGATTAAAACAAGTGCACGTGTAATAGAATTATAAATTCTTGTTCTTCTGCACACCCGCACAGCCTACGTATAGTAAAACAATTAGAGCGGCGTTTCTTTTCATTTTTTTTTGTAATTTATAATGAAGATTCTCTTAAATTAATAATATAAGAAGTTTAAAATCAAAGTTTAAGTAGAGAGTCAACTGCTTATTTTTCCCTTTTCCTCTTTTTAGGGTAAAAATTATAAGTTGAAGAAAATTAATTATATTATGCATTCTTCTTTTTATAATTAGAGTCATTCAATATCAATAGTTTTTCTTAAATTTAAAATTTACTTTACTCCTTATTTGTTAAATATTGTTAATTTTAACTTCCTAAATTTTTTTTTAAAATCATAAATTATATTGAGATTTTTTTTTGACCACTCTGACCGTTATAGAACCAGCCTACAACCCGAGGTAGGCCAGTAAGTATTGACCCCCTCTGCAGTTGCTCTATCCAGCTAGCTGAGTAGGGTTCACTGGCGCTCAATTAAAATTAAATATAAATTTGTAAACCCAGGTAAGTTCGTGGCTTCGGGGATTCACTCAGAGGTCCGGAGAATTTGCCACGTAACAAAAATAAGAAAAAACAATAAAAACAGGAGTGGCAGTCGTGGGGACTGGCCGACAGAAGCTATGCTTCCAGTATATATATAGAAACTAGGAAATTCAAAAATTATAGTTAATTTTTTAATGAAAACTGGTTATTTTTCATTCAATGTATTATGTATTTAAAAATATATTAATAATATAGTTTATTAATATCAATTATTAAAAAATTAAGAAAGAAATGTTTATACACAGCTTATAAAGTTTCATTGATATAAAAAACGAAGCAGTAAAACTTTCTAGTTTCTCAAATAAAATATACAGAAATGTACAATACCAAAATTTACTAAAAATTTTTCGTAAAAAAATAATTTTTTAAATAGAAACAAAGAATAAAAAATTAAAAAAGAAATTAAAATAAAGATAAAATACCAATTTTGTTTTGTGCTGTAAAATTTTTCTAAGTCATTTTTTTCTATTTTTTTTACTGTATCAAATAGTTTTTAAATTTGTGGAATTTTTTAACTTTTTTCAATTATTTATAACTATTTAAGAAATAAAGATATGTAAGAAGACTAGGGAAAATAAATATTTTTTTATTAGAATTATATTTTTTTAACTGAGCAAATAATATATATATATATATATATATATATATTTATACAGTAAGATTACGAGGAAAGTACCTATACGAAATCAGTAGGTGCAAGTGAGAGGGTATAGGGAAACCTCGTTAACATGAAAACATATTTAGAAAAAGAGAAACAGTACCCGCTTTGTGTTTACCTATAACGTTCTGGTAGATATAGATACTTTCCTCAAAATTTTACTGTATATATATTATATATATATATATACACACACACACACTCACACACACTACAAGCATCAATCGTAGTACATTCAACGCGCACATCCACTTGTGTATATGCACGCATATTCTTAAGCGGAATGGGAGAGAGCGAAAGAAAGAAAGAGAAAAAAGAATTTAAGTGTTTGTATGTTGATAGAATTATGGCACCCTGTGCCATATTCGTACATTCACGCTGGGTGACATTTGGGACTGTCGATTTTTATACATTTAGTGCCCCTGCCGTAACGTCGCGTAAGAAGCATAGCTTCAAAAATACGGTTTTTTGCGATTCGGCAAGGTTAAATCTCTATTCCAACAAGGTATTCCAGCTGCTTTTTCAATTTTTAGTATAAACACATCGATCTAAGGGTTGGGAGCAATGCTTAGTAAGTTTCGGGAAATAACGACCTGTCTACTATATATATATATATATATATATATATATATATATATATATATATATATATATATATATATATATATATATATATATATATATATATATATATATACACAGACACAATTTCTTACACACGCACGAGCAAATCAATTTAGTAATTTACGTAAAATAAAGCAAATGAAAAATGAACATTTTTTTCAAATTTTACAAAATGCTCTAAAATTGAATCAACGCTTGGAAAATCAGTTTTCAAAAGCTTTTCCTCTTTTGGCAGTTGCAAATAATTTTCATGCAAATTTCACAGCAAATCCATCGAGTACTTAATCAACACACATTCACACACGCACGCACTCACACGCATACACATTTTTTATTATCCACGAGAATGAAATTTTGAAAAATTCTTGGAATCCTGCATAATTTTTTGCAGTTTTGCTATTTATATGCAATATAGGGAGTTCGAGGGAAACGAATGTTAATAGAAAATATAATTATCTATAAGAATCACTCTTTACAAAAAATTTAATCACCCTTTGCGTCACTTATTTGCTTACCCAGTCCACTGTGTCGGGTCATAATAGCGCAAGCCTGGTTAGTAAAGCATATAGTCTATTAAACCAAAGCAATATATAGTTGTTATATACTGTAGTTATTAGTTATGCTTATATTACTTACCAAGAGAGGCTCAGGCCTCCGGATCGCGGATTATGCTCAAACTTTGGAATAAGTTTCTAGGTGTCGAAATATAAAGAAAAACAAAATTTTAGACCTTAACGTTCAATATTTCCCGAATCGTAGGCAATTACAGAAAATCACTGAAAATGTCACTAGTTTTTCAAACGCTTATAGCTCTTTAGCATTAACAGCTAGAAGTTTAAAATCTTTTCTAAAAGAAAACTGACCCTAAATCCTTTCGAAATAGTGCTTATAGCATACCGAAATATTGTTTTTTTCACAGAGTTATTGAGCAATAAAAATTTGATCTGGGATTCCTTTTTATAACATTAATTAATAATAAATGTTAGAATTTGATTTAATTTTCATTGCTCTGTAACTCTGGAAAAAAATAATATCTTGATATGCTATAATATTTTAATGCTGAAGAGTTATAAGTATTTGAAAATCTAATAACTTTTTACTGATTTTTTCTAATTGCCTATAACTAGAGAAATATTGAACGTTAGGGTCTAAAATTCTGGTTTTCTCCATATTTGACATCTAGAAACTTATCCCAAAGTTTAAGCAGAATTCGAGACTTGGAGGCCTGGGCCTCTCCTAGTTAGCAAAAAACTTGACTATTATTTAAATGCTTTATTTACTTCTGTAGTTATTTATTTACTTATTTATGCACTAAATTTATTCTATATATTGTTAACTTGTGCCACATATTTTATTACAAATTTTAGTTCTTTATGAGCATTACCATGATTTTACTTACTCACCCAGGAGGGTTATTCACTAACTTTTTAATGATAACGATTTACTTAACGTTTCGACATCGAAAAGCGTTAAGGACTCTACTTTTTCAAGTAATCGATAAACACATATGAAAAATGTTTTAGTTAATTATTAAATCTTTTACAACAGACATTTACAACATGTATATCCAAAATTAAGATAATTTCAAATAATTATTACATCAAAATTAACATGATTACAAAAAAAATTGTTTAAGTTTTTGACATATTTATACGCAAATAAATTATAATTTTACTAGTTTTTTTGTAGATTTTTATTAGATCTTATATTCTCCACACATTCAGTATCAGGATTTCAAATGAACAGTTGATTGGGGCATTATGAAAACTTGAGTAATATTTTATTACTTGTTTAATTTTATATGCTAATAATTATATATTCAAAATAATAATTAGAAAAAATATCATGATCCATTCATTTTAAATCCCAATACAGAGAAAAAAGGAATTTTAACAGTATTTGCCTTAAAAGACACCACACGTAACATTCATATTAGAAATATATCTGTATTCATGTTTCTATTATATATTCTTCTAACTCAACATTATCCAAGCCAACATTTTCATTTTGAAAGACGAAATTTTGAAAACCAATATTTTTAAGTTATGCAGCAAACTTAACAATTCAATCAAGAAACTGTAGTTGTTGCTATAGAATATAAAATGCAAATTTAGATTAATATATAATTTTATTAAAAAACGATTTTTATTAGTGATAAGATAAGTTTATTTAAAACAATATTTATATTATTTTTTTCTGTTTGTTTTTATTAAAGTACATATAAGTCACTTTAAAACCTGCAGATCCAATTGAATTTTAAATTATACACAATTTATTATTAAATCATGTATGATTACAAATAATTTTTATGATCACTAATGTAAATAATAATAAAATAATGTTCCCTATATATATATATATATATAGGTATATACATACACTGACAGAAAAGATATCTCGATCCTCACGGATATAACTTAAAATCTGTGAAGCACGAAATTAAATTTGAACATCCAGTTACCTACATCTAAGAAATTATTTTTCCATTTGAATGATCACATCAAATCGGAGTAATTCTTTTGCTTCTAGAAACCTTTTCTGTCAATGTATATACATACATTGACAGATTTACAACCAAGCTTCAAATTGGTCGTAAAATTTGTCGATAAAATCGACTTAGCGCTTCAGTTTAGAAGATTTTCGTCGTTACGTCAACATGATCTCTGATAACGTTCGCGATATTCGATAGTATTTGCTGAAAAATGATTACTGCACATGCGCGCGTCGGCGTTAAGCTTGCCGTTAAACGTTACGGTATTACTGAATAAGCCCCTGGTAAAAAATTAACTAACTCGGCTGGTTAGCTTATTAGTAGTTAGCTAGATTTATTAAATAAAAGAATAAGTAGTTGATCGTTAACAACTGAAAACTCGTTAATTGAAAGTAAAATGTTATTTTTTAAAACAAAACGAGGAAATTAATATTTTCAATTTTAAATACATTAAATATATATAATTGACACTAATAATTGAACTTATTTTTTAGATTTTTTATCAAATTGATTGTTCGTCGCATTGTAAACAAAATTTGTCATATACATCGACGAGTTGGTATCAAGGTATATGTATAGGTTGGTTACACGACGCTAAGCTGACTGTAAAATTTTAAGATTGTGTTTATTGAATGTACTGAAGAAAATTGACTCAAAAAAGTACTATAAATGTCTAATAACGATCTATCTAACGAGGCGTTCTACTTTCCTATAGTTATGGCCTGAGTCCCGATTCTTTCCATGATGCATTGCGCGTGTTCTTTTTCGCACTAGCATACTGCACAACTCACAACAAGGAAAGAGACAGAATTATATTGACATACAGTATATGTGTAAATTGCCGTCCTCGTTACAATATATGTTATTACTTAATTACTTGCTCTAATATAGCTAAGATGGTGAGAATAAGTACCGGCGTTTACACACACGGATTGTGTGTGCGTAATGGCTACCGCGTGCGTCTGCTAACTATCAACTTCTTCGTCTCGATATCTCTTGTCTTTTTTAATCAAAGAATTGATTTTTTTGTAAAAACTAATAATTGTAGCAAAAAATAAGGAGATAGTCCCAACTTGTATCATAAAAAGTAATATTTTCTTTGATGAGGAAAAATTATTTTCATCGTTTCGTTTCGAAGAAAACTTTGAAAAACTTCAAAAATAGAGGTTAGGATAGACAATTCGGTTTTTCAAAGTTTTCTTAAAAACGAAACGATAAAAATAATTTTTCCACATAAAAGAAACTATTGCTTTTTATTTTACGAAATAGGGCTTTCTTTCTATTTTTTGCTACAATTATTAGGTTTTACAGAAAAATTAATTTTTTCATTAGAAAAGAATAGAGATATACGACCTGCTCTTAATATTAATTACTTCTTTATGGTAATTAGTGTCAATGTAAATTATAATATCTCATATTCAATCTGTATGAGTTTCTTCGACACTCTCGTTTGAATCATCGTTTGAGCCGATGAGCCCATTTATTGATATAAGGTATCCCATGAAATAATTCATTTTCATTAATTTGATTTCTTTAAAATCACGACAAATAGATCTACTGATCAATTTTGTTTTCAAAATTTCCTTTCATTATAGTATAAAGTCAGAAGAATCATACGTTAAGCTACTCTCGTTAGCGCAATCAAAGATATTGCCGATTTATCAACTCGTTCGTCATCGATTTCGGTGAAATTACACTAACTTGTACAAAATCGAACTTGGTTATCTCGTTTTAAGCTTTTCAATATTATTCTTATTTATTAAGTTATTTTAAATAAATATATTATCAGATATGTCAGTCTTAGTCTGAGTTTTTACATTCTTAAACTCGTTGTACATCGTCATCTTCGTTTTCTGCACCTCCCCGCGGCCAACCTCAATTTCGTTTATGGTTTAAAGACACAAAACACCTTTTTTCGAATTTGGGTTTATTGCTTTCTTATAAAAAATTTGCTATAGAATAAGTTCCAGTAAGTTTTTTAAATCCATCTTCTTTAGTTTCGTTGATATGAGGAAAATAGTAAGATAAACTTCTAATTGGTTTTTTCTTAATTTTCCTCGAATTTATAATTAAAATAATTGATACACTATTTGAAATTATTTTTTCATTGCTTGATTCAATAATCAATATTGCGACGATGCAAATTCAAGCATCGCGCTTAAAGCTTAGTACCCTGGCTCAGCCGCTACGAGGCGCTACTCCCGCAACGGGAATAGCGAGCTCCATAGCATATATAACCAGCCGGCAGCCGGCTCAGCCCAGTCCTCTCTCCGCTCTCGCTGTGTAGAGAAGTTATGCTCTGCACAGTAAGAGTACCCTTACCTGTATCCTTTTCCTTCAATCTGTGTAGTAGGGGGATTCCACTACACAGACTCCTCTCTCTCTTTACTATGTAAAGAAGTTATGCTTTGCATAGTAAAAACCTCTATCCTTATCCTATCTATGTAGTCGGGGGATTCCACTGCATAGATACTCCTCCACCTACCGTCGTAACCGCCGTCGATAAAATAGATCCCGCGTTTACCCGCCGTAGTTAATCGTTAATAATATTTGCGTTGTAGATATTAATGTAACTTCTTTTGTTCTTTATTTTTTTTTCACAGACGGCTACTAAACACCACGCCATCTGCCGGTGAAAGCAAGGAACCTTAACACTATTTATTTCTTTCACACCGACGGTCAAAAGAAATTATTTTTTTTATTCAGTTTAATTAAATTAAAGAATAGATTTTTATGTTTGCATTTTTATATATTTATACCGTCGTTGTAAACGCTCCTTTGCTTTATTATTAATAAATAGACAAAAGTTTAATTTAAACCAAATATACTTATTTACCTAGTTCCGCAAAACCTTTCCTGTAATTCCGACCCGCCGTTTATATCTCTAGTATTAAGTTTATTTATTTTTGTTTTAAGCTTTTAAATTTCAATATTAATATAAATTATTATTTCTTTTCTTTACAAAGTTAAATTCTTAAATTACATTTATTATTTTTTTTCTTTCTTTTCATTATTAAATTAATTCAGTAAAATCAATTTAGTTATTAAGTTTGAACTTTGGCTTTTATCCACCGCCGTAGATCATCCTCACAAAAGTCTGATGCAACCGCAGCTCATCCAGAAAAGCCAAACGTTACAATATAGTATTCATAATTTCAAAAAAGTTTTTTAACGAAATGTAATTTGGTTTTTATTTTAAGTGCATAATGATGCAATTTTCACAAATATTTAAAATCTAAAGAATTTTTTAAAATCCTTGTTGATTTTGTTAAGATACGCATATATATGATTGTCTTTTACTTGAATCGCAGTGCGTGCTGACATCCATCGTCAGATTTATATAAGCTCGCACTTTGATGCGTTTTTCAGATCACTCTGTCCCTTTGTATAGTCAACCGTTCACGAGTCTTTAATGGCGCTTTTTGTTTTGTATATTTTGTACTACAAATAAATCTAATATTTTATTGCACATCCTTAGTGAAAGTTTATTTATTAATCCACAACGCAACAGATTTTTTTCAATTTTAATTCAAAAAAAGGTAAATTTTATTTTCATTTTGAAAAAATATTTATCTTGATATAAGCTCAACAAAGTTTTATATTAATATTTTATTCCGTTTTGATTTTATAAGAAAACCAGTAAGTCGTAATTATTTATGTAGCTTTTTTTAAATTTGAATTTGCGTCCTTGCGCTTCCGTGGTAGTTTGTACCGTTTTATTCTGCTAACGTTAGTCTCACTTGATTGTATCCACAAACGATCAGTTTGCGATTAGTTTGTTTATTTACATTGCATTTCAAAAAATATTGATAGTTTATTTGATCTGATTTTATATAGAATAGTTCATTTTGGACAAATTAAGCATTCATAAATTATTTTATATTTCTTTATGTACGCCTAAAAATCTGAGTTTACATAAACATATAGTGAATTCAAAGTGCAAAAAGTTTAAATTGAGATTGAGTTAAACAAGCTTAAAAATTTCGAATAATCAAAGGGAAGGCAGATTTTTAAATTTCTTGGTAGACGTAAAAAATTCTCCTAAAATTATGAGAAATAAGCCCTTTTTTAAACTGAGAAGAATAGAATTTTCAAGATCCAAGACAAAAAATAGGATTGTTAATATAACCATTCTATTTCCTGAATTAAAAAAATTATGTGTTTCAGTGTGTGCCATTACAATATAAAATTTATTGAATCCTCTTATTGGGAATCAGGATTCAAAATTAATCTGACTTGTGATTTTTGTGATAAATAAAAAGCTAAAAACTCTAACAAAAGAAAAAGTATTATGATAATGCGTATAAAGTTAACAAATATAGTGCTCTTGCTGCTTGTGCACTTGACTATAAACTTGCAAGTTCATCTAGTTGTCATAATCTAATAAATTTATCAAAGCCAGTTGCATAATCAGCATTCACTGCTATTAACGTTTAATAATAAGAGTATACGAACAACTGGTAGAAGAATCTATGTCTGAAGCTGTTAAGAAATAACTTGATTCGACTTCACTAAATAGTGTTAAACTTGATGTGTTTTTCTTCAGATTATGGAAAAATTTGACATCGAACTTGGAAATGCATCTGTCGAGTGAGTCAGGACTTCGAATGACAGATGTTAATTTAATGTAAAGAGATGATCTTACTAAGAGTATCAGACCTTCGGATCGCGGATTGTGCTCAAACTTTGGGATAAATTTTCGGATGTCAAAATATGAAAGGAAACAGAATTTTAGACCCTAACGCTCAATATTTACTCAGTTACAGGCCATTTCAGAAAATCATTAAAAAAGCTACTAGATTTTTAACTTTTATAGTTCTTTAGGATTGATACTTAAAAGCATGAATTTTTTTAAAATGAAAGCTGATCTCAAACCTTTTCGAAATAGCATTTATAAAATACGAAAAAAATTAATTTTCCCAAAATTATAGCGTAATATTAATTGGCCCTAATTTTCAACTTAAAAAATAGAGGTTAGAATGGACAATACAGTTTTTCAAGGTTTTCTTAAAAACAAAGCGATAAAAATAATTTTTCCTTATAAAAGAAAATCTTGCTTTTTATTTTACGAGATGGGGCTTTCTTCTCATTTTTTGCTACAATTATTAATCTTTGTAAAAAAATCAATTCTTTGATTAGAAAAGGACAGATATACTCGACCTCCTCTTAATAATAAAAGCTGAAATTCGGTCTAATCTTTCTTACGCTACAATTTTGGAAAAAATGATATTCTTGTATTCTATAAGTGCTACTTCGAAAGGATTTGAGCTCAGTTTCCATTAAAAAAATTTCATGTTTTCAAGTATCATTGCTAAAGAACTATAAGCATTTGAAAATATAGTAGTTTTTTTAGTGATATTCTTTGATTACCTGTAACTGAGGAAATATTGAGCGTTGGGGTCTGAAATTCTGTTTTCTTTCATATTTTGACATCTGAAAACTTATTCCAAAGTTTGAGTAGAATCCGTGATCCAGAGGTCTGAAACTGTCCTAGCTAGTCTCATTCGAAAGAAGCACATACTCTGAAGAGAAACGTTCAAATAGGTGTCTAGGATTTATATGCACCCAGTGCATATTAAATTCATGTAAGTGTATAATTTTATCTATTATTACATTTATAGATATGAATTCTATTTATAAATTTTGATATCAATTAAAATATCAATTTTGAATGTAAACTCTATTTCTTAATTTTAAATTTGAATTATAAAGTAAAATATAAAATGATTACTTTATATTAAATATTGTTTTTTAGTTTCTAGCTCATTTGCAGTTAGTACAAGTAATTGAAACAACTATCAGTGTTACAGTTTAAGTTAAGACTCTTACAACGAATACAAAGTTTAATTGGTGAAAAAGAATGAGTATTAACAAAATATCATATAAAAAGTTAAATAATAAATGTTTATTTCACTATTTTGTTTTTCGTATTTCAGCTTTATCGAGTCAATAATAAAGTTCGCTTGTCTATTACCTCTTTTCTATATTAAAAGCTAATATAAATAAGAAGTTTCAGGCAAAAATTATTCTACAAAAGATAAGTATATCATTAATAATTTTAATTTATAATAATTCAAAACTTTAAAGCTGTTTTTCTCAATTAATAAATATTTTAAATTCTAGGTGCTGGACCGTAAGATTTAAGCTGAACCCGTGGATGGATTTGAATTTTTTAAACGGTTTTGGCTTCAGTATTAGCATCATTCTTGCATGAATGGAGTATTTTGAAATCGGATGACTAGAAGTGGTTAAAAAGAAAAATAAGGTAAAAATATTAAAATTTATTTTAAAAATTGATATTTTTTGTAGAAAAGTAAAAAATTTCTTTTATTTTAGAAAATTCTTCATCCGAGCGAGAATAATACTAATATTGAAGCCAAAACCAGTTGGAAAAGTTAAATCCATCTATGGGTTCAGCTTCCACCTTACGATCAAGACCTTACAAGCACAAAAGTTTACCAAATGATTGTGAACTTACAGCTAAAGCAAAATTAGCTTATTATTGCTCAAATTAAAGGTATTTCAGTCTTCTTATAGATATTTTATTTATTTAAAAAAATTAAGGTAAATATAATGAATGTTAAATATTTTCATTTGCAAATTAAAAAAGTGTTTTATGCCCTTGATTTCTAAATTATAGTTCCTTTGTTAATTTCTCCTTCTCGAATACATCATATAAAACCATGAAGGTAGCTGTTTGATTGTTAATTTCTTTTAGTCTTCGTTTTTGTTTGATTCGTTAACTTGTCTCGTTTTACTCTTTTATTTCCTCGTTCCGTTCCTTGTCCCATTCCTCATTTTCTTCATACCGCAGCTGCGCCTCGTTTTTATTAAGTCACAGTAGCAAGACGCATAAAATAGTAAACCCTCCTCTCGTTCCTCGGTAATTGCTTTCATAAGGTATAAACTCTGCTCATCAAGTATGAAATCCTCTCCTGTCAATCAGTTATACAGTTAGAAATTGAGATATTACCGAACACAAACACTATCTAAATTTAAACTAAAACTAAACCTATTTAATTATATATTCGTTATTCATCGTATTTAGCATAACTCAATTCAACAAATTTCACTGTCAAGACTCTGAAATACCGAACACAAGCTTTGTCAAACTCAAAGCAGTTGCACTTTTTAATTTTTGTTGTCAAGATTCTGATATACTGAACACAAGTATAATCAGTCTCAAAACAATCAAAATAATTGCTAATTTTTTATTTTTATTTTAATACAATAGAATCTCAAATTCAGGTATGTTTGTTTTTAAAATAGGTGCTGCTTTATATAAAAATATAAATTAAAATTGTTTGCAGTGCTAATGACAGCCTTTATATTAACATTTTAATTTTTGAGAAACACATGTAAAAAATACTACTTTAATTTAATTTAATTTAATTATATGTATATGAAATATATATTTTTATGAAATAGAAAAGCACTCGTATATAATTATATATATATATATATATATATATATATATATATATATATATATATATATATATATACTAGGGGGTACCCCCTGCTCGCCCTGCTCGTCAGCCCTCCAATTTGTGATGTACTTATTCTTGTGTATACATACGTATAAATGCCTCATCTCTGAGGCGTACCCTGAGGCGTTGTAAGAGGAGGGGATGAGGAAACATTGAGGCGTCTCTAAGGCGATGTATAAGGCGGGACAAGTGGCATACAAAAAAAATGCCTCATCTCTGAGGCGTACCTTGAGGCGTTGTAAGAGGAGGGGATGAGGAAGCACTGAGGCGTCGGTAACTATTTTTACGTTATTTTTGAAAATTTTAAAAAATATCACCCTCGGAAACTTGAGGCGTTTCGAGGAATTCCTAAGGCTTACCTGAGGCGTCTCTGAGGAGTCTTTGAGAAGACCTATGAGGTAATATGAGGCGACAAACGTTGAGGCGATGTCAGAGGCGGGTCGAGAAGGGGGGGAGGCTGGGGAAGGAGGGGGGAGGCATCTCACAGAGGCTGAAAAATAACCTATATTTACGTTTAAAAAATTTTTAAATGTGAGGCTGGGGGAGGAGGGGGGAGGCTGGGGGAGGAGTGTGAAGGTCGCAAGAATGCTATTTTTTGAGGCTTTCGTCTATATAATAAAGGAAGATATATATATATATATATATACACATATGGGTGAAATTCAAAAAATTGATAAAATCAAGCTCGGTACGAAGACATTTTTTCTTTATTTTTTGTCCTAAATGCTGTTTAGAGGTGTCCAGTATAAATAATGCAAATATGTTCGACATCAATTTTATAGATTTTTGTTTTTAAATTAGGTTATTAAGCCTGGACACGTATTCTCAATTTTTCGAATTTCACCCATATATACTTAAGGTACAGACTTGGCAAGAGTCCATCGTAAATATCGCTCTTTTATTCTCGTTTGAGCAACCGTTTTCTCCTTATCGTCATATCACTGCTTACATTAAATAAAATTTTAAGTATTAAAAAAAAAAATAAAAGATTTTTATGTCTCGTTTTCAATCAAAGGAGAAGGGATCAGTAAGCAATAGCTTACGGAGCGTGAGGAGCCAAGATCATTCTCGACTCAACAGGTCATATAGAAATCTTTTTTAATTTTTAACATATAGAATGAGAATGCTTTCTTTTTCCTTGTTCGTGTGATTAAGATGTGTTTTCTGAGCTGTTTCTTAAAAATTTTTTTCATTTAGTTCGTGATAACAAAGTAAGAATGAACGTGATTTTTGTTCTGTTTTTTCTTTATCGTTTATGTTTATCAGTTATTATATCAATATTTTCTATAAAAGGAATGAAAAAAGAAAAAAATAAGGAAGGAAAAAATATATTCGCGAGTGATTCTTGATCATTAATTGCGTTTTTTTTTTATGATAAAGTCCTGTGTACAAATCCTAACTTTTTACAGGATTAATAATAATAACTGTCACATAATTAAAGTAGAATCAGTAGATTAACCTTGCTCGTTAATATTATAACCAATAACAAATATTTTTGTTATCATTAAATAAGAAAAAGACTAGGCCTTCGGCCTAAAAGCCCCGGGTGGTCGTTCTACTGGTTAATATAATCATGGCGCATGCACCAAAGCCTGATGGTGATAAATGTAAATGGGTGCTAAAAAGCTGCCCTTTTCCTGTGGACATCGCGTACATTCGTGTGTCTGGTGATGCACGGGGTACCGTACGCCAGCGATTAAGAGGAGGTCGCGTATAAACTAATAACTTATGCACCTTGTATCGTAAAAAGCCATGTTTTCTTTGATAAGAAAAAGTTAATTTTATTGCTTCGTTCTCAAGAAAACCTTGAAAAATCAAATTGTCCACCCTAACCTCTATGATTTGAGTTTTTCAAGGTTTTCTAGAAAACAAGGCAATAAAATTAATTCTTTTTTATCAAAGAAAATATTGCTTTTTTGATACGAGATGTGACTTTCTCTTCATTTTTTGCTAAAGTTATTAGTTTCTGTAAAAAACTCAATTTTTTTATTAGAAAAGGACAGAGATACGTGACCTCCTCTTAAGGCTATTTTGTATGTTTCAAGTTATTCTTGGAGAATGCCCCTTGATAAACAATAAAAAAAAAATTAAATCAATCTAAGAAAGAATCACAAAAGAGCACCAATAATCGAGATTGGTTGCAAATTATTTGAGTTTCTTAAAATTTATGAAAAAAAATAATTATTTATCTGATTAATATCATTTTCATTGATTTTATTTAAAGTGAAGTTTAAAGAAAGAAATTTTTTTTGTTTACAGTATAAATTTCCTTTAAAGTAAAATCATTGAAAAGAAAACCAAAATTTCTATTTCTTAGTTACATACGCAAATTTTATGTCAAATTTCGATAGTATAATTTAAAATAAAATATTGGAACAACAAAGTTATTGTATTATCGTGATTTAATAAATAAGTATATTCAAAAAAAGATATCAGACATGACCTACTCAAAATGAAATATAGTTTTGTTTATTCACATACCTTACCATGCTAATTTTGTGTGGGCCTTAATATAAATGTCATATTATTGCATGCAATTTTTAGTTTTGTCTAAATATATTTATATTATCTATATACATTCAAGAATATAACTGTTTTGTTTTGTGTAACTTTAAATAAAAGGATTCCATAGTCATCGCTAGATTGTAAAGTCGGCGAATAAAACAATCTTATAGAGAAGAAGGTAATAATTATCGAAAATTCTATTCCTGCTGCTCATTTCTTATTAATTAAATTAATGATAAAGCATTATTTTTTATTAAAGAATTTAAAATATATATATTTTATTTCCAATCTTGTTAATCATAAAATTGATGTTATGTATTTATTGATATTTAAAAAAAAATTTTTATAATAGTTTAATAAGAAAACTGTAAATAACTGTTGTCATCTTGATTAATTATAATTTTTAACAAACAAAAATGGTATATTTAATGAATATAACTGTTTATAACAGAATAAAACTGTATATAACTGTTGTCTTCTGATAAAAAAATGTCTCCATACGAAAAGTAATTATATCTTTTTGAAATATGTTTGATGAATGACACTATTGATAACTGAAGAAAACTGTTAACAAAAGAAGAAAACTGTAAATAGCTGTTGTATTATGTCTCATTTCGGTCACTTTCCTTCATTTTATTTCTATTGCCTTCTGTTTTATCCTGTTTTATTTAGATGTATTCAGATTTCTTCAATTGTATTCAGTTATTTTTCCGCTAGGGTACGTTCATAAAAACATGTGTATGTTCAATCATTACTCTAGGCGCACGAGCCCACCAAAATTTTTTTTACATATTATAGGGCTACTATTTTTTTCACGCTACAACGGATGGTATTTATATAAATGATGAAAAATGCTATTAGACAAAGACAACTAGTTCGGCCCCCTGTTAATTCGCTACTTTTTAAAGAAAAATAATTTTTTGAAGGTAGTTACAATTTTAGAGAATTTTGAATATTTTGGAACTCATTTTTCTTTTTCTTTTTTTATTTTTCTTTATTTCACGTAAATTATTCGATATATTTGTTTTAAAATATGCAAGGAAATTATTTACGTCTGCTAAAAGAAGGGAAATTTTTGAGAACTGATTTTCATTGTGTAGTTTTAATTTTCGAGCATTTTGAAAATTTTGAAAAAGAAATTTCTGAAACAATTATTGTATTTATATAGCTAATTGGATCTCGAAAATTACTCGATGAATTTGCTTCAAATTTTGCATACTATGCATTTTTGTCTACGTAGGTGGGATGCTATTCAATATTGGTTTCCTTGGTTTAATTTTAGAACCATTTTAGAAATTGGGAAAAAATAAAGATTTTTTTTTTTAAGTAAATTACTTGATGAATTTGCCTTGAAATTTGCATGAGAATTATTTGCACCTGCAAAAGAAGGATGACTTTAGAAAACCGATTTCCTTAGCGTAGTTTTAATTTTATAAAATTTTAAAAGTTTTGAAAAAAATATTTATTTTACATTTTTTTTCTATTTTACGTAAACTACTTGATAGATTTGCTCTAAAATTTGAATATAAGTTATTTGCTACTGTCTTTATAAAAAAAGCTTTTGAAAAAAAATTTTCTTACCGTATCTCTCTGATCACTTCTTTTAATTTCTGATTTAACGCTCTCACTAACTCTTTTCTTATTTTCTCACTTCCTCTCTGTCCTTCTATCTCACATTGGTCCTCATTTTTACTCTATTTTCATCTATTTCTGTCTCTTTCTTCCTATTTCCTAATCACTCTCGCACACTCACTCTTTTTAATTTTTCTTGAATAGAAATTATGTTTCTTACATTGAAATCACATTAAAAAAAAATCAAATTGCTCTAACTCATTGAGCTTTATGAGAAAGCATTGCCCCAAAGCACTTGGCAGCGTTTTGAATAGTTTAATTGTTTGAATATTACAGCAAAAAATAACAGCGCAACTTGATAAAACTCATCTGAATTTGTAATATTTTAAAATGCTAGCTGAATGTGGTGTGAAAGAGACGCTTCACTGGGTCGCGTTCGCTGCGAGCTGACCGCGCAATCAGATGCATGTAAGTATAAGCTCTATATTTTGATAAGAAATGAACTTAGAAACATCCAGCTTAGCTTAAAATGTTTGTCTTGATTTACATTATAATATCTACACTGAAAAAATTGCAGGTGAGAAACTATACTAAATATGAATACGCAGCGTTCTGCGCATAAAAGCGATCCTCGTGCGCATGAGAGAGATCCTCGCTACGTTTTTAGGCGCGCTGCCTTCTCAAAATTCTCTCGTCTCTAATTTTGGGAAAGCAGCGAGCCCAAAAGCTCAGCGAGGATAGCTTTAATTTAATATAGCACTGATGTATTAATGTTTAGAATAGCATCTCTTCGCTGTGGTAAGGGAGGGCGCCTACAATTTTTTTAGTGTAGGGATTTTCATATAACAATTTTAATTATAAGCAAGTTGAAAATGCTTATAAACAAATATTTCTGCAATTTTTCGGCTGAAATTTCAATTTTAAATTGACATAAACTTGTAATAAATTAAAATAATTATTTGTAATTGAGTTTTTCTAAGCGTATAATCAAAGCTTCAAAACAAGAGGACCTAGAGCTTTTATTTTTCATTAGAAGCCTAGTTACGATCCAGTAAGCGCTATTGATGCGCTGATTTTTGACTATTTTAATAAAAAATGGCAATAATCCCGGTTCTAATTAAGTGTTTTGTTTTAAAAAAATGAATTTCTTTGTTTTTTTATATGGGATAAAGAAGTACTTGAAGAGATTTATGTATCTCTCTTAGTTTTTCAGTCATAATAATTTGGATTAAACTGTTTATAACAAATTTTTGACCACTAGCATGGAGGTCCCCCATCGATATTCGTAATCAATGACCAAAAATATATATAAAAGCTTTGATGGGCTCATCAGAATGGAAAAGGTAACGGTGATCCACTCGGCGCCTAGAAAACATAGTAAGTTCATGTCTCATTTACTTACTGCTTTTACTCATGTACGTACACATATAAATATCCTCCTCATATATACGTATATGGCTGATTCCATTCAGATTCATGCAGGCCATCACGGATCGAATATTTTTTTTGGCTGAAAACTATGTAAATGTGTTCTAATACTCAAGAGAAGATGCGGAGACCCCGAAATACGGCTTAAAAATTTTTTTCACGGCGCTATAGCCTGTTTTGTGTTAAATGTTAAAATGAAAGGTGAAAAAATGAAAATGGGCCTCCGTATTCAAAATGCTCTATCTCCGTCAATCTTTGACTTTTCGAGACGAATTTTTTTTAAATGTGAAAAATACAGTCTAGTTTTAAATCTTGTTCCGATTTTTCCGATGCGAGTTGATTCCTCCGAGTTATTCATGAAAAACCTAAAAAAAACGATTTTTTTTAAATGCAATTTTCCCAAAAACTATATATATATATATATTTTTTTTTAATTTTTATATGTTTTTATACGTAAACAATGCTTACTTTTAGGATAGGTGATCATATGCTATTTTGCCTTATTTTTTTTAAACAGGTTTTCGAACGTTTTTTTTATATTTTCCATTTGAAAGCATTGATACTATGGCACATCGTCCCATTTTTTCAACTACTACGTCTTCTTACGATTCGTTTATGCTTTTATTTATTAATGTAAAAAGATGTTAACAAAAATCTTCAAAATAAACCTTTGATCAAGTTTTTGGATCAATCGGAACCAAAGTTATGACAATTTAAAGTTTATAAAAATAGATGAATTTAAAAAAATTTTTTTCAATTATAGAATATCAAGATCATGTACTGTTCCAATAATTATGCTCTTTCACTATTCGTTCACTGTTTTATTTATAAGTATATTGTTAGTGTTTACAAAAACCTTCAGAATAAGACATTGCTCCACTTTTTTGGTCAATTAGAACAAAAGTTATAGCAATTTTAATTTTAAAAATGTGTTAAAAAATAAATAATCGTTTATTCAGTTTGAATTTCTAGATTCATATTTTCCCATTCATGCAATGAAGTTCTAGAAGTGAACACAAGATTTTGTTCAGCTTTCCAGAAGTGAATTTTTTGTATTCCCTTCACTTCTTTTGCTTTTTCTTGCCATTCAACTTTTTTCGTTTGTCGGAAAACTTTTAGTTCTTTATTTAAAAGGAGATTGTCGATAGATGGAGTGTACAGTGACACATGAGTTGCGAAATCTTCTGCATTTCTAATAAATTCTGCACTTTGCTTAGATAAATTGTGCACTGTGGCATAATGTTTAACTATACCTCCTATTCCATCACATGCACCTTTTCTATGCCCGGTTGCAGAAAATAACCATTTTCTTTTTTCTTTTGAATTTCTAAACTCGTGAAATTTGTATTTTTGAAATTACTGGCAGCTCTATCCGAAATGATTATGATTTCTTCTAATTCTCGCAGAGTGTGTTTTTGCTTTATATTCTCTATAATTGAATTTATAGCTATTAAAGCACGAGAAGAATCATGTTTCGTATCGTCACAAACTGTGACATAACTTACCGTTAAATCATTTCTAAAATAGCATACTGATGTAAATATGGATATTTGATTTATGCTCTAGTGGTATTAAGTAATAAGACCGTTCAGTTTTTGGCAAAGTCTACGTGAATGAGCAATTGGAACTGGCTTGTTTTTACTAAAATTTTTGTCTCTCGAATAGCAATACGTTGAATTTCTTTGATCATTTTATGAGTACTCACGGTAAGAGGATATTTTGTCAATTGTATCAAGAAGTCTTCAATGGTACTAGTTTTATTCAGTAAATCTGATTTTTTCCAAATACTGTAACTTATTTCTTCATAAAGGTCTTCTTCCGTCAAGGAAATTATTTCTAAATCAATAGTTTCTCCAATTGGGCATTTTTCACAGTCTCCCAGTACACATTTCATATCATCCTTAGAAGAAAATAAAGAAGAAAATATATTCGATTTAATTTTTGAAATGTCATATTTATTGTTTGTATTATAATTTTTTAAAGCTATCAACATAAGTTCTAAATTTTCGCAATAAATACAAAGACATGTATCATTGGGTGGATGGGGTATAACCCACTTTGGTCTCAAGGCATAGAATGTTGATTTGACGATTTTTTTCTCCATTTTGGGATTTTCTTATTTAAATAATTGAAACATTTGTTTCATGCTTCGTGTAAGAAGCGCTTAACTTTGTTAGTTTTTATACCATTTTCCGTTACAGATGTTGTATCATTTTTATTTGCACTTTGTCGAGAGCAATCATAATCATCGTTTAAATAATACTTTTTGACTTTTAACACAACTTTCCTATCCTAAGAATGGCCACTATAATTCTCAAGCTTTATATAGACATCTTCATTATTCACCAGTGAGCGTGCTTGATCAATCATGTACGTTGTTACGCCTGGCAGAGCTGATGATAAATATTCTTTGGAAAAATCAGTTGGTATGAGAGTTAATAGCCGCACTTTTTCGGAAAAACTTGAACAATTTCTTAAGGCCCTTTTAATATTTTCAAACCATTTATCACATGTTTTACATTCGATGCTTTCATTCAATTTAGGCAAATCCGTTATATCATAAAATTTCATTATCTTACTAGCTACTTAAGAACTAAATGCATCATTCATTTGCTTTCTTTTTCGAATGGCATACAATTTTCGCATCTTTACATTAAGAGTTTCAGACATCTTGATAGGTGAAATCTTCAAATTCAAATTATTTTCGGTTTCGTTAGGCTCATGCACCACAATTTCGCCGTCATTAATTTCTTCTGAATATTGTTTACTGCTAGAATTAGATAAAGAGGGTGTAGCATTCTTCACTTCTTCTAAGAATAATTTATAACATGCAGCGCAAACTTGATCTTTTCTAGATATCAAAATCTTTGGATACAAGCGCTGTAAAGACTCCGTTATATTGCTTAATTCTCTGATTGGATTTTTAGAGGAATGGTACATAGCTTTCCTGTGCCTTTTTTTTAAGTCCTTGCACTTTATCTTGGCCAGTGATGATGCCATTCTAATTAAATCAAAATCTTTTAATAAAGCGAGAAAAAAAGATTATAAAAAAGTTGAGCAATGTCTTATTCTGAAGGTTTTTGTAAACACTAACAATATACTTATAAATAAAACAGTGAACGAATAGTGAAAGAGCATAATTATTGGAAGAGTACATGGTCTTGATATTCTATAATTGAAAAAAATTTTTTTAAATTCATCTATTTTTATAAACTTTAAATCGTTATGACTTTGGTTCTAATTGATCCAAAAACTTGATCAAAGGTTTATTTTAAAGATTTTTGTTAATATTTTTATTATATTAATAAATAAAAGCATAAACGAATCGTTAGAAGACGTAGTAGTTGAAAAAATAGTTCGATATGCCGTAGTATCAATGCTTTAAAATGGAAAATATAAAAAAAACGTTCGAAAACCTGTTTAAAAAAAATAAGGCAAAATAGCATATGATCACCTATCCTAAAAGTTAGCATTGTTTACGTATAAAAATTTCAAAAAAAAAAAAAAAAAATATAGTTTTTGAGAAAATTGCATTTAAAAAAAAATCGTTTTTTCTAGGTTTTTCATGAATAACTCGGAGGGATCAACTCGCATCTCAAAAATCGGAACAAGATTTAAAACAAGACTGTATTTCTCACATTAAAAAAAAAATTCGTCTCGAAAAGTCAAAAATTGACGGATATAGAGTATTTCGAATACGGAGGTCCATTTTTATTTTTTTACCTTTCATTTTAACATTTAACACAAAATAGGCTATAGCGTCGTGAGAAAATTTTTTTAAGCCGTGTTTCAGGGTCTGTCTTCTCTTGAGTATCAGAACACATTCACATAGTTCTCAGCCGAAAAAAAATTCGATCCGTGATGGTTCGCATGAATCTGAATGGAATAAGCCATATACTTACGCTATAACTTTGGGAAAAAATAATATTTTGACATGCTATAACTACTATTTCGAAAGGATTTGAGCTTAGCTTTCATTTAAAAAAAGTTTCATGCTCCTAAGTATCAATGCTAAGGAACTGTAAGTGTTTGAAAATCTAGTAACTTTTTTAGTGATATTCTTTAATTGCCTGTAACTAGGGAAATATTGAGCGTTGAGGTCTAAAATTCTATTTTCTTTCATATTTTGACATCTGAAAACTTATCCCAAAGTTTGAGCAAAATCCGTGATCCGGAGGTCTGATACTCTCCTAGTAAGTGTAGCTCAAACCGACGCCGCGAAACTCCGTACAAGCGCTAGTTTGCTCCTATAGTAGGCCGAAGCACGAGCGCCATCACAGTCATACCTATGTGGCGGGGTGAGGACCGATGTCTTTTTAGTGTAGTTATCATACAGCACACATATATAATTTGTTTCTTACATCTCTCTCGTTTATTGGCATTCTCTTTTGGCGCTCTATCAGATTTTTCTTACTTCACAAATATATACCCTATTTCTCGTTTATAAGACAAAATAAAAAAATTATATTCATCAAATTAAACTAAAAAAGTTAATTTATTAGGACGCAAACCACGGCACACGTGATTCAATTTTCCAAGCTGCTTCAACCATATATTTTTTAAATCTGATTATATTTAGGAATCCATTTCATATTTATTCCTTTTCTATTATTTGCAATCTCATTTATTTAAATAATGAGTTTGATTGCATCGATATGATTTTTAACCCGATTTATAAAATATTCAACATTTTGTATCGATACTTAATGTAATATTTTTTAGAATAGACGAGGTAGCATAATGCTGTAGAAGCCCACTGTCTATCGACTGCTTCTTCTTGTGACCAGTGCCGCAAGAATAAAGAGCATCTATATAACAGTTATATTGCTGTTTTGATCACGCAATGTATTTGTCCCCCTGTTAGCCTTCAAATATCTACATATCAAAACATGCATGTACTCCGACGATATATAGATATACACACATGTATCCAGGTGATTACCAGAGCATGTTACAGCTTTGAAAATAGATTGCTTAATATTCCTAAAACTATATTCAAGTATTTTTTACCAAGCAACATTAATTTTTTTCTTGCTCTATACAAAAACTATGGGAAAAAAGTGTACCATTCTAATTTGCATGATGATTCTATTGCTTATAAACCCAACGAATTTCGGAAAACTAAAAAAGCCAAACCTATGAAGGAAAATAGCCTCTACGAGAAAAATACATATGCATAAAAAGTGCTTTTTCTAATAAAATGCATATATTATGTTAATTTTGTTATATTCTTATTCTACTCTTTGTTGCATATATTTTTCTGTTCATTAAATTTACTTAAAAATTCTTACTTAAAAGTTATTGAAATTACTGATTACGAATCGGAAGTCAGAATTTTGAAATTTTGAATTCGAGATTGCGGCTGCTAACCATGATTCAAGTGTTACTGTTGGCTATATTAGATCTATTTTGGAGAATTACGAGTATCTGTTAGTAGATTCGTAATCAACAACCCCAAAAACCCCCGAGTAGAGATTTTGAAGCTCGTACATCTCTTTTTTTTACATTTTATAGCCGCCATTCTCAATTTTAAAATTACGAAATTTTTATTCAAAATTATTAATTAGCGACTTCAAAAACCCCTAATTAAGAATTTTTAATTCATTATGTTAAATAGATTTTCTTTAAATGAATTTCTGAAAAAAAACCTGCATTTTTGTATGTTTATTTATTTATATAATTATTATGAACAATTATGACAAACAAACTAGATATTTTTACGAATATATCAGCAAATAAATAAAGAAAACCTGACTTAAATACATTAGCAATTGATCAAATAGCAAAAGTCTGAAATCAAGATAGTGGTAACCCACGTTACCACTGGGTAACTAAGGGTTAAAGTGAAATAAAAAAAAAAGTTCAGCGAAATTTATTAATAATTGGCAAATGGTAGATGTTCGTAATTATTCTTAAAAATTTCAGTCAACTTATTCTTTTCATCCACATGTGTGCATGGATATTATATTTATTACCATGCAATTACAAAACCATTGAATGCATTTTTTTATTTGAATAAAGAATTTCAAAATTAATTAATAAGACTGATCAGTAAAGATATTTATTATATCTATAAATTAAAATATACAAAAGAATTTTTTACGGAAAATTCAAATTTTGGCGAACATTTGAAAATTTTAAATGGGTCACAGTTTTGATCTATTTATACCTAAAAATTTGAAAAAATTCTTTTTGTGATATGAGAAATCAACGCCAATTTTTTCAGACTTTTTCTTTTGGTAGAAGAAGGTAAAAAAAATAATAATAAAAACCATATTCTCGTGTATTTTTGCGTATGTATGAGCTTACAAATAAGTTAGTGCACTCTTGAACAAGGTACTAAGCGTCATAATTTACCCTTTTATCTTCCTCATACACTGAGAATATAATATGGTCATTGGACAATAATCTCTTTTTGGCAACGTAAAACCATGATCGATGGAAACTGCATTTAAAGGATGCAAGAAAAAAAGAGAAATCGTCAAAATTTTAATTTTCAGAAAATTTCAATTCCGTTTAATCTTTTTTTTTATTAAATATAAGCAAACTTTAAGATGTAAAGCTCTAAAAAAATTAAATTTTTTAGGACAGTAAGGTAGTTTAAACTAATTTACGCATTCAAAAATATATAAGTCAGTATTAAACTTGAAATCGTCAAAAACTGACATTCATCTTTTTCCCCCTGAGTCCTGAAAATAAAAGTTTTTTTTTCAAATAATAGTAATTAAGGTCCCTAAATTAATCAGTTTGTCTACTCGCATATCTAACTATATTAGAAACTTGTAAAAAGTTTGTTCAAATTGTTGGTGACATTTGTATCAGATGACAATAATTAAGTAACTCATTGAATTGCGATACATAACTAGTTTTTTTTTTCAGGATTTCAATAAAATCGCAGTGTTTCCTCGTGAAGTTTCTGAGAGACAAGTAATGAATATTGGTAAGGTTATGTATATAACATATTAAAATAAAATTGTATGTAATTTTTTGTATATTTACGATAAAATATTGATTATATATACACAATAACTTCTGATAATGTCAATTTAATAGGTAAACTAGGAATTAAAATAAGGAATTTTTTATTTTTATATTAACATGATTTTTTAAAATTGCATATATTTCAAATTTCTCATATAGTTATTAGAAATACCTGAAAAACATTGTATCTAACGCTACTCTGCGCATATAAGCTTCCGATACAATAGTGCATTTTTCAAATATTTTTAATAACTTTATGAAAAATCTGAAACATATATTTTGAAGAAACGAAATAGCTCATTGAATATTGTTTGTTTGAAAATTGTAACTGTTATTGTGCAAAACTTCTTCACAATCTTGATTTTGCGTAGTTATTGTGCACATTAACAATTACTTTTATAGTACACTATGTCCTAGACCCGCTTTTAGATCACACCTATCTGTGACTTAAATAGCCTATTATTGGACACTATGTACAACAAACTTCATATCATACAATAAGGTCCTACTAAAATCATACGCATAATAATGTACTAATTTTCATAAGAGATCTATGGTTATTGATAATAATGCAAACATATAAGGTGTAGATTATTGTAACTCTTTTATATTAACATTTTTTTAATTAAATAACGATAATAAGCACATGAGATACGAGTAAAATCAAAGCTAATACCAGTGTTACATGTGAACTGAAGAGATAATTATTTCAGCGTTCTATTATAAGACGCTGACTGTTTGAGTTAGATAGTTAGATAAGCATTTATTCGTATAAATATACAAAAAGGCGTATGACACAATGTGTACATATAAATATTGCACCTAGGTAGATATCACAGTCGAATAGCTAATCCTAATAATGCTTAAAAAGTAAGTCACTATGAAAAGTGATATCACAGAATAATACAAGAAAAAATTAAAATTATAAAAAATACACGCAATAATACAATAAATTAAAAACAGTTATTCCTTATCTATCAGTCAAAATGTTAAAATTTAAGTTTAAAAGAATATAAAAATAATTAAATAAAATAAAATAATAAAAAGCTCATGCAAAAGCATACGAAGCAGTCAATACAATAAAATAAAAAATGAAAAATATTTACTCACTAATCATTCAGCCATCAGTCACACAATAAATACATTCATACCTTAAGCTTATATAAAGGACACTATAAAAATAAATTAACATATAAATTAAAAATATTAAATTCAATCAAGGTCGAGCAAGTACCCCCTCACTGCTGCCTTAAACCTGCTGAAAGATGGGAGATGATTAATCTCAGCAGGGCAAAGAGTTCCAAAAATGCGCACCTTGAAGAAATTCCTGCCAGTTTCAGTACGCACAAAGGGCACCGCTAGCTCCTTCATTTCTCTCCTAGTAGCCGCCCTAGGTACACATCTAGTGAAGAGATCCACTAGATGCTCCAGAGTATTTATGCGTACGATTTTGTATATAAGTACGGCCAAAAAATACAGTCTCCTCGAATCAGTACGCAGTCAACCCAGCGCGGCTTTATAAGGAAAAACATGAGCTCCCATTCTTGCGCCCAATACATATCTCACACACGAATTTTGCAATCTTTGTATTCTTCTTATCAACTCCTGCGTAGCATCAAGCAGAATCACTGAACAGATCGAGATGTGGAAATGGTAGGGCAGTTGCAAGTTATTTACGCAGAGCCTCCGTGGTGCACTGACGAAAAAACCGCAAAGCACATTACACTGTTAAATTTTTTTGTAACCATATTAATGTGCGGCTCTCAAAAAAGCTTAGAGTCAAGCACAACATCAAGGCTCGTTACAGAGTCAAAGAAAGGAATGCCGACACCTCCCCCAAAATCAATAGTCCTTGGCGCCCCAACATTAAAAGAATTAATAAAACGATTACTACCAATGACGATTACCTTAATCTTATCAGTATTTGAAGAAAGGAAAGCACAAACCGCCCACTCCAACACCGCTTTGACCGCCCTCTGAAGGATAAAAATACCTTCACCCACAGTTTCACGAGGAACCTGCATATAGATTTGCAGATCGTGAGTTAGTATGAATACATGTTTGTTTGCATGACAATCAAAGCAACTTAATGTGTTAAACTCGATAATGTGAACATTTCAAAACAACAAATCGATATATTTTAAAAATATTATTTCGATGTGTGATGTAGCTGTCGATAAATAGTCAATTCATCTAAATGTGCAGTACATGACTAAAATATATTTGTAAAGATTTTGTTTATTACTTTATTATTAGCTGTTTTTCTATATTCTCTAAAAAGAACAAAAAAAAGGTATATGAGTAGATCGAGTGTATGAGACATGTTTAGGATGACCGCGCGCACATAAAAAAAGACTCAAAGTAACGAATTATAACCTTTTATGCGTAGGCGTGTTTATTATTTAGAATTTAAAAAAATGCAGTTTCTTGGTTGGTATTTAGGAAATTCACTATTATAAAGGGAGGAGATAAACGTTCGCTTGTCAACTTTCTTAATATAGTCAGAAATAACTGAGACATCAACACCTACGGTTGTCTACAGCCCGACTTCGAGCGAACTCTCAAATTAAATGTTTTCTATGCTTAAACAATTTTAACTGTAATATTTGTATTTAATTATGTACTTATATGCAATTTTTACTTTCTCGTATGAATATTTTTCAATTTCAACGTATTAATTTTCGTTTAGTGTTTTATACATTTAATATAATTATATTATTTGTGTTTTTAATAAATAATAATTTAAACTTAACACACGAATCTTTTCCTTTCTTAAGATTCAAACATTGGTCCTTCTAGTGTCAGATAATTTATGATTGTTAGCGTAAGTGACGAATATGTGAAAAAAATTGCATAACATTGTAATTTTAATATTCGGATTTAATTATTGTGTTATAAATTTATTATATAACAATTTATGTAACTAAACTTATAATTATTTACTACTAGTGTTGTAAATAATTATGTAAATATTTGCTAGAACTCTTAATATATAAATATTATAATTTATTGCAAATTATTAGGACACAAACAAATAATTTGTGTACTTTTACAAAATCTTAGAACTTGGTGATTTTGCAAATTGATAGTAGGACTTTATTGCCATTTTAGAACCTGTGATACTATGCGATTAAATAGAGTGCAGCTATACACACAAGCTACTGTAACGGCAAGTCTCCAAACTTTCTTTTTCTCTCCGTGATTCCTATGAGACACTTTTTTATTTAAGTTTTAGTGTGTAAAAAATGGAAGGTTTAAAGTCGAAACGCGCAAATATTAAATCAAAGATTACGCGATTTTCAAATCAATTGGAACTTGAAAATTCTGTTCTTTTTAATTTAGTAAAAGAAGTGGAGGGTCTACTTCTCTTAGCTTCAGGAGAATTTTTTTCACTCCTACCAAGAAATTTCCTGGGCCTCTTTTTAGATCTGCCTGTAGATCGTTTTCTATCTTGATGTTGGTTATGAAATCTGCCCCTTGTATCTCTTTTATTATTTGACATTTTTGAGGTTCGTATTCTTAATGTCAATTCAAGCTTTTTACATATTAAATACACTTTCTATTTAGAGAAACGTAGAATTTCAGGAGCACATAAAAAAATATTAAATAACTCGCGAACATGTAATTTATTAAAAATTAATAATTTTACGTAAATTAAACCACAAAACCTACTAATAATTTTTTAAATGCACTTTAAATAAACAAACTTATTACAAACTGACCATACAATCAGCTGAGACTGACTGTCATGTAGCGAAATGATATGAGCCGAAAGCGCGAACGCGCGAAATCCAAATCAATAAAAAATTACATGAATAATTATGTGCCACTCGTTTCTTTACAAAATCAAAACGGAATAAAATATGGATGTAAAACTTTTTAGAACTTAAATCAAGATAAATATTTCGTTAAAATTAAAAAATAAACTCTTTTTTTTTCAATTAAACCTAAAAAAATCAATAAAAATTATATCATTATATATTTAATAAATAAAAACAAAATTAAATCTCTTAAAAAAAACTTTTTGGAGATTAATTTATAATTTATGAATTATTGAATCAAGTAATAAAAAAGTAAGTTCTTACAGTGTTTTAATAAGATTAGCTAAAAATTTGAGGAAAATCTCAAAATAGCAAAATTAACAAAAAAATCAATTAAAAGTGTATTCTACCAATTTCTTCATAAAAACGAAACTAAATGAGATAGGGTAAAAAAACTTGTTGGAGCTCATTCTACAGTAAATTTCCTATAAAGAAAAGCAATGAATCCAAATTTGATGGTGGGACCAGAAAAAAGGTGTTTTGTGCCCTTCATCATGTACTTTTTAAGAGTCAGCTGTATACCGACACAGTTACCTGTTTTACCGAATCTATTTAAAATTTATTTTTTATAAAAACTAATAGCTTCAGGCAGAAATAAAGAGATAGTTTCGATTCGTGTAATAGAAAGCAATATTTTCTCTGATAAGAATAATTTAATTCCACCGCTTTATTTTCAAGAAAAGTTGGAATAACTTGAAAATCCCATTATTTGACACTAATTTCTAATTTTTTAAGTTATTCCAACTTTTCTTAAAAACGAAGCAATAAAATTAATTCATACTAATCAAAGAAAATATTACATTTTATTAAACGCATCGAAACCATCTCTTTATTTTTGCCTCTTGTTGCTAATTTTGGGAAAAAAGTCAATTTTTCAATTAGAAAAGGACAGAAATACAGCGGACTCTTAAAGACAAAATTAAATAATGATATAAAGGTCGAATATGAGAAAATGATATCTTCAAAAACAGGACAGGAAGTTTGAACAGCAGAAGAATTTTAGCGCACGCGCCTCGTTTAATACATTATCATGCGTATTGTTAGCAACGGGTTGCGTACATGTACATGAAAAAGGTGGAAACAAGCATGAGTGCCGAGTACTATTAGATGAAGGTTCACAACCATATATTATGACTATAAAACTTTGCAAACAACTAAATTTGCAATACACATGAGCAAAAATTACCTTATCTGGTATTGAACAACATAACCAAAAAGTACCTTATCAAGTGATGACAAAGGTAAGCTCAAGAGTCACGGACTTTTCAGCAACAATCACTTGCTTACTGATAGATAAAATAAGTAACGATTTACCGTCACAACGAATAAAATCAGCCAATATTACAGTACCTGACGAAATAGATTTAGCTGGTGCGTCATTCGACCAAGAACGCAGCTAATTAATTTAATTAATTAGCAGCTATTAATTAATTTAATTAGCGCAGCTTTATTTTATGAACTGCTATGTGTAAGAAAATAAAGTTAAAGGAAAATAAATCGTACTTCCAAAAAAATATTGGGATGGATTGTAGGTATAACGATGCAACTGTCTATTAAAAATGATAGCATAGCGTGCAATTTTGTCAAAAACAATGATTTAAATACACAGCTTGAGAAATTCTGGAAAATCGAACATTATTCTTCGGAATCGAAATCTTAATTACCAAAGAACGATTCAGCTGAGAAACATTTTCAAAAAATTACAGAATGAGACGAAAAAACGCTACCAAGTGCTTCGGCGCAATGCTTTCTCATAAAGCTCATTGAGTTGGTATTTGTTTTATTTTTATTTTTTTAATATGACTTCAATATAAAAAAAAATTATTCATCAGCAATTTTTCCTAATATCTTTCATATATAAGCTTACGAAATCGTTCATATTATCTATTATAAAACGTAAAATTAAATATAATTAATCTATGTGAACGCTTCCAATTTATTTAATTGCATTATAAATATTTTTCTATAACTTACGTCATATTTTTCTCTTCTTTTTGATATTTGAAGTTTTTATTGAAAGAAATAAATAATATAAGATTTATAAGGATGTAATTAATAGATAAATCTTAATCTCGAGCAATGAAAATTGTCAATTTACAATCTCGATCTAAAAAAAAAAATTTCTTCTGAAACTTACACCTATTTATTAAATTATAAGCATCAAAGTTTTTATATCCAAAAGAGCCTATGTTCAATTTTTAATTTTCAACAATTTTTTTCTTAATTTACGTAAAAATGAAAAACACACAACTCTAGTAAAAACATACAATGTATATCATAGCTCAACTACAGCTAGTAAAAAAACAATAATCTAACATCAATAATGTTGTAATATAAAAATGAATATCAATTATGAGCAATGAAGATTGTCAAGTTACTATTTCGATCTCGAAGTAGCAAAAGTTTTTCCGTGTGGATCACTAATGTTCAATTTATTTTTTCTTAAGGCTCTAAAATTAAAACTAAACTAAGAAAACTACTTTTCAATAGCTTCCATACTAGTAAATAGAAAAAATAAATGAAAAGAAAAATTGGATGCAAATCCATCAAGTAATCAAGGAAAAACTTTTGAAAATAATTTCTGTTCAAAAAGAAGAGAAATTGATTTTAATGGGCTCATTAACTATTAATATTTTCGTTTATGACTTGTTTTTACATTAATTCTTATCTTATGTAAATATACTGTCTGTTTAGATTATAGAACATTCATAAGTATGTACGTTGACTACATTCGAGAGAAATGAACAGTCATTATAGTCAGAGTTGATTGGGTTTTAGTTTCAACTCGAACTGAAATAGGGTAAATGTGCCAGTTACCGTGGGTTTAACGTAACCTCTTACAGATTTTATCAAATTAAACAGATTTTTCTATTAATGCTCGATAACTATTGATATCAGTTATAAACGTTGAAGCATCTTTTATTTAATAAGCATGATTGATTAATTATGTATAGAAAAATATTTGAAATATTATTAAAAATATAAGAATTGATGTATGCGTCAAATACCGTGTTGCTTAATTTTCAGATTTCTATATACCGTGTGTCAGTTTCCGCGCCCCCAACTAAATGCGTTTTGTCAGTAAACAAGCCCTCGACCAAATATCGAGCGTCGAATACCGTGCATTTTTCGTCGATTTATCTTTTTTTGAGGTTATGTTTTCTTCGATGCTCATATGTTAGAGGACACGATAACTAAGATTATACCAAAAAATTGGTTTAGTTATCGTGCACGATAATTGAATCATATGCTTAAATCTGTTCCAGTTACTATATTTTATAAATAAATAATAAAAAATAATTTAAAAACACAAATTGTAAGTTTTTTCGAAATTTGTAAGTATTTTATCATAGTAAAATGCATATACATATTATTAATATACATTTTTTAATACTTTAAATGATTGAATTAAACATGCAATCCTTAAGCTTTTTGATAACGTGCGCACTAAAAACGCATAAATCACTTTACAAAAATTTCAAACATTATTTATACAATATAAAACGTCGATAAATTAAATTTTTATTTTTCTAATAGTTAAATTATACTTCAAAAATATTAAAAATTTTTTTTTGTATTATTGATTAAGGCTTGAACCTATCTTAATGTATTAAAATATCGAAGGAGCACGGTAATCGGGGGGGCAACGATAACTGGCACACTTACCCTAACTAAATAAAATTACCGAAAAGATTTTGGTGTCAGATATGTTATATTTTTAGTTTCTAAATCAAGGATTAATTGATAACTAAAAAATTGTTTGTGAATATATTAGAAATTTTGTATTTAATTTGCGCTCGAAAGAACTTGAAATTAATTTTAGCGCGTATATAATCAACAAATATTTTCATTGCTGAGTTACTTTCATCCTCAAGATTATTGATGTAAACATATCGTCTATTTAGATCATAAAACAGTAGCAAGTACGTAAACTATATTCAGAACAAAGAAACCGCCATTGTCTTTAGACTTGATTGGGTTTCAGCTTTAACTCAGAATAAAAAAGTTTAATTAATAATTAAACAACGTTTATTATCAAAGAGTATAGCCGAATAAGCATGTAAAAATGGCCTTAACTCGGATTTCCCTGAAACTTTCAGATCCCTATGGTCAAAATTGGCTTTATAACCTCAAAAAACGTGTTTTCGGTTTTTTGCTATAATTAGGTGAATTCTCAATGGATCTTCAAAATTCGAAATCGAGGTAAAAGAGGACGATAAAACGCATATATTTAGAGACTGTATAAAACCTTACGAATCTCAAACATAACCTAAAAATAAATTTGAAAATTTCAAAATGGCCTGTACATTAACGGTATGAATGCATATTTATTTTTGACTTTTAGAAACTTTACTTTTCATAAAATCTATCTCTCATATTTTTTGCAGATTTTTGTAGGAATGGTGGAAAGTACCTAAAATATCAAAAAACTAAAAATTTTATAGATTTATAGCATTTTAGAGGCTCTATTGCATTCTGATCATGGAAATAACACCGAATACACGTTCAGCGACTAAAAAATCTCCTAAATATCGATATACAGTCGGGTTTATATCATATTCATCCATAAAATACGAGAATAAGCTTAAAAAAAATCGTTTTTCTACCAAAAAGACATTTGCGAAAGATTTATTAATAATTATAAATCTTTCATTGAAAATTTTTGAAATATCTATTAAATCTTTCATCAAATGTTTCGAGATACGTTTTGGAAATATTTTATATAAGATTTATAAATAATTATAAACAATCCATGAAATATTTAAAATATTTCAGAAATTTGTAAAATAATATTTTAAGAAATATTTTAAAAATATTTAGAGAATATTTCGTGAAATATTTCATAAATCTTTCAAGAAATCTGTATGAATATACAGTCAACTACCTCGATATGACCGCTCTTTTAATGGCCATACCCCTCCGTCAATGCTCGAAGCTGATCCCTTCCATATCTACTAACTCTTGAGCCCTGGAATTCATATTCGACATTTTCTATATGGTTATGAGTTTCTTAATCTTTTATTGATAGGAAAAACATGGATTTGAAGACAAGAATATAAAAGTAGGCTGAATCTAAAGCCAAAAAATGTAGTGCGCCCCTTGGCCATAATCAGAGCGTAAGAAACTATTTCTCAATTCGAATAAATCGGTCATTGGTGGGGGTATGTCGATACTTAAAATTTTACCTCCCTGTGTCGGCCTGGTAGACCATATCGAGGTAGTTGACTTTAGTCACGATATAGTCTTAGAAATATTTTATTAATATTTTTGAAAGATTTCCTGAATATATTATGTAATATTTCAAATTAATCTTTCGGAATGATGTATGAAATATTTAGGAAATATTTCATGCTATGTGGGAGATATCTTCAAGTGAATTTAATGGTATGAAAAATAATTCTTGAATTTGATTTTTGATTTTATCTATATTTAAAAAAATATTTTTAATCATAAAAATTACAATATTTTATATGAATAAAGTATAATTTATTCTTTTTATATTTCTTTTCAGTCTTCATCACTATCTTCATTAATTATAGGGATTGTATTTTCCACATGAAATAAATCATTTAAGAGGATATCGTAGTTATCCCCTCCTAATAATATTTTTATTCAAAGTTTATGAGTAAAAAGTGCGTTAAATCATATTCTTTCACTACAGAAAGAAAATTTATAAGATTAATTTTGAGTGCGGACTACTCAAGAAATTTATTAAAAAACTATACATAAAAAGTTATGAACAAACTATCAATGTATAGTATTTTCAGGTTAGGTTTATCGAGCTTGATATCTAATTTTCATTCAAAGTTCATGAAAAAATAACAAGTTTAAGTAATTTTTTTTTAAACAGAAATTATTGAATTAATGTAGCTTTAGCGCAGACAAGTTCACTATGTTTGTCTAAATAGTCAATTTAAAGAGATATCAATCAGATAAAAAAGCAAAAATCGATTCTAAATACTCCGACATCCCGTTAATGCTGCTGCAGAGATAGTGTAGATAGAACACTCCATCATAGAACGGCACAGATACGGCACGGCACAGAACAGCACGACCCCTTGAAAAGTTCCGTCATCTGGATTCTCCCTAAGATGGGCAGGACAGGAGTGTCTTGAAAGAGCCACTGAAATTATTATTAAATAATTATTTTTAAAATTAAAAACTGAATTCAACTGAATTACAAAGGAAAATAATGAATAACAAATAGAAAGCGAATAAAAAATTAGTAATTTAAAAATGACCAATTTTTTTAATAATTAAATCATGTTTCAAGTTTAATAAAGATAATATTTTTTTCGTTATCAACTAAAATAGCAGACTAATTTATTTCCAGTTTCAGATTGCCTAAACGTGCATATTTTTGTAAATTATTACGTTCTTGTGTTATGTAATCATTGTCTTTATTTTTTAATTCGAACAGTTAATACCGTAAAGAACGGGATTCTTATCAGGACATGATTTTTTTTATTTAATCAGAAACTACATCTTCTACGGTAACACTAACAAATATAAACTACAGAGCTGTCCGCACAGCATAAAATGTTCTGAAATATTTCGAAAATATTTCAAACGTTTTATACTGTGTGGGGCTCACCTGCTTGCTTGTACTCCAACACAAGCTCGAGTCGCTAATGTTTCTTTAAAATAGTAAAATATTTTAGTAATGTTACATTACTATTTTGATGTTAATTACTTTTAAATGTCACAACATGAAATATTTCTGCTGGCTAGGCGCATTATTTAGCAATATTTTGGTGGTGCTCGACAAAACATCGCACTGAACAATATTAACAATCTCAGTAAGAAGCTCCTAGAATCCATCAATATGTTTTTGAGATTATTTCAAAGAAATCATACAAAGAATTGTTTCGGATACGTCAGAAAATTGATAGTTGAAGTCATTTTTAGTCACTATATGCATTTTTTGAGGTTAATTTCATATCTTTCGGCCAAAAATTGTACTGAATAAGATTAAAAATCAGTACCAAGGAAGTTATTGGTCAGTGAATAAATTTTTAAAGTTACTTTGAAGATGACATGGTGAAATTATAGTTTATGATATTAATAAAAAGATTACAGGAGTCTTTTTGGTCGAAAAACGATTTTTTTCAAGCTTATTCTTGTATTTTATAGATACATATGATATAAATTCGACTGAATATCGATATTTAGGAGATATTTTGGTCGCTGAACATGTATTTGGTGTTATTTTCATGATCAGAATGCAATAGAGCCTCTAAAATGTTATAAATCTATAAAATTTTCAGTTTTTTTATATTTTAGGTACTTTCCACCATTCCTACAGAAATCTGAAAAAAAATGAATGATAGTTTATATGAAAAGTAAAGTTTCTAAAAGTCAAAAATAAGTAAGTATTCATGCCATTAATGTACAGGCTATTTTAAAATTTTCAAATTTATTTTTAGGTTATTTTTGAGATTTGTAAGGTTTTATATAGTCACTCAATGTATGCGTTTTATTATCCTCTTTTACTTCGATTTCGAATTTCGAAGAGCCATTAAGAATTTACCTAATTATAGCAAAAAAAAAACTGGAAAACATGTTTTTTGAGGTCATGAAGCCAATTTTGACCATAGAGATCTGAAACTTTTAAGATTTTAGTTTTTTGACAAGGCAAAAAAATAAGCAAAGTTTCAGGGAAATCCGAGTTGAGGTCATTTTTACATGCTTATTCGGCTATACTATTTGTTTGAAATTTTTTAAATCTACAAAAATTATTATTATTACTGTAGAATTATTATATTTAAGAAAAACAAATATAATTAGAATAAACTCATTAATAACTAAATTTAATCTTAAAATCTAATTATTTCAAATAACCGGGGTTTTGGTCTAGTGCGTAACGTCCGCGCCTTTCCTTTTGGGTGCGCGAGTTTAACTCTCGGTCAGGACCACTTTTTTTTTATTTTTTTATTTTTTCAATAGTTTTTATTACTTTTTTTATTCATAATTTTCAAATTTTTAATTTTTTTATTAATATTATTGATTCTTCACGAGTAAGTTAAGTATGCTCGTTTTTTTTAATAGAAATTCTTTTTAAATAACTTATTTTTTTCACATAGTAATTGAAAATATTAATAAATAAATAATTGTGATGTTTTAAATATTATAGTTAAATTTTGTTTCTTTAAATATGTATGTATGTATATATATATATATATATATATTAACATAAAATAAATTAATAGAATAATTTAATTTATTTATTATGTAAATTTTATAAAATATCTTATCAATAAATTAAACTGTAGTATTATAAAATAATCATCACTATTATTTATTTATAATTATTTTTAATTACTATGTATAAAAAATAAATTATTTCAAAAAACTTTTTATTAAAAAAAAAAGATTATATACTCATAAAAATTAATTTTAATAATATTAAATAAATAGAAAATATGAAAAGTATAAATAAAAAAAAGAATAAAAAATATTAAAACAATAAAAGTGGTCCTGACTGAGAGTTGAACCCGCGCACCCAAACGGAAAGGCGCGCGCGTTACGCACTAGACCAAAACTGCATCGAGCATAGTCTGGCGTGAAATGAGACATGCTCATCTGTCCCATTGTCATTTAAAACATTTAAATTTTAAGATTAAAATTAGTTATCAATAATTTTTAAGTTTTAGATGTCATGTATAGTTTATTCTAATTATATTTGTTTTTCTAGAAAATTGTAATTCTACAGTAATAATAATAATTTTTGTTATTTAATAGGTTTTAAAAATTTTAAACAAGTTTGATGATAAACGTCGTTCAATTATTTAATCAAACTTTTTCATTTTGAGTTAAAGCTAAAACCCAATCAAGTCTGAATATGACGGCGGGTCATTTGTTCCAAATATAGTTCACGTACATACTTTCAAAAGTTTTATAATCTAAATAGATGATATGTTTCCATCAATAATCTTGAAGATGAAAATAACTCAACAATGAAAATATTTGTTGATTATACACGCACCAATATTAATTTCGTATTCTTCAAGCACAAATTCAATACGAAATTTGTTATATATTCACAAACAGTGTATTTAGTTCTCAATTAATCCTCGGTTTAGTATTTAAAAATATAGCAAGTCCGATGTCAAGTTCTTTTCAGTTATTTCGTTTAGCTTTTACAGTTCGAATTGAAGCTAAAACCCCATCGACTCTGGATATAAAAGCTACTCATTACGTTTCGAACTTAGCCAACGTACATACTTGAGAGTGTAATTAGAGAGCATATTAGACTGGTTCCCGATTTCATTTCTGCTGAGGGAAATATTATCTCAATTTGTGTCTAATCTTTTTTCAAGAAGGATATTAAAATTATTTCAGAAGTAATAAAATTGAATTCACATACAACGTTTGAGCGAATTTTATATGCAAAAGTTTTTCCGTGATTCTCAAGATCTAAGTAACAAAATAAATAGAAAAAACTTTTTTTCAAAAATTCAAAATGTTTTATAATTAAAACTGCGCTAAGAAAATCAGTTTTCAAAAGTTTATTTTAATTTGGCGATTGAAAATAATTTCCATGAAAATTTTTAAGCAAATTCATAGAGTAGTTTACATAAAATATAAAAAATAATGAAAAATCTAAAACTAAAAAAAATTTTTTAAATGACTATTAAAACTACTTTGAGTAGATGAATTTTTAATAGCTTCCGCAAAAGTTAATCAAAAAAAATAAATTCTAGCGAAAATTTAAAGAAAATCCATCGATTACTTTTCAAGATTTAATTGACTAAATAAATACAAACATTTTTTTCAAAAAGTTCAAATTGCTCTAAAATTAAAATTACGCCAAGGAAATCAATTTTTAGAAGTTTATTTTATTTAGGGATCGAAAATTATTTCTATGCAAAGTTTTAAGCAGATTCATTAGATAGTTTACGAAAAATACCAAAAAAATGAAAAATCAAAATTTTTTTTTCTTATAAATGACTCTGAAATTAAAACTACGCTAAGAAAAAAAAATCTCAATGGCTTTCCGCCAAGTTAGAAAAAAATAAATTCTATGCGTAATTTGGAGCAAATCTATCGAGTAGTTTTCGAGATCCAGTTGGCTTACTGTATACACACACACACATACATACAGATATTTTCTAAAAATCACTTTTTTCGACTCCCTGAGACCAAATATTTACAAATTAATGAAAAAATGGAAAGCAATTTTTTTGCCGATACATTGCTTTCTCTATGAGAAAGCAAAAGACGGTTTGTTATCAACATACAGTTCTTCTTCTTCTTCTTCTTAATATTTTATTGGCCTCTTGATTGGATGAGTACAATCTTAGGCCATCACCAGGTTTCATTATTTTGATATTTTAGTTTGCCCAGTGGGACTTTTTATAATTTTTGTGTTTTGCCCATTGGGACTTTTTGTATATATTTTTGTGTTTTTCGGGTTTATTCCCTCGGAAAAACTTCGAAAATTATTTTTTCTAATTTTTCCTAGGGAATCAAACCCCGGTCCACTGGGACGCAAGGTCAGTTGATTTTTACAACTGCACTTTTTCATCCCTTAGCGACGGAGCTCGTAAGTGTGTTCTGTGTACAAAGCACATGAAACAGAGGTGCTCGTTTGAAAAACAGCCGAGAGCGGGACTCGATCCCGGTTCCCCAAGAATACGAATCCAACGCTCCTACCGACTGTGCCACAGACCGGCTCAACATACAGTTCAAAGAAACAGAACTTTCTCCGTTCGAATCATTAAAAGTCATGACCTTAAAAGGGTTATTTTCTACAGAAAAAAACAAACAAGATATCAATCCCTAAAGGCTTTGTATGATTAAACTGTTCATTAAAAGAAAACAAGTCCAAAGGAGAGAAACAAAACAAAATTTTAATTGGACCTGTGATAACAGAAACGATAATTAAGTAAGATACATCTTGAGAGAATGCTCAGCAACACAATCGGACGCTTCGACGCCGTGCTAAAGACTGACTGACTGGCGAGAGTGTCCCGAGAATATATAGAGCCGTGAGCTGAGGGGTAGGGAGGCCACGCGCTCTAATCCACCTAAGCGGAGTCGCGCGAACATTCCGCTCGCCTCGTTTCGGAAAGGACAAAAGGCCCGCCAAGCCGATCTCCAATCCCTCTAAGCATTTGTTTGCTCCATCGGTAGCTGGTTTAGTTGAGTTGATGAGCAGCTGAGCCAACTTGACCACGGGTCGAGTGTAGAGTCCATGACCCGTCCTCACGGTAGCGACTCAAACCAATCCATCCGGACCGGGATGAGTTTGGAAAACACGGCCCAAAGGCCATTTGCCATTTGGCTTGAGCAGAGAGCGATCCAGAATGATGACCAGGTCACCCGGAAGCAGTTTTGAACGTGGGTGTAGCCACTTACCCCTCTGCTGAAGGGTGTTCAGGTATTCCCGACTCCACTGAGCCCAGATTTGATCCCGAAGAGCATCAACTAGACGCCAGTGGGTCACACGGTCGAGATTTTCATCAGCTGCATCTGGTCGGGGCGTGAAAGTCAGCGACGCGCCAGTGAAGAAGTGGGCTCGAGTCAAGGCTTCGATGTCTTCGCAATCGCCAGAGAGTGGTGTGAGTGGTCGGCAGTTCAAGATCATTTCGATCTCAAACAACAACGTGGAGAGCTTCTCGTAGGTCAACTTCCGCGGTATCAAAATCCGTCGTAGGTGAGCTTTGGTGGACTCAACTCCAGCCTCCCAAATTCCACCAAAGTGAGTGCGACCGGTGGGATAAAGCGTCAGGTGATACCATAATTTGCTACTTGATCTTCCAACAAACCCCGGTCTGCTTCAGCTTCACGTAGCAGTCGATGAAGCTCGACATCGGCGCCCCGAAAATTGCTCCCATTATCGCTCCCAATCTCTTAAGGGCGTCCTCGTCTGCCAACGAACCTGTTGAGATGTATGGCCTTTGTGCTCAATCATACAAAGAGAGCAATATATCCCTTATAAGAGGCAGCACCACGACCCTTGGAATGTAATACACTGAACGGTCCAGCGTAGTCCAGGCCACAGTAGCTGAAGGGCAGTGTGGCTAAATGGGACGGAGAAACTCACGCTTACACAACTAAACCTTACGGGTTTCTCTGTCCCATCTAGCCACACTGTTGAAGGGCCTTGATGAAACGACCCGCACCGCAGGCAGTGGAGCCATTGGTTGAATCATCGGACGGGCTTGAATTTAGGAGCACGTTACGCAACGTGGGCTTAAACTTGCACTCGGCCTCCAACAAGCCAGGCCTGCTGTAGTACTTGATGGTAGGTAAGGCGGAATCCGGCATATTGAACCTTCCGATGGGCCCACTCTATAATCAGCTGCCCCAAGTGGCTCCGTCCGTTTAGGATCACAGGATGCTTCTCGTCTTTAGGTAACAGTGAGTGACAGAGTCGACCACTGACACGCAGAATGCCATCATTGTCCAAAAACGGAGCTAGAAGTCGTAGGGGGCTGATGACTCGCACTGACCTTTCTTGGCGGAGTCGACTTAGCTCGACAGCATAGTCCTGATTCTGAGAAAGGCGAGCCAGCGCGATGAATTCCTGGTGAAGTTTGCCCGCAGTAACAGGCGCCCCCGGCGATGGAAACCTTGAATTAAGTTTACGACGCAGGATGCGACGACAACGAGCGGTAGCTCTCAACAAACGGTCTAGATCGGAGAACTGATCGATTGGATGGGTATCCAGGAATTGCACTTGCGTAATTGAGCACTAAACCTCGTTGCTCAGAGTCAGAAAGATCAGCTGTGGTGGGAGCCAGGCCACCGGCCACATGTTAGGAGGATCCTTCAGCCAACTGGGACCACGCCAACAGAGTGCCGTATTGGTTAGAGTCATAACATCCACGCCTCGCGAGACGATGTCCGCGGGATTGTCCTCGCATGGCACATGATGCCACGTAACGCCTGGCGTCAGCTCGCGTATATGATTTATGTAGTTGTCGACATAGTTACTGCCCGTGGGACCATCAGTGTGAAGCCAGTGAAGTACTACGTGAAAATCACTCCATCCATGGCTTTCCGACAGGGGCAGGCTCAAGTTCATCGCAGTTGATCGTCACAACTGGGCTGCCAGCAGTACTACATGCAGTTCTAGTCGCGCAATAGTCATCCGTGCTCGGGGTTGGAGAGAGTGCACCAAACCTTCGATTGGAGCCAGTTTCGTTTTGGCTCCGAGTAAGTTGATGATGACTTCGCCATCCTCCATGATCGTCCGATGATAGGTGCTCGAGGCAATGGCTCGACAACTGGCGTCCGCAAAAACGTGTAGTAGCCCGGTATGATTGCAGTCGCAACCAAGTCAGCGTGGTACCGTAATGTGATGGATTTGCTGCATGCTTGTACGGAATGAGAGACACTTCGCGATCCATGAAGGTGGTACTGGCTCGTCCCACTTCAACTTGGCGTGCCAAAGATCCTGGATGATCATTTTTGCAACAACGGTCCGTGCTATTTAGCCAACCGGGTCGAAGATGCGGGCCAGCTCAGCTAATGCTGTTCTCTTTATTAGTATTGGCTCCTTAGCCAGCGTGGGAGGTGAGAAACGGAAGCAATCTTGAACTGGATCTTAACTCAGTCCTAGCTCGTTTGCCGGCTCATCAGCTATGAACTGGAGCCAGTGAGGTCTCAACCGATAGGCGCCATTCACCTCGGACAGCAGACTGGGCTCATTAGAAATCCACTTCTTCAAGGTAAAACCGATCGCTTAGAGGAGTTTGATTAGTTGGTCTTTCCGACTTCTGGCGGACATCAGGTCATCTGCTCCACTTAAGAAATCGTCCATATATAGTTCGTTTTGGATAGCGTCAACGGCTTCAGGAAGAGATCGACCTTCGTCTTCACGTAGTTGCTGAAGTGTGCGCAGAGCCAGATACGATGCGCATGCCTCACCATAGGTGACCGTTAGCAGAAGATAGTGGGTTTCTGGATCTTGCGGTGAGGGATTCCAAACGACGCGTTGTAGATGAGCGTCACTTTCCTCGATCCAGATCTGACGGTACATCATTTGGATGTCGGCACAAAAGGCCACTCTTTGCCTTCGACAACGTGTTACGACTTCCGCAAAATTACGTTGAAGGTTAGGCTCGGTGTACAGCACGCTGTTTGCATTGAACACTATTCCAAGCTTCAGCCCGTCGTCTTTCCTTTGCCATACGCCATGGTGCGGGATGTAATTGGCCGTTCTCGCAGTGTCAGTCAGTTCTTGACTGGTCAGAGGTCTCCTACGGCAAAGTCGTATGTAGTCTTTGATGAAAAGGCAGTATGCAGTGCGAAACTCGTGAGTCTTTTGCATCTTCTGGTGCATAGACGACAGTGACCAACGGGCTCGTGACAGACTCTCCCCTAAGAGTTCGCAGCCTCCACTTTGTATGGGTAAAGGAACGATGTATCTCCCTGTTGGATCTCTTCTTGTTCCAAGCTCGTAAATTTGCTCACACTCCATATTAGCACGAGATACTCTTAATATCTAAGGAACTTCTTTGATGGACCAGAACCATTGCACTAGACCAAGTAGCCGTTCGTGACTTACATCCTCCTCTGCAAATTGGCAAGTGCTCGTAGCTGATGTCGATGATAAGGGAACGAGGTTTTGGTCTTCCTTCAGCATGCCAGAAAAGGCCCAACCAAATATGGTATTTTGGGCTATTAGGTGATCCATGCGGTACGGGCCCGGTAGGAGAATTGGAGCATACACGTTGGCTATCAAGATAGTGTCAACTCTCTTTGATTTTAAGAAGTTGGATCCGCAAGCTCAAGACCTTCTGTTATCTTGCCCGTATCTAGAACACTGGATAAAGTTCGAATTCCCAGTTGCCGTAGTCCGTAAACCTCGAACCTCTAAGACTTCTGCCCAACGGGGTCGTGGACATACAAGTTGGTGCGAACACGAGCTGAGTCCGCAATTGATCCAAAAACACCAGCTATGCCAATTTGTACGGGCATCAGCTGGTCCCTTAGTCGTCGCTGAAGCAACGCTTGTAACCTAAGAGTTACAAGCGTTGCTTCAGCGCACAAGTCCAATAGGGCTCGAACTCTTTCCTTACGGAATCTTTTATCCCCAATGAGAAAGTTGGCCGTTGGCAGGACGGCTAGTCATTTAGAAAAGGTTTCTTCGATGGGAGTTTCTGACGTCCCCGAAGTCGAACTGTTGGCGGTGATTCCAAGTTGTCAGGCTCTTTTAGATGGAACTTTTTCTTCCTAAAATATAGTTGAACGCTTGTTGTGAGCGGCGTGTATCATGGTATGATGAGGGCCGCCGCAGGTGTGGCATGAGCTTCCAGAGGGACACGTTCTTGCCAAATGCCCATTCCGAAGGCAGTTAAAGCATACGTTAGCACGCAGGACGAGCCACCGACGCTCAGCTATCTCCAATCCTCGAAACTTCTGTCAGCGTCCAAGATAATGGCTGGCGTTGCATGCAGGACATAAATCAGATACCTCTGCAGTGATGACGGAGGTCCATACAACTTTGAAACCGGTGGATGCACCCGGCTGTCTCAAAGTTCCTTCTGCCGTCGATCTGCGAACTGCTTCGATTGCCTTCAATGTCTTGCAACGAGATTGCAAGAATGTGCGAAGCTGTTCAAAGGTTGGGAGGGAGTCAGTGTTATCCTTCTCTTCCATTTTACCGAGCTCGTCCTCACAGTAGCGAGTCATGGTTTCATCCATCACCGAAGAAGCCAAGGTGACGAACCAGTCGTCCCGTGTCTTTACAGGACGTCTCAGATGTTCCATCTGGTCACGGTGACGATCGAGCTCGCCAAGTAACCGTTGAAGTTCAGCTCCAGATTCTTCCTTAAAGGGCCGGTGATGAATGAAGGCCTTGAGATGGTTCTGCACTAGGAAGCGGCAATGCTCGTATCGAGACTCCAAGCAGGCCCAAGCGGTCAGGTAATTTGGGCCGGTGATAGATACGTTGTCCAGGGCCGACTTAGCTTCGCCCTGGACTTACGTCTTCAAATAATATAAGCGATCAACGTCATTGGAATGCGTGTTTTTTAACCGCCCTTATACAACCCACCTTAAAGAATATTAGAGTTATAGCGTTATATATTATATATTAGAGTTATTAGCCGCAGAACCTAGCTCATTAATGAAATTTGTAGCGAAATATGTAAATGAGTTCTGCAAGGCACTCGTACGAACGAGTGGACAGAGGAGAACTCTAGGTGGTCTAAGTATAGAAGAACATATGTCAGAGCTAGTGTCAACTCTGACGAACCGATTTGCCAAGAAAGTCGGACTACGACCAGAAATGACAAAATATGCCAACAAAATTGTGAAATACTTTGTCCTTGATAATACCGAAAGCCAACCTATAGGGAGTCACACGTTCGCGAAAAGTTATGTTACCATAAACGAACCTCACACAGGCATTGAAGGCCCTATGAAGTTTTAAGTTTTGATAGTTGAAAAAATCGTTATAAACTACACAGGCATAGTCGAAGTGGGGAAAAATCAGCGATTCCACAAGGCTCTTCCCGAGCTTCTTCGAAAGTGAGCGCTTATAAAATCTTAGCGAATGAAGCATTCCATGCACTCTACCAACAATAGCATTTACTTGCCTCTCCCAGTTAAGAGTCTGATTCAACCATAAGCCCAGGCTTTTAACTTCTTTAGAAAAAGAAATAGGCTGTTCTCTCACTATGATGGGTGACAATTAAAATGGATTAAGCCTAGAAATGAACTGCTCACTACCGAGAATGATAACTTGAGTTTTAAGGGCATTGAGTTTGAGACCATTGACTGATGCCCACTCGACAATGGTCTCAACATCACAATTCATAAAGGAAATTTCCTCCTCTATATCACAAGCAAAAAACGAACGATAAATTTGTAGATCATCCGCGTACATCATGTATTTTGAATACTTCAAAACTTCAGGCAGATCATTAATAAAAATAGAAAACAACAATAGGCCCAAGACACTACCCTGTGAAACACCAGAATTAATACTTATCCAGAATTAGGTAGCATCACGATCCAGCTCCTCTTAGACTGCGATCTACCTCGAAGATAAGAGGCGAACCACTTTATTACACCGTCAGAACAGTTGAAACCACGCACTTTAAGGAGAAGCAGTCTATGAGGCACCATATTAAAAGCCTTGGAGAAGTCAAAGGGAAGAAGAGCAGTGACTTTTTTCCTATCAATGGCCAGCCTAACATCTTCCAGAATATTGAGAAGAGCTATCTGGGTGTTGTGCCCCTGTCTGAAGCCAGACTGATGCTCGTTCAAAAGATTATTTGTTTCAAGAAACCGTGAAAGCTGCTCGTGCACAACCCTTTTGGAAATCTCGCAAAGTCTAGCAATAGGTCGGGTTTGATCTGGTGAAGAAACAGATTCAGACTTTGCCAATGGTAATCTGAAAGCCCTTTTCCAATTTGTTGGAAAACAAGGAAATGTGAGGGAGCCATTCACAAGCTCCGTCAATGGTTCAAGAATAGATTGCGAAGCAATCTTAAGCATATCCATAGAAAGACCATCATACCCTGAAGACTTAGAATAAGCAGAAACTATAACTATAAAGCTATTAATTTTGTTGGCATCAACCATGTGAAAATCAAAAATTGGTCGATACCCACATAGCACGAAAGATTCGGAAAGCTTCCATCGAAAGATTCGAGAAAGATTCCAATATAAGCTTCTAGCAAGCTTCTCGGAAGCTAAATGAAAGTTTCGAGAAGCTTCCATATGAATCTTTCATGTAAGCTTTATGGAAGGTTCAGGAAAGCTTACATGTAATATTCCATGAGGGCTAAATAGAACATTATAAAATAGCTTTCAGTAAGCTTCCAAAAAGATTACATGCAATATTACAGAAACGTTATTTGGAAGATTGCAATCTATCTTGCAGTAAGCTTCCAGTAATATTTTGTGGAAGATTCCATTCGAAATTCCTGCAACTTTCAACAGAATGTTATAGGAAGAATATTTCAATGCTTACGTAAGGTTGCCAGTAACTTATCAGGAAGATTCCCTGTAAGCTTCCCGAAAGCTAAATGAAAGTTTCGAAAAGCTTTCATTGGAATCTTTCATGTAAACTGTACGGAAGCTTCAGGAAAGCTTACATGTAATATTCCATGAAGGCTAAATGGAACATTACGAAATAGCTTCCAGTAAGCTTCCGGAAAGATTACATGTAAAATAACAGAAACGTTATACGGAAGATTTCTTGCAGGAAGCTTCCAGTATTATTTTGTGGAAGATTCCATTCAAACTTTCTGCAGCCTTCCGTGGAATGTTCAAGGAAAAATTTTGTATTGTTTACGAAAGGTTATCAGTAACTTATCAGGAAGATTCCCTGTAAGTTTCCCGAAAGCTAAATAAGAGTTTCGGGAAGCTTCCATTGGAATCTTTCACATAAGCTTTACGGAAGGTTCAGAGAAGCTAACACGTAATATTCCATGAGGGCTAAATGAAACATTACGAAATAGCATCCAGTAAGCTTCCGAAAAGATTACATGTAACATTACAAAAACGTTATTCGGAAGATTACATAATGTCTTGCAGGAAGCTTCGAGTAATATTTTGTGGAAGATTCCGTTCAAACTTCCTGCAGCCTTCCACAGCATGTTACAAGAAAAATATTTCAATGTTTACAGAAGGTTACCAGTAACTTGTCAGGAAGATTCCCTGTAAGCTTCCCGAAAGCTACATGAAAGTTTCGGGAAGCTTCCATTGGAATCTTTCATGTAAGCTTCACGGAAGGTTCAGAGAAGCTAACATGTAATATTCCATGAGGGCTAAATGAAACATTACAAAATAGCTTCGAGTAAGCTTTCTGAAAGATTACATGCAATATTACAGAAACGTTATTCGGAAGATTACATTATATCTTGCAGGAAGCTTCCTGTAATATTTTGTGGAAGATTCCATTCGAACGTCCTGCAGCCTTCCGTGGAATGTTATAGGAAAAATATTTTATTGTTTACGAAAGGTTGCCAGTAACTTGGAAGATTCCCTGTAAGCTTCCCGAAAGCTAACTGAAAGTTTCGGGAAGCTTCCATTGAAATCTTTCATGTAAACTGTACAAAAGGTTCAGAGAAGCTATCATGTAATATTCCATGAGGGCTAAATGAAACATTACGAAATAGCTTCCACTAAGCTTTCTGAAAGATTACATGCAATATTATAGAAAGTTATTCGGAAGATTATATTATATCTTGCAGGAAGCTTCCAGTAATATTTTGTGCAAGATTCCTTTCAAACTTTCTGCAGCCTTCCGTAGAATGTTATAGGAAAAATATTTTATTGTTTACGAAAGGTTACCAGTAACTTCTCAGGAAGATTTCCTGTAAGCTTTTGGCAAGCTAAATAAAAGTTTCAGGAAGATTCCATTGGAATCTTTTATGTAAGCCTTACGGAAGGTTCAGGGAAGCTTACATGTAATATTCCATGAGGGCCAAATGGAATATTACAAGATAGCTTCCAGTAAGCTTCCAAAAAGTTATATCCGACTATTATTTGGAAGATTACTTTACATTTTGCAGGAAGCTTGCAGTAACATTTTGCGGAAAATTCTATTCAAACTTTTTGCAGCCTTTCACAGAATATTACAGGAAGGATATATTAATGTTCACGGAAAGTTATTGCAAAGTTTCAGAAAAAAATACATTAGTTTGTAGTAAATATCATGAAAATTATTTAGTTGAATTTTTAAATAAATCTATTCTTTTGTTTATAGGTATTTTGTATTCCTGGTACGAAATCGAATAATTTTTATATATATCATTGGGCTTCAACATTTTAAATAACTGATGAATAAATTTATTTAAAAAATTCATAGAATAATATTCATGGTACATACTATAAGCTAATGCGTTTTTTTTTCTAAAGTTTTACAATAAAATGAAAATTTAGGCAATATTTATGAGTACAGGTTCAGTGTCTGCCTTACATTAATTCAATTTTATGGATTAAAAATATTGTCCTCTTTTTCTATTAAATTAATGTCTCATATTCTTTTTAATTTACAAAATTAATGATAGATTATTTAAATATGAAGTAAAACATATTACATTTTAAATGATTACAAATTTTTTATAATTATGTATAACTTTCGATAAAGAATTTTTATAGTTATTGATTTTAATTAATAAAAAAGAACACAAACATGTTTTTTTTGAAAGAAAGTCGTTAATTTAATAAAATTTTATAAATTAAATAAATTAATTACAAAGTCTAAATATCTTTACAATGTTTTGAATACATGACTTTTATGAAATAAGAGATTTTTCCTCAAGAAGCATAATATTTTGTGTTCTTTTACTAACTAAAAATTAATAATAATAAAAAATTTTTACCCAAAGTTACATAATTATAAAAATTAATTCATCCAGTTTGTAATCTGCTTTTTCCCTATTTATATAATAATCCCCCATTAATTTTATAAATTAAAAATATAGTCTTTTTTGTTAAATTAATTTATAAAGATATTCTTTTTATATTAAAAATTAATATCGGATTATTATATGAATACGAATAAAACAGATTACAAATTAAATGATTGAAAGTTTCTATGATTGTATAACTTTGGATAAAAAATTTCTTTTAATATTAATTTAAGTTAGTAAATAAGCATACAAAACATTTTGTTGCTTTTTTAAAGAAAAGTTTTTAATTAAATAAAGTTTTAAGAAAGAGTATTGTATTATTTATTTAAATTTTTTTAAATAAATTTATTTTAAAATCTATATAAAATGAATTTTTCGATTTCAGATAGCATGAAAATGTTTGTGTGTGAATAATACGTAGGTACATGTACATATGCATTTATCTGTATACATCGAAAATATTTAAATTTAAAAAAATACTGAAATATATACATGTGCAACATAATTTATAAAAAAAAAAAATTATGTTTTGTGGGGAATTGAACTACCGACAGATATCATACAAGTCCGTCACCTTCGATTCGCAGTTACGCCTACAGGGGGATACGCGTTGAATAGGCGTTTTGTCCCTAAGTAGTGAGATGATACCACACTTACTATATAAGTCGAACGTTGGCGGTTTCGAGTATGTACCCACAGCGCCTGCCCTAAAAATGTAAATGCGTCTTTATAATTATACGTAAATCCTAATATATGTGAATATGTATTGAAGTATAAATATGATATAATAGTATATAAAATAGTATGTTGTAAGTAAATATGTGTTTTGCACAGCAAATATTTATTAAATATAAAATGAAATTTAGAATGTTGAACAGAATCGTAACACAATACCTTTCGAACGGTGAAAAAGGATAAAATTAACCAAATGATATTTGAATCGTTGACTTCCCCAAAGCCTCCAGGAACCTTACACTGGAATCATCCTGGAAGCTTCTAGCATTTTTTATGGAAGCTTCTATGAAATATTTTTAGAACCTTACGGCAACCTTCTTTGAAAGCTTCTAGTAAGTTTCAAAAGGCTTTTATACTAGCTTTCATGGAAGCTTATTGATTTCTTCCATGGAAGCTTATTGATTTCTTCCATGGAAACTTCCTGGAATCTTCCATTGAATCTTTCTGAAAGAAAAGTGCGCGGGACATTTTACGCTCCCAGGAAGCTTTAATTGAAGCTTTTACGGAAGCTTGCATGTAAGCTTTTTGCATTATTCCGTGGAAGCTTCCATGAAGTACTTTTGGAACCTTGCGGCAATCTTCCTTGGAAACTTTTTGTAAGATTCAAAAAGACCTTAATGCTAGCTTCCATGGAAGCTTACTGATTTCTTCCACGGAAGCTTTCTGGAAGCTTCCATTGAATCTTTCTGAATGAAAAGTGCGCGGGACATTTGACGCTTCCAGGAAGCTTACATGGAAGCTTACGGGAAGTTTCCAAACCTTTTATGGAAGCTTCCTGGAAGCTTCGGTGCTATGTGGGCTTGACAGGGGTATGCTCAATATCTCATCGATATCTTTATGAGTCAACGAAATGCAGCCACTAGCAACAGAAAAGTAGTGCTTTAGCAAAGTCTCTGAAAAAAGGTACTGCAGAGGGGAAGGCAGTGACCTCTTAGTCAAACCGAGCTTGTGAAGGGAGGACCACTTTCCCTTGGCATCAGTGGCGGCATTCAACTGAGACGAAATGTAATTGACTTTTGCAGTGTCTAGACTGTTAGAAATTTCGCTTCTCACAGACCTATATCTCCGAATGTCTTCGTTGCAGCCAGTTCTCGTAGCCCAACGATAAGCTCGGTCACGCTTTTCCATCATAAGCCTAATATCATGAGAAACCCATGGCTTGCTACAAGGTCCTATAACATTCAGCTTAAGAGGAGCATACTTGTCAAAGGCATCTATAATAGATTCAGACAAAACATTAACCTGTACATCAAGATTAGAACTCAAACTGGTAGAGCTAGAAACAGCAAGAGAAGAAGAAGACAACGCAGAATCACTTGAATTACTCAGAACAAAACAATTGGTCTTATGTGAGCTAGCCTCAAGGGAATCCGTAAGAAAAGTGTTAAAAGATTCAATATTCACAGAGCCCAGCTTGCGAGCATAAAACTTCTTCGAAGAGCTGAGAAGTTTGGAGACCTTAAGCTCCAGCTCAATTAAGTCGTGACCCGCTATAAATGGCGCCTCAGATGTCAAGTAGGACAGTACCGAATCAGCATCATTAAGAATAAATAAGTCTAGCCAAGTATGTGAAATATAACTCTCAGAAATTACATGATGTGTCGGCTTCGAGGGAACGATATGGAGAGATAGCGACTCGACGATGCCTCTGAGAAACGTTGAGACATGATTAGTAACAAGTAAATTTGCATTTAAATCATCTGTAATAAGAATATTTCTGTATTTGCTACTGAGGCCAGACAAAACATTAAGGAAATCTGCAGGTAAAGTAGCCTTGGGACGGGCATAGATGACGGCAAAAAGAAGCCTTTCATTGAACACCTCAATATCAAGCATCAAGTACTCAGGCTCATTATTAAAAGTAGGGTCAGAATGATGCAGGACTGTAACCCTGTAGTCGTTACGAATGTATGCCTCAACACCACCCCCCTCCTTACCAACCCTGTCCAATTGAAATGAATTATAACCAGCAATTGATAAGATGGCATCATCATCAAGTGCCGACAGAAAAGTTTTAGATAGAGCTAAAAGATCGTAGCCTTTGTTGATATATTGTGCCTTAACTAAATTGAAGTGTGATCTCAGTCTATTTACATTAATATGTGCAGCAAGTGGATTGTCCTTGCGCTCAGTTGATACAGGAGCAGTAATTACTGCGTTAGAAGCACGATCAGTATTGAGACTATTTCTCAGAAAGGAGGCATTAAAATTAGAACTAAAATCAGTCACATGAGACCTTAGACACTGTCAGTTTTTTTGAAGATTATTAAAAAAAAGCAAGATCAGCTACAGTATGGATGGCACGAGGTTTGGCCTTCGCAGAACTCTTCATATAAACTGTTAGAGACCTGACGAATGGTTTAGGGATGCTCTCAGGAATATATAGTCTTTCTCACCACCCACACCAAAAAGCTGAAGACAAGATTTAAATCGCAGCTTTGCAGCTGCAGACATGACTGATTCTCTGACGGTAGCAGAAATACATTTAAACACAAACTTACGAGACGATACATCAAAAGAAGAGGATTTAGAATTATTTAGGGTATCTGCAGCCTGCGCCTGGTCGACATTCATTTTAGATCAGCTACAGTATGGATGGCACGAGGTTTGGCCTTCGCAGAACTCTTCATATAAACTGTTAGAGACCTGACAAATGGTTTAGGGATGCTCTCAGGAATATATAGTCTTTCTCACCACCCACACCAAAAAGCTGAAGACAAGATTTAAATCGCAGCTTTGCAGCTGCAGACATGACTGATTCTCTGACGGTAGCAGAAATACATTTAAACACAAACTTACGAGACGATACATCAAAAGAAGAGGATTTAGAATTATTTAGGGTATCTGCAACCTGCGCCTGGTCGACATTCATTTTAGAGAGAGAGAGAGAGAGAGAGAGAGAGAGAGAGAGAGAGAGAGAGAGAGAGAGAGAGAGAGAGAGAGAGAGAGAGAGAGAGAGAGAGAGAGAGAGAGAGAGAGAGAGAGAGAGAGAGAGAGAGAGAGAGAGAGAGAGAGAGAGAGAGAGAGCTTTTTTTCAACATCATGTGACGATAGTAAAACAAATTTTTTTATCCTACATTACGCATTGATTAAAGAGGACAGTACTATAAAAAGGCTTTGAGTTGTTTTTGACAGTTCAACAAAGAATTCAACAGGCATCTCTCTCAATCAAGGACAGTAAATATAGGCATATCTGTGCGAGATGAACTTTTTCCAATTTTATTAAGACCACGTCAGCATCGTTACGTGTTATAAGCTGATGTAACAAAAACGTACAGGCAGATACAAATTAAAAAGAAAGAAAGAGCAATGCAGCGTATTCTATGACGCACTAATAATAATTTTTCAGTTATAGTGTACAAATAAAATACGTTAACATATGATATGGCATCAGCACCATTTTTAGGAACAAGGTGCATGCACGAGATCGGAAAAGCATGCAAAGAATGATATCCTGCAACGCATAGCAATGTAATATTACTTCATTTATATGTCGACAATTTATTGTCAGGCGCTCAGACGATTCAAGAAGCTATTCAACTAAAAACTTAAATAAATTAAATTTAACCTTCAAAGCTTACGGATTAAAACTTCGTAAATAGTCTTTGAACGAAGCACCTATCATTCATGATAGTGATAAAATAAACAACAAGTACGTAACTATTCATGGAAATAAGAATTCCAAAACATTCAGGGTTGTGGATATTTCCAGTTAGTAGGTGAGTAACTAGAAATGGTTGGACCAATTACCAGTGGCGGCGTGAGTAACTGGAAATGGTTGGACTATTTACCAGTTACTGGGTAAATAACTAAAAATGGTCGGACCATTTACCAAATAGTCGGTGAGTAACTGAAAATGGTTAGACCAGTCAGCAGTTACTGGGTAAGTAACTGAAAATAGTCCAATCATTTTCAGTTACTCATCCGGTATTTGATAAATGGTCCGACCATTTACCAGTTGCTCTGTAACTGCTCCGACCATTTACCACTTACCCACGTGGTAACTGCGAACTGTTTTAATCATTTATCAGTTACCCACCCGCTTACTACCAACTTATTCGACCATTTACCAGTTACCAGAATTGTAAATAAGGAAATAGTTTTTTATTTGAAATGGTCAAGTAATTGAGAATATTTGCACCAGTTACCAGTTACAGAACAAGTAACTGGTAAATGGTCTGACCAGTTACTAGTTAAAGTGCAAGTAACTGGTAAATAGATTGACCATTTACCCGCTGCTCTCCCGGTAATTGTTTGTGTTGGTCTGCAACAACCATTGGATTTTTGTTGAGTAATCATTAGTGATGGTTATCGTTAACCTTCAGGCGGCCGGGGTGGCCCCTTTCGGGGTCATCTGATGTTGGCCACTTATCACTAGATATTTTTGAAAGTTTAGTATGGAAATTTTTTACAAAGTATGACTTGATAAGTGGCCAACATCAGATGACCCCGAAAGGGGTCATGCCGGCCGCCTGAAGGTTAATAACTGGCAAGGAAATTGGGGTTGGTAAAATATAAGATTGCAAAAGTTTCCAGTTACCCACCCAGTAATTAGTAACTGGTCGGGTCATTTACCAGTTTCTGGGCAGATAACTTAAAGATGGCTGGACCAGTTTTTAGTTGCTGTGTAAGTAAATGCAAACATTTGCTACTCTGTCAGTCACCCACTCAGTAACTGCTAATTGGTCCGACCATTTACCAGTTCACCATCATTTACTGGTGAATGGTGCTAACAACCAAATGCTAATAACAAACAATAGTATTTATAGTTTGTTTTAAGCATTATACATTTTCTCCATTTATTTCATACATCTGACAAATTTACCATTAAAAAGTAATTTGGTAAATATTTTTATATCAATGATAATAAACATTAACGATTAATGTCTACATTACTGACTTCTTATCAGTAATAATTAGTATATTTTTATTTTATATATCACCTATATTTTTTAATATTTATAATCAATAAATCAATTGAATAAATATATTTTTTATATTAAAAAATATTTTACGTACGACTAAGTAATCTTGAACATAGAATATCTAAGATATAGAAGATTTATCAATTTTCAAGTTTATTTTACAACATAACTTTTTCTAAGTTTCTATTCAGTATCGCTGATTACTACTTATATCTATATTATTACTAATAATCTATATTATTTTTATATACATAAAATATTTTTTTCATAGAAATTGAATTTACTCATTAAAGGAAGTTAGAATTTTGATTGATTTCTACATTTTTGGATAATTAAATTATATCCAAAAAACTTTTAATAAATTGGAAAATTGATACTTGCAAATAATACAAGCTATTAACAAAATTGTATTATTTTTTATATAATTATTATTCACTCTATTATTTTAGTGGAAATTCAATATATATACATATATATATATATATATATATATATTAGGATGTCCCTTATTTTCCAAACTTGGAAAAACCTTGCTCCCACTCTCCAGATTTCTTGTAAATGTTGAAAAACTATGAAAAAAACTCTGAGGTAGTCGAAAAAAAGTATTCAACCCGTGCCGCTTTTCGAAAAACGATTTGAAAAATGAATTATTTACGATAACATGAAAACAAGTGATTATATAAAAATTTTTTTTAAACAAAACTTGTGGATATTTTTAAGACACAACCTTGTTTTATTATATATTTTTGTCTAAAATGAGCTGTACTTCGATTAAACGTGATTAACGATTGAAAAAGGACGTTTTTCGTACTTGATAATTCTTTTGCGAAAATTTTTATTATTTAAATGTATAATATCCTATTTAAAAACTTTATCGTTCAATAAATTTTCTGCTAAAAATTTTTAGTTTTGCAATAATACTTAAAAATCAAGTTTTTTTTGCATGCTTTTCCATAGCTTTTTTCGCAATAGATTATAAAAAACGAATTACGATAACAAATTATTCAACAAAACCTGATGATAAAACTGGAAATCCCTTAAAATAAATTAAATTTCTAGTAAAAAATTCTTTTGTAATACAAGTTTTGTAATAGTCATAAGAAAAAAAAAATTCACTCATTCAACCATATGTTCGTCAAACACGTTGATTAAACCTATATTCAAAAGCATCATTTAAGATTAAACTTGTGTATGCTTCAGAAAACAATTTGAAACCTATTTATTTTAACTTGTAGTCACACAGTTTTGTATTTAAAAGCACTCACAAATAAAACACCCTAAAAAACTAAATTCTTCTCATACTATTCTAAAAAGTATAACCCCTCACGTGCTACCTTAAAAGAACATTGATGACCTGTAAAATTTGATATCTTCTAATTCTGAAATGATAAAAAATAATTATTATACTATTTAATAAATATATCAAATTATATTTTTTAAACAATAATTATAATTATCAAACCTTATCACCTGAACACATACACATTTTGAACTAGTGTATCCATGTATTCAGCAACAATTCGACAAATAATATAAATCCACAAGAAAAGTACAGTAACTATTCAGGCATTTTTGAATAACAACCACTAACAACGAACAAAGTATTCTATAAAATATTAAAATTATTAGCCATAGAATAGCTTTGACATGTCATGAGGGTGCAATGCATCCATAACAGATATATTTTAGGGGAAAAAGAAAGGAATTCAGAGTGAGGTCAGAAAGTACACGATTTCATAGCAACATATAATTGTACTCCTATAACAATAACTCACGTCAAAACATCCTGCAGTATGATCCATATAAACTTCAGCATTCTGACCGTAATCTTCATATAGGGTATTTAGAGTCCCAGAGAAAATATAGTAGCTCTTGAACAGCAACCACGAACAGCGAGTAAAGTTTTTTATAAAACAACAAGAAATCAGCTACAAAATAACTTTAATAGTACAAGAAGATACAGTGCATCCATAACAGATACATTTAAGGAAAATAGGAAGAAAATCCAAAACTTTTAATAGCTCATATTGATTCTAAATTATTGCATAAATTGATTGTTTTTAAATTTGTTATAATAATAAATATCTAATGTCAAATAAAATTTCTTAAGTACACTATAAATAAGAAAAAAATTAACTCAATATTTTTAAGGTTATAGCAAACAAGACTAATATTATATGTTCATAAATTATATTAAAAAAACTAAATAAAAACTACTACTTTTTACCTCAAGTGAAATAAAATTAAGCGTATCACATGTAAACTGCTTTTGATCAGTTCAAGCCGATGGTAATGTAAGATTGAAATCTGCCATTAATACCCAGGTAGGAGGCAAAGGCACTTTTAACAGTGTCTATGTTAAAGATGGTAGGTCAAATAAAAACATAATAATATACGTCTCGAATTCCATACATAAGCTCTTAGACCATGAGAAGATATTATGTCAACCTAACAAATAAATTGAGTAACTTTTTAAAAATAATAATATAAGTAGTTATTATAACAATTACGATATTTAGTTGCAATTATATAAAAAATTAATAATAATCAGACCATTACAGAAATTCTATGTATAATACATGTGATTTATCATTTAATATTTTCAACTATAAATTTAAGTCTATATTTTTAAGATTATGATGCACAAGATTTAAATTTACACATTATGCAATTAATCTATTATATTTGAAAAAGTAAATAAAAACTAATATTTAAATATAAAAAAATAAAATTTATTGGATCGCACATTGTGAAATGCTTTTAATCACAGAGTTAACTATGTTGCAAGATCAAACTTTATTTTCTACAATTTTATAATTTTAAAAATGAATTATTAATACGTTCTTGCTAATAAATTGAAATTAAAAAAAATTAAACTAACAGCTTGTTTATCATATTAATAATATCTCAATCAAGTACTTGATGGAAATATTAATTCGAAAAATTGTTTAATTTTTTCTATATAATTCAGATATAGTAAAATAAAATAGTGATTAAATACCATTTTGTTCACAAAATTTTCTTAATCCTTGAGTTTTAAGACAACAGTGCAGTTCTCCACTATGGCGCAGTCACGAAATTAAATCAATATAATTTTGTTCTTCAAAACAGTTATAGAGCTGTAGTACTATAAATGCTTGAGACAAGAATGAACATTAACTTCTTGTGTTACTACTCTCACTGCTTTTATCAGCTTTCTATCAATCTTGAAGTTTAAATAAATATAGATTTAGATTGATATTGATGTGTTAAAAAATTATTTTTAACATATTTGGAAATATAATAAGCACACAGGAACAAAAAACATAAACATACGCAGAAAATACCATCTAACCTCTATTCGTTTACCAAAATCCCCTAAAGAAAAGATGCTGCTATTTATTTTTAGTTCTTCATAAGATACATGTTCTAGATTTTTTACGATGATTTGAGCACTTGAAATTACATCATGATAAACTACATATTTTGATTCACAAAATATATTGAAACATTAATTTACTCATCGTAGTCGGCAGTATAATAATAATTCGTCGTAACTTTCGTTGTAATGGGGGAATTTGTTCCCTATCCCTCAGTTACTATTATTTTAACTCTACAGTATCACCTCTGAATAAATAGCAATTTACTTATTATTTTTTCTTAAATTTTACTCTAAATAGAAAATCTGAATTTATTAGCAATCAACTCTCTCGGGTGGATTCTAATCGGGTCTTCGTAGGGAACAATGACGAAACCACCGATGTAAACCAGCAATAAATCAGTTATATATATTTTATAACAATACAATGTTAATAAACACTTAAATAACACTGTTAAATAAAATACAAAAAGAAGTAATTTTGACTCTATATTTATTAAAGTAAATTTAACATACTTTTACCCGACAATTTCTCGAAAATTGTGTAAGTGTAAAAGAAAAGTAGTGTGATTGAACTCTGGCTCGACTAAATAAATTCTCAGATTAAGTATAATTAAATAAAATCCAATTAAACCCGTGAAATTACTTTAAGTTTAATAATGGCGGCTAAAACCGACGTTAATTACGACGAGCAAAACGGCGACGCGCACTGACTCTAAATTGTTTAATGATTTAATATTTAAGATGGAGGACTCACCTTAATGTACAAAGCGTTACTCTCCAAGAAAAAAAACAAAACTCCAATGATTTAACTCCAATTCAAAATCTCCTTTCCTCGTGTTGAATAACTCCTCAGCTCTCTCAAAAATATCCAAATTGGCAAAAATAGCAAGGCAGCGAAATGACAAAATGGCAAAATAGCAAAATGGCAGCGTAAAAAACTCTATTGAATATATCCTAATAAAATGGAGTCAAGACTAAAAAAAATGGCTCAACGAGCAGCAACAGAAAAACCCAACAAGTGTAACCAACAAGATCCAATAGAGAAGTGTCTCGATGGCGCGTCTTCTCTCGAGCTCCTTCCTCTTCATCCCTTCTTTTATCAATTACGTCATAAATAGAATAATGGTTGATTGGTTATTAATCCTTTCCGTAATTGTTATTTGTTAATTACAAAGGATGTTAACTTTTAACCAATCAACACCTTTCCTTTTGGCGGCTCCTTTTATGTTAGCGCCCTCTATTTCTTGCGCGCTCTATTTAAATTTTTATTTGGAAGACTCCATATACTTAGTTTTAATAATTATACCTATAATTGTAACGCTATCTTTCTCCAAAGCTCGATTTCTTTATCTTCTATCACTCTCGCTCTCGACTTCACGTATCTTCATATAATATACTGACATAGATTAATATTTTTACAATTGCCTATGTATATACTCCCTCTACTACCATTTCTACCTTTACTCATGTATATACGAGCCTGCTATACAAGCTATAGCTGGCTCCCCTTTTTCGCTGATCCTTTACTTTTCATGCGCATGACTCGATTTCTGCCGCGAGTCAGTCATTTACCGACACTTTCCCTTTACTCTCGAGCACGTGTTACAAATGTTCCGCGTCGTTTCCCGGTTTTGCTCGTCATCGCGTACCGCGAGTGTATTGTGCGCATGTACCTATACACCGGGTGTGTGTGTGTGTGTGTGTCAGTGTACAGGTGACAGTGCTGCGGCGTGCACATCGTCATCGAGAACATAAGATGGCGACGCACAAGAACACTGTCACTGGTTATTTTCTTTTCTAAACATGTGCTCTTTTCGTTGATCTGTTCTGTACACTAGTGTTAAGATGTTACAGCCATCACCGTAGCTTTAACTCCTAGTGCACTACAAGAAAACTGATGGCGACTGTGGTTTTTTCCTTCACTACGTGTTTGGATGTGAGGTTAGGTTACTCTAGCGGTAAGTCGTCTGCTTATCGCTATGCTTCTTGTTTACCTCGAAACAAACAAAAATACACTGATTAATTTTTTTTATTAAGTTAATTAACAATCAATTTAATGAATGCATTTCGGTTCCTACTTCTCTTTATTCTTTTTAATAAATATTTTATTGTGATGCAATAAATGCATCACAAATTCCCCCCTCCATGACCGGAACACTTTACAAGTGGGTCGTCCATCTCATTAAAACACGAAAATAATTTAAGACTCTACTCTATTAACTTAGGCTATTTGCCCTTTTTTTTAATAAAAAAAAACTCAAAAAGAAAGAAAAATCACGTCGCCGAATTGCACTCACATAAACCATTAATATCTCTTATATTCTATTTATAATAAACCTAACCTCAATAACGACTACTACTGTTTATTATCTCATTCTTATCTCGCTCTACTCATTCTCTCATACACACACAGTTAAATGTTTAAATGGGTAATAAATAAGGATTTAAGGAATACAAACAAAAAAAAATTATTAAAAGAAAATTTCAAGCAACTCACTGGATATCTATGAAATCTCTTGACTCGATGTACCGTCTCTCGATGTTACTCCCCTCTCGAACTCTCTCTCTCTCCTCTCGAACTTTCTCTTCTCTCCATTGTTTAACGACCCAATTAATGGCGTCGCTCTGGGGAGCGCTCCTGCGACGAACTAGGGTTGGCTATTCGCAGCAGGGCTTCCTGGAGATCTCGGGGAAGGGTTCGAATCCTTTCCGCCAACCTAACGACCTCACTCAGCCGATTCATTTCTCGGTCATCGTCGCGAGAAGCAGATCGACGGGCTCGTTCTTGACGATCAGGACTTGGCTGGCGAGTGCGGGGTGGAGTGCGGGGTCGACGACTCGAACTCCTTGGCCTTTGATCTCGCGCTGTGCCTCTTCCATTTCTATCTCTTTCTCTCTCTTTGAGGTATCGTAGTAGGGTTTTCCCTTGGTGGTGGTCGGGAATTCCCTCGCTGCCTTGACGGTGATCTTCTTCCACGATTTCTGCTCCGCATATATTCCGCATGCGCTTTACTACAACGTGGACAGCTGGTCAGATCCTCGTACCTTCTACTACAGTTGTAGCAGAAGGCATCCACAAAAGCACGAGGACAATCAAACCTAGAATGTCCCAGCTGCCAGCAGTTGTAGCAAGCATACGATGGCGGGTACAGATGAGGCTCAGTAGGGATTGGCTTCAAATCCCCAAAGAGAGCTCCCCTTGTTTTCACTGGAAGCGGTGGTCGACTTCGACTTTGGCTCCTGGCTTGATTCTCTCTCTCTCGATGGTGGACTGGTCCTGGTGGAGGCGAAGGTGACGCTCTTCTAGGTGATGGGCTTTGAGCGGAGTAATAATCGTCCAGTTGGAGTTGACGTCGAGAGTTGTTACTCCGCTCTCGGCTGCGTCGAGGTGGACTGACGCGCGTACCTAAAGGAAAGAAGATGACAGTCTCTTCAGGCTCGAGTTCAAATTCATCCTCGCCTCTATCCCAGGCCAGGGAATCCACTACACCAGCACTTTCCACTGGGAGATAACGAGGATCCTGCTGGAGTAGTATACCTCCAATTCCTTCTCCGCTTCTCTACTTTCTCTCTCTTCAAGGCTCTCTATGATGGCTGAGACCGTGTCCAAAGCCACTATTTCGGCCTCCTCCTTCCTTTTCTCCTTCTCTTCTTCCCTCTCTTCTTCTCCAGATCTCGACTGAGGATTAGCAATGGTGATAAGGAGAGTAGACTCCTCCTAATCACCCCTCTTAAGCTCTTCCAACGTGGCTTGGCCCGTTTTAAGAAGCCACTGATCTGCTGCTTCCCTCATCTCCTTTTCTTTATCTTCTTTCTCTTGTTCTCGAAATCTTTCAAATCTCACTCTTTCTCTCTTCTTCTTCAGCAGCGAGACGCAACTCGTATTCGAGCTGGTCTGCCCAACTATTAGGGTTAATTGCAGGGGAAGGAGATTGGTCTCGCCTCCGTGTTCTCTCTTCCAATTCAACCTCATCAGCCCACGTGAGTACACGATGAGCCGGAGGATGGAATTCCGGCACAGCCCGATGGCCTGGGCTAGGTGCACCACGTGATCCCATGGATGGCGACTTCCTACCTGCACGTCTTGACATCTGTTAACATAAGTAAAATAAAAGGAAAATTTTACTAAGGAACTCTGTCTCGACATGCTTTACTACCGACTGAACAACACTTATCATATGGTTATCTCGAGGCACGAACCAACACCAAGACAACACAGCTCTCGAATTACACTTAAAATAACATACTCTCGAAAAAGAAATTTATAAAATAAGGGTTTTTACTGATCTCGATTTGTTCGCGGGGGTAAAAATCGTTTTAACTCGGATACGTGTACCTTCGCATTTCTACGACTACCTTCCATCTCTAAAACATATACTACAGGTGATTTTACCGCAATAATACGAAATGGACCTTTATATTTTGGAGCTAACTTCGCAGAAAAACCTTGTGCTCCTTTTGATAACACCTGCGTTTTTCTCAACACTTGATCTCCTACATTGAACCTTCAACTTTTTTATTCTGGTCATATCTCTTAGCTTGTTTATTTTGTGCTTCATCTATATGTCTAGCTACCAAGTCTCTCAAAGCATCTAATCTTTTTAATCTATCCTTCCAGACTTCTGGATCTAATTTAAGCTTTGGTCCTCTGGTCTCGATTTCTCTTCGTAAACTCTTCACTGGTGCAGGATTACGACCATAATTTAAGAATGCTGGTGATACTTTTGTTGAAGCTTGGGTAGCTGTATTAACAGCATGTCTGAACTCATGTAGATGTTTGTCCCAGTCTCGATGGTCTGACCCAACAAAAATAGAAATCATGGTTTTCAATGTTCTATTTGTTCTCTCGACTGGGTTGGCCTGGGGATGATATGGTGGAGTAGTTACATGTTTTACACCATACTTATCTAACGTACTCTTTAACCACTTATTATCAAACTCTTCACCATTATCAGTGAGTAAATAATCAGGAGCCTCCCATCGGAATAATATCAGCTCTTCAAATGCTCTCGAGACTCCTTTACCATCTGCAGTTCTCAATGGTTTTAACTCTATCCAGCAAGTGAACAAATCTTGGAACACTATTACATATTTATACTGGTTCTTACTCTTAGGAAACTCCATGCAATCAGCTGCCACTACAGCCCATGGTCTCTCCACAATTCTCTTTCCCATTAAACCTTGAGCACCTGTTTGCATCACTTTATATCTCTGACACTCTGAACACTGCTGGATATATGAATTTATGTCATACCACGCTCCTGGCCAATAATATTCTCTAATAACCCGATCATAAGTTTTCTCTATACCAAAATGTCCTGATGAGGCTTCTCTATGGGCATCACTTATTACTCTCTCTCGATATTCTGTTGGTACCACTAATCTCAAGCCTTCTTCTCGAAAAGTCACTGGATTTAGCAACCTATCTCTTTTAAAGTAATACTATAAATCATCTTCCAATTTCCAATTTGGAAACTTTCTAGGGAAATGTTTTACTTCCTCTACTCTCGATAGATACCATGGATCTTCAATAGTGGTAAAACCAGCCACCTCTTCATTTTCTAACTCGAAACCTCTCGATAAAGCATCTTAGACATGATTAAGAGCACCTTTTCTGTGTATGATCTCGAAATCCCATTGCTGTAACTCTAAAACCCAACGAGCAAGTCGACCAGTTGGATCTTTAAGATTTCTGAGCCATTTGAGAGCGCTATGGTCGGTGTATACTGTGAAGTGATATCCATCTAGATAAGGTCTCAGCTTCTTTATTGCCCATAATAATGCAAGACCCTCTTTCTCAGTTACCGTATGATTTTTCTCTGCTTTATTCAAGACTCGACTAATATACACTATAGGGTGATCCCCATCTTCACTTTCTTGTGTTAGCACAGCTCCTATGGCATAATCGCTAGCATCGCAATGTACCGAAAATGGCTTACTGAAATCTGGTCTGGCTAACACTGGTGCTTGAGTAAGTGCTCTTTTTAGGTTCTCGAAAGCTTGCGCTTGATCCTCACCCCAGGTCCAGGTTTGACCTTTATGAAGTAGTTTCACCAACGGAATCTTTATCTCTGACTCGTTCTCTATGAATCTCGAATACCAACCCACCATACCCAAGAAACGTCTCAATTGTTTAATAGCTTTAGGAGTAGGATAATTCAGCACTGGTGAAATTCTCTCTGAATCTGGTCTCAACCCATCTCTATCTAGTTTGTATCCCAGGTAAGTTACACTCGAACAACAAAATTCACATTTTTCATTGTTCACAACTAGACCTGCACTCACTAATCTCTTTAACACAATTTCAACCCATTTTATATGTTCTTCGAACGTTTCGGTCACGATAATGATATCATCTAGATATCCAAAGACATGTGGCTCGAATTCTGGACCAAATAAGGCGTCAACAAGCCTTTAGAAGGTCATTGGTGCGTTAGTTAGGCCAAATGGGAGACGTTTAAATTGGAATAACCCCAATCCAGACACTGCAAAGGCTGTGTACTTACGACTCTCATGGCTCAACATTACCTGGAAATACGCCTGCTCTAGATCTATTTTAGTAATATATCTTGCTTTTCTCAATTTGTCTAAAATAGAATCCATACTCTGCATTGGATGAGCATCAGGTTTAGTGACCTTATTCACATCTCGAAAATCCACACAAAACCTATACTTTCCATTAGGTTTCCTGATAATTACCGGCTCACTACTCCATTCACTCGCTGATTTCTCGATAATATTCTGCTCTAGCATTCTCTTGACCTCTTCTTGTGCCACTTGAAGTTTGTATGGGGACATACGTCTTGGGCGTTGTTTATTTGGCCTAACTCCAGGCTCGATCTCTATATGATGCTCTATTAAGGTAGTGATTCCTGGTACTTTTGATGGTGGTGGTAAGATTCGCTTAGCCAAATCTTTTACTGTTTTCTCTTGATCTTCTGTGATTTCAACTATCCCAGCACACTCTTCAAAAATAACTGCTTCGCTCTCAGAACGATGATTTGAAAATTTTTTCCACTCCATCTGGAACTCTCCATAAATCTTGACCTAGTTTTACTTCTAGGTCCCATTTTCTATGGAAATCCATACCAAGAACCATATCGTGTTCCATTTGTCTTGCAACCTTGAGTTCCATGGGTTGTACTACTCCATCAACGTCTAATACGACCTCTAGTACACCCAACAGTTTTGATATGGCTTCAGTTACTGTTTTAATTGATAAATTGCTAGGTTTTAATATGTCTCGAAATTTCTCTCCAATCTTTGGCCCAACTAGTGTAATCATCGCACCTGGGTCAAATAAAGCTAGGTATTTCTCTCCTCCTAACTCGATTTGCAAGAAATTTCTATTCTCTGACGTCGATCCTGCAACTTTTCTATGTATATTCTCAGAATTTCTCTTCTCTGTCGTACTTGGTACGACTTTTCCCCCCTCCTGGACTGTTGAAGGTGAAGCAACGTCTTCAACAGACCGATCAGGAACCACCTCAGGAACTGGAACTCTGTACTCAGCTGGGTTCGAAAAATGCAATTGCTGCACTAACTCTTTTACAGCTTCTCTTATATGCTCTTCAGATGGATTTTCTTCAGCATTCTGAGATATCTCACGATCCTGACTTATACTCTGAACAGGTTCTTTAGCAGGTTGTCTCTCAGTTACTATTTCTAGTATTGTTTCTCTTTTATCTCTTAATTCTGTCTTTGTTTCTCTGTGCTCTAAATTGGTATTTTTTTTATTTATATCCTCATTAGCTTGATTCTCTATATTAATATTCTCTGCATCTCGATTCTCTGTATTAATATTCTCTGTCTCTTGACTCTAAGTGTTCTCATTAATTTCTCTCTCTTGTGTTTTCTTTTTTATATGGTTCGCCCTTTCTCGATCATCTAGGAGCATAGAGGGCAATCCTACGTTCCTGTTTGGCCGTTTCCCAAAAACCTACGAATGTGAGCACAGTTCTTACACGTATGTAGAGTTACACCTCTGGCTCTACACCCTTGGCAGCTAAGATTTGATAGAGCTCTATTGGCATTCTGACTCACCTCTCGATTACTCGATGTTCTATTTGGACATTCGAATGAAGAATGACCTATTTGAGAACATGAATAACAGGTGCGTTTTGCACATTGTGAGGCTCTATGTCCAACAGTATGGCACACATGACATTCACCATAAAAAACCGATGAGTCTACTCGATCAGAAGGTCCATTTCTTCTTTGACCTTGATTCATGGGGCGTCTTTCTGCTCTCGATTGCCATCGGTTATTATTATCTTTAGGCCTGGTCCCCTTGTTATTAGACCTTATCTCATTATTCTCAGTTACTTGCGTGGGCTGAGCATTATCATCTGCGTTTAAATCTACAGCTTCAGTCTGGACTTGCTGATTTGATGAAGCAGGCGATTTCCTCTTATTATTCTTATTTTTCCGAGGTGCTGGCTTTGGTGGTTTCGTATTCACTTTTTGTGAATTATCAGTCTCTTTCGCTTCAATATCATCTCTACACTCGACTCTGCTAGCTGCTATTTTTGCACTCTTAGTATCTCGATGATAAGCAGCACCTGGAATCTTTGAATTCTTTTTCGAAGGAGGTGGTACATATTTTTGATCTAACTCTTTTTGTCTCTCCCACCGTTGTCCATACTTCTCTAAATCATCGAAATCATATATCTTTTTAGTTGCCATATACCTTCGATATTCTGCCAATAAATTTCGGTATGCAATCTCGAGTTGTCTTCTCATTGATGGAGGATACTTAAAATGGCCGACAATATACTCAAAATTCGAAAGGTAATTGGCTATCTTTTCTCCTTTTCCTTGAGTTCTGGCTTTTAACTCATCTAAGATATCCTCCTGGTCCACCACTGGAATATATTGTCTTTTGAAAGTCTTCTTGAATCCTCTCTAATCTCGAATTCTCCTTTCAGCTGTTTCATACCAGTGACTTGCGTCTTCCAAAAATATGCAGTGTAGTACTTTCAACCAATCTTTATCTGAGTAATCAGTACTCTTCTTGCATTTTTCTAAACGTTTTAAAAAGTCTTCTGCATTCTCTCGACCCGAAAATTTCAGATGCCAAGATTCCAGAATTTTGACTAATTTAAAATTATCTTTGTCTTTCTTTTTCCTTCGAGTCTTTTTCTTGGCTCGAATAGGATAGTCAGACTCACTGCCACTTATTGAACTCTTGCTACTACTACTACTCCTGCTGCTCAGATCTCTTGACTTATTTTTAGAATGATGGTGATGTCTACTGGTATGGCTTTAATATCTCTTTTCACTCGATATTTCTTGAGTACCACCACGAGTCGATCTTGACTTTGATGATTGGTTTGGAGATGCTTGACTTCTCTTACTCTTATCTGAGGATCGAGGATTATCTCTGTCAGATTTCTGACATTTATGACGACTTATTGGATCTTTCTGCATATCTTCCTCTTTTCTTGATTGGCTGTCTTTTTCCCGACTGGTTCCTGCCTACTTGCTGTTGGTTTTGACTCCTCTCTTCAACTTTTCTACTCAACTCGTTTTTCGACTCATTTCCACTAGGTTGAGTATTTACATTTTTAGTATATCTCCTTCTCGTTACATTTGCATCATATGACAACCTTGTTGGATCACTATACTTATTAATCCAACCCAAGATGGTATAATCATTTATGGACAATGGATTAGCAGATGTATATTAAGCTACGGAATCCACTTCATAGGGCCACGTTCGGAATAGTACCACATTTTGTCGCTAATTTGTCGCTAATTTGTTGCTCTATCCCGGATTTTGTCGCTCCAGCCGTTTCCGAGAAACAATGGCTACCGTAGCTTAATATTAAGCTACGGCATCCACTACAGTAACTCAGGAACGGCTAGGGTTAGCAACTCCATTCTGGTTTCATAATTTGTCGCTTTTTTGTCGCTCTAAGATAGAATAGTTCGTAAGTCCCAAAACCTGACCCAGACCCGGATATGGCCATTGGGCCCGAGTGAAAATGGAAACTTTTTTTCTTTGTGTATCTAAAAAGTCATGCGATGTTTGATAATTTGTTGCTAATTTCTCGCTGACATTTAATCCAACACCGGATTTTGTCGCTCCAGCCGTTTCCGAGAAACAATGGCTACCGTAGCTTAATATTAAGCTACGGCATCCACTACAGTAACTCAGGAACGGCTAGGGTTAGCAACTCCATTCTGGTTTCATAATTTGTAGCTTTTTTGTCGCTCTAAGATAGAATAGTTCGTAAGTCCCAAAACCTGACCCAGACCCGGATATGGCCATTGGGCCCGAGTGAAAATGGAAACTTTTTTTCTTTGTGTATCTAAAAAGTCATGCGATGTTTGATAATTTGTTGCTAATTTCTCGCTGACATTTAATCCAACACCGGATTTTGTCGCTCCAGCCGTTTCCGAGAAACAATGGCTACCGTAGCTTAATATTAAGCTACGGCATCCACTACAGTAACTCAGGAACGGCTAGGGTTAGCAACTCCATTCTGGTTTCATAATTTGTCGCTTTTTTGTCGCTCTAAGATAGGATAGTTCGTAAGTCCCAAAACCTGACCCAGACCCGGATATGGCCATTGGGCCCGAGTGAAAATGGAAACTTTTTTTCTTTGTGTATCTAAAAAGTCATGCGATGTTTGATAATTTGTTGCTAATTTCTCGCTGACATTTAATCCAACACCGGATTTTGTCGCTCCAGCCGTTTCCGAGAAACAATGGCTACCGTAGCTTAATATTAAGCTACGGCGTCCACTACAGTAACTCAGGAACGGCTAGGGTTAGCAACTCCATTCTGGTTTCATAATTTGTCGCTTTTTTGTCGCTCTAAGATAGGATAGTTCGTAAGTCCCAAAACCTGACCCAGACCCGGATATGGCCATTGGGACCGAGTGAAAATGGAAACTTTTTTTCTTAATGTATCTAATAAGTCATGCGATGTTTCTAATACTAAAGTAGCTATAGAAAATTTGTCACCTTCAATATCTTAACATTAGAGCAGAAAGAAAATTCTTTATGTGAAATATTTACTAGTGAATTCTCTACTTGCGGAATGTCAGGTACATCATCAAGATGTTTAGATTCATAAACACTACCAAAGTGCATTACAAACAATTCAGCAATTTCTTGACCTTCAGATTCTTGCCTGTTTTCAAAAGTCATTTTATCAGGCATATCCCTCTTGTTCTTTGATCCAATGTATTTCCAATAATTCTTTGGTTCTTTGCATAACCCATCTTCAATATTCTTAATATGCTTAAAATAATTTAATCTCGTTAACCGCTTACACAATGCCCTGCATCTTTTAAATTCTATATACATATTTAAATCAAGACTAGGAAGTGATCTAATTGTTTATGCAATATCTTCTTATGTTTAATAACTTCAATTAGTTCACTTGAATACCATTTAGGAAAGGTGTACTTACATCCACTTCTTCTCCTAACTCTAGGTGTATATTTCATGACAATCTTTTCAATAGTGCAATAGAAATCCTTAACACATTCATTAGGATCATTATGGTTATAAATAAGTTCATCCCAGTCAACTTTACTAAGTTCATTATGTACCAACTTATAATTAGTTCTTCTATAGTCTAATTCAACATTTTCATACTTCAATTTATTAGGAATTCTCACAGGTATACTAATATCAAAAGCACCATGGTATTCATCTAATCTAGATAATGGGTCAATAGCATTTTGGCATTCATAATCATCAGAAGATATGCAAAAAAGATCCAATGTGTTATTAGATTTATTTTTGTACTCATTGATCTGCCTAACACCTAACATGTTAAGGAAAGAGCATAGATTTTGTACATTATCTCTTGTAGCAATTAGATTATTGTGCCCACAGTAATAAACAAAATTACCAGCATCATTAAAATGCCAAGAGTATCCAGGCAGATTGTAATCACCTAATATACAAATTTCATCAAAGTTTTCATACTTAAAAGCACTCTCAATAGTTTTATTATGTTCTTCATACATATTTGTGCTAGAGTTTGGGGCTATATATGTCAAACTTATCAGAAATCTTTTATTATCTATCATTAGTGAAATACATAATTGCTCATATCCAGAATCAACCTTACAAATCAAATTAGATACAATAGTTTTTTTTACAGCTAAAAGAACACCACCTCCTCTACTCTTGCCAGAATCTATACTATTTCTATCACATCTGTAGATAATATAATTATCAATCATAATCAGAGTATCATCTATACTATTATCTAGCCAAGTTTCAGTCAGTGCAATAATTTCATAATTAATAGAAGAAGATTCAATATTCATACATAATTGGTTTAGTTTATAGTGACTTTTGACACCTCTGACATTCTGGTAGTACAAGTAAAGAACGTTCATGTCGCCCACTAAATCTCACATTGTCATCTCAGCATGTACATCAGTAATATCACCTGAGTTATTATTATTACTTATGACAATAGTAGGGATACCTCTAATGTACTTTAATTTTAAGTTATCCTCACCATTCTCTTTCCTACTATTCAACTCTGCCTTGACAATTTTATGCAAGCGATTTTGATTTGGTGTATCATCTTTATTGATATAAATATCATACCCCAACTTCTGAGATAAATTTTTTGTATTTTTTAGCACCCAAGCAACATTATTACTACTTTGCAACAAAATTTTTATTGGTCTTATGGATCCATTATTAAATTTACCACATCTAGCAAATGTAAAATCACTATAAGTAAAAGGAGCATCCTTGAAAACTATCTTTAGTTTTTCAAGATCATTACTTCTATTATCATCATCTTCAACTTGAAAAATCATAATATTCATCTTTCTATCATCTCTGCTACGTATCTCTTGAATAATTCTCTCTTGAAGTATTAAACTATTATCAGGATTGTTCAAATGTTTTGTAATACTATCTTCAATCATTGGTATAAAAAGCTTTTTTACCTCTTCAACTAATAACAATTTAAGCTCCTCTTGCATCTTATCAAATCTAGATTTCAAAATGTTATTCAGATTATAGGAGTAATCACAGCACTTTCTAATTGCTCCATTCTGCATAATTCCAACCTTACCGCTGCAAGAAGGATGATAGGGCATATCACACTTCTTACATAAAGTAGCCTCAGATGCTATATCCTTGTTACAGTAATAGCAGGTTGTCTTACCCATCGGCTGTGTTGGTGCCATTTATAGGTTATAAACCAAATCTTAAAAAATCAGCAGAATCGTACACAAGCAATATAAAATTAATATCTCAAATAGTTCCACTATAAACAACAAATACAGTAGCTGCAGTATTAGCTTGTATTTCTAAGTAATAATTAAATATTTACTATAATTAAACAACAGCACTCAAATCATATGTTGCTTTGCTAGCGCATGCGCACGAACTGCATTTTTATGAAAATTTTTGTGATTGAAATGCATTTAGAAATTTGTCGCTCCTAAAATTTGAAAAAATTAATACTTTAAACGCAATATAAAGATGATTCTGATACTACAGAAGCTTCAAGGATTTTGTCGCTCTAAAAATTTATGGTTCCTAGCACTATAAAATGATTTTTATACGAATTTTGTAATTTTTATGCATCTGGGAATTTGTCGCTCTTAAGATTGTTAACCATCAGAACTTTAAAAACCATAAACATACATTTCTCATATCACAGAAGCTGCAAAGAATTTGTTGCTTCTTAATTTATAGCATTCAAGAACAGAGGAAATACTTTTATGCAAGTTTTTTGAATTGGAATGAATTAGAGAGTTAGTCGCTTGTGACATTTGTAACTATTAAGACTTTGAATGCAATTAAGAGATGTTTGTCACTTTACTAAAGCTTTAAGGATTTAGTTGCTCTAGTAATTCTTTAATCAGCTTACTCTAAACACTTTTTTATATCAGTTCTTTAATTTACATGCGTTTGCGAATTTGTCGCTCTTGGAATTTAAAAAAATTAACACTTTCAACGCAATATAAAGATGATTTTAATTCAGCAGAAGCTACAAGGATTTTGTCGCTCTATAAATCTATGGTTTCTAGCACGCAAAAATAATTTATATGGAAATTTTTGTTATTGGAATGCATCTAGGAATTTGTCGCTCTTGGAATTTGAAAAAATTAACACTTTCAACGCAATATAAAGATGATTCTGATACTACAGAAGATTCAAGGATTTTGTTGCGCTGCAAATTTATGGTTGCTAGCACTATAAAATGATTTTTATACAACATTTCTTCAATTTACATGCGTTTGGGAATTTGTCGCTCATGATATTTAAATAAATTAAAACTTTTAATTCAATAAATTTATGGTTTTAATTTGACAAAAGCTACAAGGATTTTGTCGTTCTAAACATCTATGGTTTCTAGCACGCTAAAATAATTTCTATGAAAATTTTTGTTAATAAAATGCACCTAGGAATTTGTCGCTCTTAAAATTTGAAAAAATTAACTCTTAAGAGGAATTATAAAAAAGATTCTGATACTACAGAAGCTTCAAGGATTTTGTCGCTCTAAAAATTTATGGTTGCTGGCACTATAAATGATTTTTATACAAATTTTGTGATTTTTATGCATCTCGGAGTTTGTCGCTCTTGAAATTTGAAAAAATTAACACCTTAAACGCAATATAAAGATGACTCTGATGCTACAGGAGATTCAAGGATTTCGTCGCACTGCAAATTTATGGTTGCTAGCACTATAAAATGATTTTTATATAAATTTTGTGATTTCCATGCATCTAGGAATTTGTCGCTCCGAGATTGTTAACAATTAGAACTCTAAAAACCATAAAAAGATATTTATAATATCACAGAAGCTGCAAAGAATTGGTTGCTTCTTAATTTATAGCATCCAAGAACAGAGAAAATACTTATATGCAAGCTTTTTGAATTGGAATGAATTAGAGAGTAAGTCGCTTGCGATATTCGTAGCTATTCAGACTTTGAATGCAATTAAAAGATGTTTGTCACTTTACTGAAGCTTTAAGGATTTAGTCGCTCTAGTAATTCTTTAATCAGCTAACTCTAAATATTTTTTTATATCATTTCTTCAATTTACATGCGTTTGGGAATTTGTCACTCATGCTATTTAAATAAATTTAAACTTTCAATTCAATAAAAATATGATTTTAATTCAACAGAAGCTACAAGGATTTTGTCGCTCTAAAAATCTATGGTTCCTAGCACGCTAAAATAATTTTTATGGAAATTTTTGTGATTGAAATGCATCTAGGAATTTGTCGCTCTTAAAATTTGAAAAAATTAACACTTTAAACGCAATATAAAGATGATTCTAATACTACAGGAGCTTCAAGGATTTTGTCGCTCTGAAAATTTATGGTTTCTAGCACTATAAAATGTTTTTTATACGAATTTTGTGATTTTCATGCATCTGGGAATTTGTCGCTCTTGAGATTGTTAACCATCAGAACTCTAAAAACCATAAAAATACATTTCTGATATCACAGAAGCTGCAAAGAATTTGTTGCTTCATAATTTATAGCATCCAAGAACATAGGAAATACTTCTATGCAATTTTTTGAATTGGAATGGATTAGAGAGTTAGTCGCTTGTGACATTTGTAACTATTAAGGCTTTAAATGCAATTAAAAGATGTTTGTCACTTTACTGAAGCTTTAAGGATTTAGTCGCTCTAGTAATTTTTTAATCAGCTAACTCTAAATATTTTTTTATATCAGTTCTCCAATTTACATGCGTATGGGAATTTGTCGCTCTTGGAATTTAAAAAAATTAACACTTTCTATGGTTCCTAGCACGCAAAAATAATTTATATGGAAATTTTTGTTATTTGAATGCATCTAGGAATTTGTCGCACTTGAAATTTGAAAAAATTAACACTTAAAAGGCAATATAAGAATGATTCTGATACTACAGGAGCTTTAATGATTTTGTTGCTCTAAAAATTTATGGTTGCTTGCACTATAAAATGATTTTTATACAAATTTTGTGATATTTATGCATCTGGGAATTAGTCGCTCTTGGAATTTGAAAAAATTAACACTTTCAACGCAATATAAAGATGATTCTGATACTACAGAAGATTCAAGGATTTTGTTGCGCTGCAAATTTATGGTTGCTAGCACTATAAAATGATTTTTATACAACATTTCTTCAATTTACATGCGTTTGGGAATTTGTCGCTCATGATATTTAAATAAATTAAAACTTTTAATTCAATAAATTTATGGTTTTAATTTGACAAAAGCTACAAGGATTTTGTCGTTCTAAACATCTATGGTTTCTAGCACGCTAAAATAATTTCTATGAAAATTTTTGTTATTAAAATGCACCTAGGAATTTGTCGCTCTTAAAATTTGAAAAAATTAACTCTTAAGAGGAATTATAAAAAAGATTCTGATACTACAGAAGCTTCAAGGATTTTGTCGCTCTAAAAATTTATGGTTGCTGGCACTATAAATGATTTTTATACAAATTTTGTGATTTTTATGCATCTCGGAGTTTGTCGCTCTTGAAATTTGAAAAAATTAACACTTTAAACGCAATATAAAGATGACTCTGATGCTACAGGAGATTCAAGGATTTCGTCGCACTGCAAATCTATGGTTGCTAGCACTATAAAATGATTTTTATATAAATTTTGTGATTTCCATGCATCTAGGAATTTGTCGCTTCGAGATTGTTAACAATTAGAACTCTAAAAACCATAAAAAGATATTTATAATATCACAGAAGCTGCAAAGAATTGGTTGCTTCTTAATTTATAGCATCCAAGAACAGAGAAAATACTTATATGCAAGCTTTTTGAATTGGAATGAATTAGAGAGTAAGTCGCTTGCGATATTCGTAGCTATCCAGACTTTGAATGCAATTAAAAGATGTTTGTCACTTTACTGAAGCTTTAAGGATTTAGTCGCTCTAGTAATTCTTTAATCAGCTAACTCTAAATATTTTTTTATATCATTTCTTCAATTTACATGCGTTTGGGAATTTGTCGCTCATGATATTTAAATAAATTTAAACTTTCAATTCAATAAAAATATGATTTTAATTCAACAGAAGCTACAAGGATTTTGTCGCTCTAAAAATCTATGGTTCCTAGCACGCTAAAATAATTTTTATGGAAATTTTTGTGATTGAAATGCATCTAGGAATTTGTCGCTCTTAAAATTTGAAAAAATTAACACTTTAAACGCAATATAAAGTTGATTCTAATACTACAGGAGCTTCAAGGATTTTGTCGCTCTGAAAATTTATGGTTTCTAGCACTATAAAATGTTTTTTATACGAATTTTGTGATTTTCATGCATCTGGGAATTTGTCGCTCTGAAAATTTATTGTTGCTAGCACTATAAAATGATTTTTATACAAATTTTGTGATTTGCATGCATCTGGGAATTTTTCGCTTTTGAGATTGTTAGCCATCAGACCTTTAAAAACAACAAAAAGATATTTCTAATATCTCAGAAGCTGTAAGGGATTAGTTGCTTCTTAATTAATGGCATCCAAGTACATAGGAAAAGTTTTTATACAAGTTTATTGAATTGGAATGAATTAGAGAGTAAGTCGCTTGTGACATTTATAACTATTAAGACTGTTTAGTCCTGGCTTTACACCAGGACGGAGTTAATGATTGATTATGTTGATGTTTTAAGAAAATTTATTTTATTAAATAAAAGAATAAAGTTTGATTTTAAAATATTTAATTTGAAAGTTAAGTCTAATGATAGAAAAGCTCTACCAATTTTAATTGATATGAATCGTTCTCACGATTAAATATACTTGATTTGAAGTAATGTAGATCAAAATGTAATTGTAAGAATCTTACCTTGATTGGCTAAGTAGATACAGGCAGACAGTAAATAAGTACACTTGATTTTAATATTATAATTATAGAGTTTTATTTGTTACTTTTATAATAAACTGAAGATAGTGCGCGAATATTTGAATAATTTTATGGTGCGAGAAATATAGTTAATAATTGTATCTTTGAAGTGCTTTGTAAAAATTCTTTGATAAAGTGCTTTGGAAAAGTGTCTGCTATAAAGTGATGTTATTGAAGTGCTTCCATATACGATTTCTCGTTCGTATTGATAGTAATTACTCATAATTGTTTTATAATTTCTTTAAAGTTGATAAACAAAATTGATTATTAAGCATTTTTATGAAGTTTTATAATTTGAATTCTGAATTGATGTCAATCGATGAAGCAATGCTTATTATGCTTTTTGATTCTTATTGAATGATATGGTTAACGTGGTAAATCTGGTTCGTGTAGTCTTCGTCATTGTTCTTATTTTGTTGATTCTGTAAATCGCATTGCACTTCGTTTCTTAACAAATGACTTACTTTTACAATATGTTCGCTAAGGTTAATTAGTTGATTGATCAATAACTGTATATTTTTGGAATGATAAATTTTTAAATAAAAGATACGTCGTGACGTAACAAGACTTTGAATCGAGGGGCTATTCACTTTAAAAAAAGTGTCAAAATGATTACAGATTTTATATGGTTTAAAATGATTTCATATGGTTTAAAATGATTTCAAAATGATTTCAAATGATTTCAAAATGATTTCAGAAATATATTTTTATACTTGTAATTTCAAACATTTTCAAAACAGCCTATAGTAAGCAGTGATTTCAAATGATTTCAAATGATTTCAAGCAAATTTTTTATGATTTCAAATAATTCCGAAATCATTCCAAGATAATTAAAATTAATATTTATGAAGGTTAAGCTTACTTTAAATTATAATCCCTAAATCGTCATTATTGAATCATATAAAAATTAAAATAATACCTATATTTAAAAAAATTCAATTAAGAATAACTAAATTTTACATTTATTTATTCAAAAAAATTCTTTATTTTTTTATACAGCTCATCATTAACTACAATCCCACTTTCAGTTATTGTAGATGTTGATATAGTCGATACATAATTTTCAATATTTATGTATCCATGCTTTTCCATGGGGACTGATGAGAAGTTTTTAGTTTTATTGTCTGGTTCATACCAATGACATAAAACTCCTATATCTTTAGTGTTATTCTTGACACATGCATAGGAACCTGAGTATTTCAAACTTTTATTCGCTGGCTCTTTTAAATATCCAAAATTAAGTACATGTCCAAGATATCATTTTTTTCTATTTAATCTTCTAAAGAGACACCATTCGCCAATGTAAATTTCGGAGCATTTTTTGTTATAAGCTATTTCCGTTGTAGTATTTAGTTTACTGATATTTTTATATTTTTGCAACTCGGAGTCTCTTACTCTCTGTAATTTTAAACACAAAGTTAGTTTAAAAAATTGACCACCATAAGAGCTATGATCGAAAAACTTATCAGCCATGTGTGACAGATACAAAGAGAGAAATTCAAACATAAGTAAATAATGCTTATTTACTTATTTATAGATCTTATTTAAATTTTTTGTTAGTATTTCTTTTTTTCATTTTTCACATATATTCTTTTTTATTTGTTTTGATATAAATTATCTTTCACATAACAATTTTTTGTGCGATGCGTTTTGCTTATGATTAAAATCATTCATTTTTTTTCAATTCCAGAAAAAAATTCTTATAAATATTTATATATTGTATATCGATACTATTCCCCAAAAATAAAAAATAATTTTATTTATCAGAGCAGCTCATATTAATCTGGTATTTAAATAATATTTAGTATTATATTTCTGGTAATATTTGAAATTGTAAACTAAATAAAAAAATATTCATTGATTTCAATGATTTCAAATGATTTCAATGATTTCAATTTGAATAGTTTTGATTTCGGTAATCATATTGTGCACATAAAATTTAATAAAATATTTCAATGATTTAAAATGATTTCAATCATTTAAAATGATTTCAATGATTTAAAATGATTTCAATGATTTAAAATGATTTCAATGATTTAAAATGATTTCAATGATTTAAAATGATTTCAATGATTTAAAATGATTTCAATGATTTAAAATGATTTCAATGATTTAAAATGATTTCAATGATTTAAAATGATTTAAAATGATTTCAATGATTTAAAATGATTTCAATGATTTAAAATGATTTCAATGATTTAAAATGATTTCAATGATTTAAAATGATTTCAATGATTTAAAATGATTTCAATGATTTAAAATGATTTCAATGATTTAAAATGATTTCAATGATTTAAAATGATTTAAAATGATTTCAATGATTTAAAATGATTTTAATGATTTCAAATGATTTCAATAATGATTTCAAATGATTTCATCTGAAGGTGGTCAATGATTTCTTATAGTGAATAGCCCCTCGCTTTGAATGCGAAATTGGTCATTAACTGTCGTTAAAATAAAATAAAAATTTGGAGACGGGAAAAAATTTGCTATTTCATAAAGATCGTCAATGTTGATTGGTGGCGTTACACAAGGAAAGAGGAGAAAAATTATTTTAACATCTACATACAGTGGGGTTTAATAAAAAAGAGCCACCCTTGAGAAAAAAAAAACTAATTAGAAAATTTTGTATCTCAATAAATAAGGGTCGTACAGAACTTTATGACCACTCATTTTAAATGTATTTGTAAGGACTTTTTAATGGTGTATTGGTAATTTAATTTTGAGTACTTGTCTGGGAAATATTATGACTTAAAAATAGAAAAAAAAAAATTTTTCATTCGCCTGTGTTTAAATTTGAATCATTTTTCGGAAAATGATGGTAGAAAAATTTTACACGGCTACTTTTAAAGGTATTTTGCTTAACCTGAACTTTATATTTTATTTTTTTTCTAGGTTCAAAATTGACCATTTTTTGTTAAAAAAAAGGTCTTTTTTATTTTTCCGATATCTGCTTAATGAGAGGAGATATAGAAAAATGCCAAATGAAAAAAAGTGTATTTTTGTATGTAGAATAACTTTAAATTTTCTAAAAATTTTTTGTGCATTTTAATTTTTTTGATATTGTTGCGGTATTTTCATATACATGTATACCATACTCTTATATATATGTATAAGAGTACTGCAACAATATAAAAAAAAATTAAAATGCACAACAAATTTTGATAAAATTAAAGGTTATTCTACATAGAAAAATACACTTCCTTTTTTCAACAAAAATCGCTGAATCTCGGTCAATTTTGAGCCTAGAAAAAAGAATAAAATATAAATTGTAAGTTAAGCAAAATACCTCTAAAACTAGCCGTGTAAAATTTTTCTACCATCATTTTCCGAAAAATAATTCAAATTTAAACACAGGCGAATAAAAAAATTTTTTTTCTTTCTATTTTTAAGTCGTAATATTTCCCACAAGTACTTAAAATTAAATTGCCAATACACCATTGAAAAGTCCTTACAAATACGTTTGAAATGAGTGGTCGTAGAGTTCTGTACGACCCTTATTTGTTGAGATACAAAATTTTTTAATTAGTACTTTTTTTTCTCAAGGGTGGCTCTTTTTTATTGGACCCCGCTTTTTATATATATATATATATTTATATATATAAAGAAGGTTTGACAATTTTTGTTATTACAATTACTTTTTTTTTACTTGATCTACTATTAATTTTCAATAACAATAATAATAGATTGATATATTACTAATAATACTAGTTCATAGTAATAAAAATCTTCTCTTTTACAAAAATTATGGATAAACTCTGTCATCATGGAAAGACTGGTTTTATTGGTTGAAATGAAACAATATCGTCGAATAGAGCGAAGTTATAAATTTAAAAGTTTCATAATGTATATAAATTTATTTTTTCATACTCAGGGCGTAAAATTCAATTTCTTATGTATATTCTTAGGGGCTAAAATAGCTCTTTTTTACCCTAGGGCAAAGAAGTAATTTTCTAATAAGCGATTTTTACCCTATTTTCAATAAGAAATTTACTTTTCGTGTCCTAGAGCTGTACTGAATGGTAGATGAGTCGATGTATAAATTGAGTAATGGGTACGTGATTCAATGAATTCATGGATGGATTCATGGGGCGATGAAATGACAACTCAATGGTTCGATGGGCAGATCGATAAATATGACGATGGGTCGATGGGTGGATAAATAATTATGTAGATGGGTCGATAAATAAATACGTCGATAGGTTGATGAATCGATGGGTCGATAGACTGATGGGTGGATAGATGAATTGGTCGATGAGTTGATGGGCGGATAGATGATTTCGTTAATGGATTGATGGGTAGATAGATGATTTTGTTGATGGATTGATGGGCGGATAGATGAACTTGTTGATGGACTGATGGGCAGAGTCTTACTTTCACATTTTCATTTTGATTTTATGACTATTAATGATGTTACTTTATGTATTATTAATGAATTTATATTCAATGTGGTTTAATTGGACGCCCTTCGTGTATGAAAAAGTAATATGTTATCCACGGAAGTAAAGGTATTTTTGCCCTCGTCTTTATTGTCGTCCTCACTTCGCTCGGGCAAGAATCACCTATTTTACTACCTCGGTTAACAATGTACTATTATTATAAAAAAAAATTTTACCATCTTAAAAAGCAAGTTTTTGGATATTTAAAAATATTTATATTATTTTAATTGAAAATAATTTTCTTTTAATTGAGAAATTATTCCATTACATAAATTTTATACAAATATATATATATATATATATATATATATATATATATATATATATATATATATATATATATATATATACATATATACATATATATATACCCAACTTGGGCGTACGAAGGATTTATATGAGCGAGACTAATGTTTTTGGCTTGAGCAGTAGTCGGTCCTGGGTTTTAGCCAGAGACTGACTGCTGTCCAAGCTATAAAACATTATTCGAGGTCATATGCATTCTTCATTAGCTCAAGTTAGGTAGATGATTTTATGTTATCGTAGGTCGTATGAGGGGCTATAAATAGATTAAACACAAATAAAAAACATCATGTTAAAATATCCAATTTCAGACTATTTATTTAAAGAGTTCTCATGAGTAAGGAACTGAGCGGTGCCGCTATACTTCTGCCTATGCGACAGAGAGAGACGACGAGGAATTGCGGAAACGATCGAGCGACGCCGACAAAGAATTATAGCTCTTATAGAGTTTAACTTGTTTGTTTACTTTTCACTGCGCTCTTCTTTATCTGTCTTTGTCTTACTATAGCAGGGTGGAGAAGGTTTGCCTTCTTGTAGCAGCGCGCTGACTCTACTACCCTTCAAAAACATATTTTAGTGTATTCTTCCGAACGCTGTTCAACAATCCTGTAGAATATTTGCCAATACACTTGAATGCAGTGTAGCGTATGCAATAATATTCCATAATACAGAGTATTTTAAAGTTGTATACTCCATTGTATAGTGTATAGTTAACTGAATATACTTTAGCTATAAACAGGGCGGTATAACACCCCAATACCCATTTAGCTAGCTCCATGGGTATTCTACCGAATACGACATACTATTAAATAAATATATATATATATATATTTATATCATAGCAGGCCGTATTCGGTGGAATACCTATAGCCCATACTAAATTTGTATATGCATTGCACACGTTCATGCTAATATTCCGACGATATTATCTCTGTCAATACTTCCTTAGGAAGTATTGACAGAGCTATACTCCATAAGGAAATATTAGACAGTTGAATATCGTCAAGATATCGCTCAGCATGGTCGTACATTAGCTTAATATTAAGCTACGGTAGCCATTGTTTCTCGGAAACGGCTGGAGCGACAAAATCCAGTGTTAGGTTAAATGTCAGCGACAAATTTGCAACAAATTATCAAACATCGCATGACTTTTTAGATACACAAAGAAAAAAAGTTTCCATTTCCACTGGAGCCCAATGGCCATATCCGGGTCTAGGTCAGGTTTTGGGACTTTCGAACTATTCTATCTTGGAGCGACAAATTATGCAACCAGAATGGAGTTGCTAACCCTAGCCGTTCCTGAGTTACTGTAATGGATGCCGTAGCTTAATATTAAGCCACGGTAGCCATTGTTTCTCGGAAACGGCTGGAGCGACAAAATCCGGGATAGAGCAACAAATTAGCGACAAATTAGCGACAAAATATGGTTCTATTCCGAACGTGGCCCTATGAAGTAGATTCCGTAGCTTAATATACATGATTAGCAGCCATTGTGGTTTTAGCTGGCAATCTCATTGAAGCATTATTTCTATATGTAGTAGCCCACACAGCATGGAAGATTTCACTGGAATATTTCGAATTATTCCACTGGAATATTTCAATGGAACCTTCCATGCAGATTATTGGAAGTCTCCACGGAATATTTCAAAATATTCCATTGGAATCTTCCATTAAAAGCTTCCAGGAATATTTCAGGAATATTTCAAAGGAATGTTCAAAAACTTTTTTGAAATATTCCATGAAATATTCACGGAAGATTTTTGAAATATTTCATGAAATATTCCATGAAAGGTTTATGAAATATTCCAGTAAAATATTTCATGGACGATTCCAGGAAGATTCCATAAACTTTTCGCTGAAAGATTCCAAAAAACCTTCAAATCGTACAGCGAAATATTACATAAATCTTCCATAAATATTCCACGAAATATTTCACAGAAAGATTTCAGTAATCTTTCGGTGAAATATTCCATGAAAGATTTCAGAAAGATTCCATAAACATTTCATTGGAAGATTTCGAAAAACTTTTAAATCGTACAGCGGAATATTACATAAATCTTCCATAAATATTCCACAAAATATTCCACAGAAAGATTTAAGTAATCTTCCAATAGAATATTCCATGAAAGATTTCAGAAAGATTCCGTAAACATTTCATTGGACGATTTCGAAAAACTTTTAAATCGTACAGCGGAATATTACATAAATCTTCCATAAATAATTCACGAAATATTCCACAGAAAGATTTAAGTAATCTTCCAGTGGAATATTCCATGAAAGATTTCAGAAAGATTCCATAAACATTTCATTGGAAGATTTCGAAAAACTTTTAAATCGTACAGCGGAATATTACATAAATCTTCCATAAATATTCCACGAAATATTCCACAGAAACATTTAAGTAATCTTCCAGTGGAATATTTCATGAAAGATTCTAGAATGATTCCATGAAGTTTTCGTTGGAAAGTTGCGCGGAACTTACGGAAGGTTTCCAGTGACGCCGATAGGGGGATGTTCGTTAAATGGGAGTTTTATCCCCAAGTGGTTGGAAGATACCTCACTTACTATATAAGCGAAAGTGTATCGGCGCTTTGATGTGTACAGTCGAAGCGAATATGTATATGCGATTTTATAACTAAATGTTTATGTATGCGTATATGTATTGATGTATAAGTTTAATGTGTTATTATATAAATATATATACTATCCCTCACAGCATTTCACATCTTCCAGGAACATTTCATGAAAGATGAGAGATTCCCCAAACCTTCCTTTGAAATATTCTTGAAATCTCTCAAGAATATTCCATGGAATATTTCAATGTAGGAAGAATCAAGGACATACGAATATTAAAGGAATATTTCATGGAAGATTCCTGAAATATTCAAAATCGTCCGTGCCAATATTCTGCGAATCTTCCATAAATATTCCACGTAATTTTTTACGATAGATTTCTAAAATCTTCCAGAAATATTTCATGGAATATTTCATGAAAGATTCCTTAAATCTTTCGTGCATATTCCATGAAAGGTTCATGAAATGTTTCAAATCTTCCGTTCCAATATTCCGGAAATCTTCCATGAATGTTCCAACGGAATATTTCATGAAATATTTCTGCAAGATTCCTGAAATATTTCAATGAAAGATCTGAGATGTCCTAAATCTTCCAATGAAATATTCTTGGAATCTTCCAACAATATTCCATGGAATATTCCAATTTAGGAAGAATCAAGGACATACGAATATTACAGGAATATTCCATGGAAGATTCCTAAAATATTTCAAATCTTCCGTGCCAATATTCCAGGAAGCTTCCATAAATATTCCATGCTGTGTGGGAGATGTCATCTTGGGTAACGAATAGGTTGAATATAAATCAGTGCCACTTATAGCAAGCGTACTCGTTACTGTTGTAGTCGTTAATGCTACAGTGGTCACTACTGGTCCTTGTGACGAGAAAGATGTCGTCGTAACATTATTCAACAGAGATAATCTCGTATCCTCTTCGCTTGGAATTATAGACCTCCTAGTGTCGTCACCTCTAGCCCCCTCTGATTCTTCAGAGTCTTGTCCCGAAGCTGATACTATCTGAGGCTCCATCTGTGTGTGTATACCTGAATCACTCATATTGGGAAGCGAAGACTTTAATAATGACCCACGTTCGTCAACTTCAGGAAACCACGGAACTCGATATACCCCAGCTTTTCGTAACTCTGCTCTATATAATCGTTCTCGAAGAGTTTTCTCTGATCCTTGAGTGTTGAGATCAAACTCGTTCAACTCCTCATTTATTTTTTCAATAGGCCAGTCTCCAATATCCTCGTATAAATGTCTTAAAATCTTGGAACTACTAATCAGTTGCCTCAACTGCTCAGAATAATCTTCCATACGGTCAGTTAGTATTAACCTTTATATTTTACTCTTTGCTCTACTCAAATCTCGACAATCTTGACTTTTCTTGAATATCTAACTTATTATTTGCTAGAAAGTTCTTAAAAGGAAAAACAAGAATGAGCAGGAACTCAATAAATTTAGAGCAAAATAAACTAATCACCTCTAGATAAACTTCAAATAGAGGTGTAATTAACGAAGGTACACGTTCCGCAGGCAAAAAGGATGGCTCGATAAATTTTTCTTATGATAATAATAAAAAAAAATTAAGTCATCAATAATAGGCCATTAAGGCAATTCAAATCTCGAAACTGGGAAGAATCTAATTTCTTTTGGGTGTTCAAAAAAAAAGACTTAGTTATTTTGAGGTTATAGGCTAATAGAAAGGTTATGACTACTAGACATCACACACTAAAAATCGCTTTTAATATATACCCTTATCTCTAATTTATCTCCACACACAGCACAAATAAATAATATATCACACATATATATATACATATAAAATAAATATTTAAAATATGTCAAATTGTATAAATTTATACTCTGGCGATTACCTTTTCAATTTTATTTTTAATCTAGAAGGGAAAATAAAAAATCTTGCTCATAAAATGAGGCTTAAATTTTTTCTTCTTTTACGCTCTTCTTAAATAAATGAAATAATCTTGAGTATATGTCAATTCTCTTCACAATAAATATAAATTTCTTCGTTAGTCTCTTCTCAATAAATAAAAATTAAGAAATTTTCTCTTCTGTAACTCTGTTTTATTAAGCTACCCCTCTGTTCTCGAAAAATAATAATCTCTTCTTTTTCTTAGTTCTTTCTTTCTCCACTCTCGATGAAATTTATTTTATTTGGAAGAAAAGAAAAATCCTTTACTCAACTCTTGACCCCTCTTCTCTCAACTCTCGATAAAAAAAAATTGTAATAGTAAAAGAAAATTATTTTCTCAACTCTCGACTCCTTTCTCAACTCTCGATAAAAAAAAATTCTAATAATAAAAGAAAATTATTTTCTCAACTCTCGACTCCTCTTAATAATATAAAATAAATTTATTTTGATTACTAATTTTCTTGATTAAAATAAAAAATATGTTCTTCTTTCTTCTCAATAAAACAATTAAAGACCTCTTCTCTTGGTCTGTTTTTTTTATAAGAGGGTAAATCAAATAAAATATTTGGGAAATATATTAATATATATATAAAAAAAAATTAAATATATATGTACTTGTGTATGTGGAGATAAACACTCTTTAACTTAAAAATTTGTAGACTCGACACAATTTAAATTTATTTAAATTTAAAACACTTATTGCTAACTACTGACGCTCGCCATTTTCTCAAATTAGACTCGAAAACCCACGCCACGCCGCCATTTTGAAAAACACAAAATTTCTCTTTAACGACTATTTTACACTTCAATAAACACTTTGAAAAATCTCTCTATACTTTAAATTATGAAAATTACTCTCTCGAAATTTTAAAAATTTACACTGGTTTTTTATCAGTCCCGACGAAACCTCAGACTAAGGTTTCGTCGTATACTTTTCGTCGTAAAAATTATCGTCTATAATTTTTTTATTTTTAATAAAAAGAAGAAAATTTTTTGTAAAATTATTCAAAATTTTTTCTAAGACCAAACTTTAAAAAAAATTTTCTAAGTTCAAAATTTTTAAAACTTTTCAAAAATAGTTCTTAATTGACTAAGCATGATTTAAAATGCGTAAAAACCAAAAAATCATTACATGAGGTTTTGGCATGATAAATCACCTGAGAAATCAGGTGATTTCTCAGCTGATTTTTTTAACAGGTTATTTTTCATAAATTAGAAAAATCACTAGTTAAAAAAAATTGAAAAAAGCATGAAAAATCATTTTTTGATAAGCGGCGCGGGTTAAATGCTTTTTTTTCAACTAAATAATTTGTTATCGTAATTCGTTTTTTATAATCTATTGCGAAAAAGCTATGGAAAAGCATGAAAAAAAACTTGATTTTTAAGTATTATTGCAAAACTAAAAATTTTTAGCAGAAAATTTATTGAACGATAAAGTTTTTAAATAGGATATTATACATTTAAATAATAGAAATTTTCGCATGAAGAATTATCAAGTACGAAAAACGTCCTTTTTCAATCGTTAATCACGTTTAATCGGAGTACAGCTCATTTAAGACAAAAATTTATAATGAAACAAAGTTGTGTCTTAAAAATATCCACAAGTTTTGTTTAGAAAAAATTTTTATATAATGACTTTTTTTCATGTTATCGTAAATTATTCATTTTTAAATCGTTTTTCGAAAAGCGGCACGGGTTGAATACTTTTTTTCGACTACCTCAGAGTTTTTTTCATAGTTTTTCAACATTTACAAGAAATCTGGAGGGTGGGAGCAAGGTTTTTCCAAGTTTGGGGAATAAGGGACACTCTTATATATATATATATATATATATATATATCCCTATATTATATAGTTATATTAAAAAAAAAACCTCCTCTCCTACCCCTAATTATTCCTCCCCCTATTTTGTATGCTTAAAACATCACAATTCATCCGTCAAAATAACGTAAAAATCTGTCTAGAAATGATCTTTTTTGAAAAAAAGACACCCCTCACTACCTAAGTCACCCCTCTCTACCCAAGTAACTCCTTTTGCAACCCCTCGTAGAACACTCATACACCCCTCAGATAATTTAGCTGAATATACCTTATTTTACCAATGTATTTGTTACTCATTCCCTATACCATTACTACCACCCTCCATTACTACCCCCCATTATTTTTCCCTCTTCCTCAAAAAATCAAAAGTCACCCCTCAAAATAATGTAAAAATATCTCTTAAAATGTCTTTTTTTTTTTAAATACAAACGATACCTCTCACTTCCTCAGTCACCCCTCACTACCCAAGTCACCTCTCGCTCCACATGTCATCCCCTCGCTTCACAAGTCACCCCTCATAAATACTCATACCCCTCATACACTCTTTATATAATAATTATAAACCATTAAGAAGAAAATTCAAAAAATTTTTAAATTTTATATTCATGAAATACTTACTTATGACTATCTAATGAAATATATGTTTAATACATAGTTACCAATATTATAGATTGTTGATATACTTATTTTTCAACCATCAACTAATATCTACGTTCCTTAGACAGCTTTCCACACCACCCATACTGAGAAAAAAAAAATAAGAAACTTCTGCTTGCAACTTTTAAGCTTACTTTTTTTTTGTGTCCAAGCTGTACTTGCCTAAAAGTATAGCACATTTTACTTTGTGCCCATTAGTCATTATCTTGGTCAGAAAAACTTATCCAAAAATTTCCTACGTCTAAGAGATTTTTCTTAGACGTAGGAAATTATCTTCTAAAGATAAAATTACTTATACTTATCTAAAAATAATATTATAAATTATCTCATCCCGTGGATCCAATGGTTTTTCCTTTAATGTTTCCAGCAGGAGATTTAGGTTGGAGTATGGGATATAAAAAAATGAAAATATTGAAAATAATGATTGTCTTACAATACTACAATATTATTTATATAGAATCCATTGGAGGCCAAATTTAAAAAATTTTAACCCTATTTTATATTGTGGAAGATCAACACAACAATACATAATACATGCATATGTAATGGTTGAAAGTAATAGAATGAATTTTTTTAGAAATAATCAAAAACAATTACGCATAGAATGTTATCAAGGTTTATTAGATCATGTAATAAAAAGTGTTTCAAATGCTTCAACAAATTTTGAAAACAAAGAAAGAATTGGAAATCTTTTTATTTTACCCTCATCATATATTGGTAGTCCAAGATATATGTAGCAATATTATTAAGATGTCATAGCAATAATGAGAACAGTAGGAAAACCAGACTTAATTATAACAATGACATGTAATCCTAAATGAAAAGAATTAAAAGGAATTTTTAAAAAAATTTTCAGAAGGAACAACTCTCAATGACATACCAAATATCACAGTAAGATTATTCTATACAAAATTTAAAATGTTATTGAATGATATTATAAAAAACGAGATTATTGGTCCTGTTATAGCTTATGTATTTTCGATTGAATTTTAAAAAAGAGGGTTACCTCACGCGCATATTATTATAACATTACATCATAATCATAAAATATTAACTTCAAAAAATATTGATAAATATATTTCAGCAGAAATACCTTCATCAGAAAATAAATATTTACAAAAATTAGTAATTAAACACATGTTACATGGACCACATATAGATAAATCACCTTGTTACGATAAAAATAAAACTATATGTAAAAAAAAATTTCCAAAATCATTTAATGAAATCACGATAGTTGAATAAAACAAATATCCACAATACAAAAAAAGAAATAATATTTTAGATAATCATACGTACAATTTAAAAAATAATAAAAAAATTATACAAGTTGATAATTTAATGGTAGTTCCTTACAACAGTTTTTTGTTAGCAAAATATAATGCTCATATCAATACTGAACTTTGTATGTCAATACAAAGTATAAAATATATTTATGATTATATTTATAAAGGTGTAGATAAAGCTTACTGTGAAATAAAACAAAATAAAATTAAAAAAAATAATATAGATGATGTTTATGATGAAATAACTCAATACATATATGGAAGATATTAAAGTCCAATGGAAGCCGCATGGAGATTACAAGAATTTCCACTATGCGGTAGAAGTCATAGAGTAATAAGATTAAATACCCATATAAAAAATCAACAGAAAATAATTTTTGATGAAAATGATATATATTCAGCATTAAACAAGTACGAAACAACATTGACCGCATAGTTTAAATTGAATAAAAAAGATGATTTCGCTAAAAAAATTAAATATGTTAATATTCCACAATATTATATTTTTAATTCTAAGAATAAATCTTGGATTAGAAGATCCAAATTTAGAAAAAATATAGCCATCGGTAGATTAAATGTGGTATCACCAAAAGATAGTGAACGTTTTTTTTTTAATTAATACTAAACAGGGTAAAAAATCTAACATTTTTTAAGGATTTACGAACTTAAGAAAATATAACTTATAAAACTTATAAAGAAACTGCTCTTGCAATGAATTTAATAGATTGGAGCTAAACGACAATTCACAGGGTATTCGACGGCGGATCTTAATCCCTCCCTCCTTAGCAGTCTTTCTTCCATCAAACACCACAGCCTGATATTTATTAATAAATTTTTGCCTAGAGAGAAATATGCTGATTTTAAAAAATTGAAAAAGTATGCCAAAGAAAAAGGCTTTAAATTTGTTTGGCACAGACATGGCAGATTTCTGGTGAGGAGGAAGAGAGGGGAGAGAGTATACAACTTTTTTAACGAAAATGACTTAGATAATTTATTGATAGATGGCAAGAAACTAGATCACGGTGTCAATGCAAATAAAGACAATTCTAAATTCTATCTAATATTAAGTGCAATAATAATAAATGTAATACTAATGCTACTAAAGCCTCTGATCATCAACGAAATATACTGGCGAATAATCGATCAACGTCAAGTGTGGCCTCTCCCCAATGACTGCGCCTGGCCTCCTCGGGGGGTCGTACAGGGAGGAGGGGTGAACTGCGAGCATGCTTTCTGAATGTGACCTCTTTGAGGGCTCACATTGGGCAAGTACGTGAGTTTCTAAGTGATGGTCCCTCTCACGACATATTTGGAGTGGCTGAGACCTGGCTGGGTCCATCTGTTTCGGATGACGTCATTCGGGTCAAGGGGTATAAAGTATTCAGACAGGACAGAAGCTTGCGTGGTGGAGGAGTTGCCTTGTATATTAAAGATAATTTAAAGTGCACTATTTTGGCTACTTCGGATACTCAAACTAATCATAGTGAAGGTAAACCGGAGGTACCTGAATATATTTTTTGTTCCGTGCAATTGGGCAGCTCCGAAGCCGTGCTAGTTTCTGTTATTTATCGACCTCCTGCAATTTCCTTTTTTAGAAATACTGATTTTTTGGATAACTTAAGAAATTTTGCCTCTGAATACTCTCATAAAATTATAATGGGAGACCTGAATGCCGATCTCCTGCGTGAGAGCAGTGATGCCAAATTTATTAATAAATTATCGGCTGAGCTTTCGTTACAGTTGGCTCAGCACGGTGCCACGTATCACACTCCAACGTCTTACACGTGGATTGACCTGATTCTTATGGACGATGATGACACAGTACTTGACGCATGCAACTTACCGACGGATTTCCACAGTCGGCACAACTTTATTGATGTATGCATTTCTTGTAATTTTATGAAGATAGATGGAAAGATAATTAAGTATAGGAATTATAAAGATATCTGTCCAAACTTATTGGTGCAGAGTTTGGCCGGCTGTGATTGGACGCCATTTACAGTTGGTACAGTTGACCCGGAATCTGCGCTTGGCTGCCTCTGCGACAACCTTACGGCAGCAATACAAAATCTGACGCCACTAAAATCACTTAAAATTGGTAAAGATAAATTTCCTTGGATAGATAAAGAGTTGTCGCAGATGCGGCACAAGAGAGATGCCACGTATCGTAGGTTTAAACGAACGAAGGAGAAGCGTTATCTCTCCGAATTCTTGAAACTGCGTAAAACTATAGACGAACAGACAGAACATGCTAAGACAAATTATTATCATAATAGACTGTTTGATGCTTTTGCTAGAGGTAATGTCTGGAAGGAGTTAAAAGACCTGGGACTCCTCTCCGGACCTCAAGGGGACTTGAATGGATTCACTCCTGATGAGCTTAATGCACATTTTGCGGGAGTATCAGTCTCGCCACACGATGATACTGCGGAACGTAAGAAGATTCTTTCGGAGTGTAGTGAAAGTGGCTTTGCCTTCAAGCCAATTAATATTAATGATGTAATCCTTGCGATTTCGCATTTTTCATCACAGGCTTGTGGCGAGGATGGCATTCTGCAGAGTGTGATACTTAAAGCACTACCGTTTATTAGAGAGCATCTTGTGACTCTTTTCAATTCCTCTTTTGCGCGGGGGATCTTCCCTTGCCTTTGGAAGCATGCACGCATTGTGCCTTCAAAGAAGTGTCCTGCACCTAAGATGCCTAAAGATTTTAGGCCAATAGCAATATTATGTTTTCTTTCAAAGGTTCTGGAGAAGATTGCCCATGACCAACTGCAAGAGTACATTACGACACACAAAATACTTGACTCTTTGCAGACTGGCTTCAGAAAGCACCATTCTACGCAGACTGCCATACTTAAACTTACAGACGACATAAGATCAGGTCTTGACAAGAAACTTGCCACGTTACTACTTCTATTTGACTTTAGTAAGGCTTTCGACACGATCTGCCCCTCCAAATTGCTTGCGAGGCTTAGATCGATGGGGCTTTCCAGGGCTGCACTTGAATGGATTAGCTCCTATTTATCAGGTAGGAAACAAATGGTTTCTATACACTTAAAAGAGGATTCAGATTGGCTAACAACCAATCTAGGAGTTCCAAAGGGTTCAATGCTGGGGCCTCTGTTGTTTTGCCTTTACATTAATAACATACGTGACACACTCGACCCCTGTTTCGTCGAGCACATATTATATGCTGATGACCTCCAAATCTATACTCAGGTCCCTTATGAACATGTGAATGAAGGTATTCGTATTTTGCAGAGGGCGGCCGGGGCGGTGTCGGGGTGGGCTGTCGATGCTTCTCTCACATTAAATGCAAGCAAAACTAAAGCAATCGTTTTTGGCAGTAGTCGATTTATTAATGACTTCTATACTGGTGAGTCGAGAACGATTGAGCTTGAGGGTGGTGCCGACATATCTTCCTCTGATACCGTTGTGAGCCTTGGTGTTGTGCTTGACGCTAGGTTGTCATGGGGGCCGCACATTAATATGGTGACTAAAAAATTTAATAGGATAATGTATAGTTTGCGGTTTTTCGTCGGTACACCACTGAGGCCCTGCGTAAACAGCTCGAAGCCGCCTTGTTGTTTCCGCACCTCGACCTCTGCTCAGTAGTTTTGCTCGATGCTTCGCAGGGGTTGAGAAGACGTTTACAAAGACTACAAAATTCATGTGTGAGATATGTAATGGGTGTGAGAATGGGCGATCATATCTCTCCTCATAGAGCTGTTCTTGGTTGGCTGCGTACTGATTCAAGGAGACAGTATTTTATGGCAGTACTTATGTACAAAATAGTGCGCATGAATACTCCAGAGTATCTAGTGAGTCTCTTTACTAGATATGTACCTAGGGTAGCCACTAGAGGAGAGATTAAGGATTTCGCAGTGCCCTTCATGCGTACTGAGACTGGAAGAAATTCCTTTCAAGTTCAAGGTGCGCATTTTTGGAACTCCCTGCCTGCCGATATAAAAAATCTTCCATCGCTCGGCAGGTTCAAATCGGCTTTGAGGAGGTACTTACTCGACCTCGAGTGATCTTAATTTTAAGTATTTTAATTTTATGTTAATTTATTTTGTTTTGTCTTATATATAGATTTAAGGTGTGAATGTATTTATTAGCGCGAATGATGGTTGAATGAATGCAGAAAGAATGAGTGATTCTGTTTCTTTTTATTAATAGTTATGACATCTTCGGTATCAAGTTTTTATTCTTTGAATTTTATTATTATATTATTTTTTATTATTTATTGTTGCATTGTTTTGTCCAATTTCATTTTTATTTGATGTCATGACTATGCTTTATGCTTTATCTTTTAAATTGTGTTATTTGATTTTAATTTGATTTTAATTTTATGACTGATAGATATTTAAGACTGTTTTTATTGTAATTTATGTTTTCATGCTTTCTGCGTGTATTTAGAGTAGTCTGTGATATCGCTTTTACATAGTGACTTACTGATACAGTATTATATATTAATTTTAATATTTGACTGTGGTATCTTATCATATTATGTGCAATACTTTATACAGAATTATTATTTATTGCTTGATGTATTACATGCCTTTTTGTACTCCTTTACAAAATAAATTAATATCTATCTATCTATCTATCTAATAGAACACGAAAAATAAATTTATTATATTATTGAAGAAGCATGTCATGTTATGTTACCAGTACAATTACGTAAATTTTTTGCATGTTTTTTATTATGTGAAAATATTCAAGGTAACATTATTTGGGAAAAATATAAAAAAATTTTTATAAAAGATTATAAAGAAAATAAAGCTTTATCATATATTAATCAAATATTAAATTCAGAAGAAATATCATGTGAGAATTTTGGTTTACCTGAACCAAATGAAAACTATATCGATGAAAACTAAAACGAAGAAATTAATAATGAAATTATAATTTTTAGTAAAAAAAATTTTGATAAAATGTACAAACAATTGAATAACGATCAAAAACATATTTTTGAACAAATAATAAATAATAATCATAAAGTTTTTTTTACAGATGGACCAGGAGGTTCTGGAAAAACATTTTTATATAAAACATTAATATATTATTTCATAAAAAATAATAAAAAAATTCTTATCAATGGCTTCGACAAGTATTGCTTCAATTATATTACCAAAAGGTTTAACCAGTCACCGAACTTTTAGATTACCGTTATATTTAAATATTATTAAAAGTGCATTTTTGAAATTTGATTCAGATAAGAAAAAATTAAGAGAAGCAAATGTAATTATATGGGACAAAGCGTCAATGATTCCTAAAAAGGCTTAAAAAATAGTTGACAAAACATTAAAAGATGTCTGTCATAATAATGAAATTTTTGGAGGAAAAATAATTATTTTAGGTGGAGATTTCCGTCAAATTTTACCTGTATTAAAACACGGACAAAATACAATTATAAAACAAACTATAAAATATTCAACCCTATGGCCCGTTTCATATTTTTAAATTAAATAAAAATATAAGATCTAACAATGAAAGTTTTTCATCATTTTTAATAGATATCGGAGAAGGAAAAGTTGATACATTTATTTTACCAGAAACATGGAAAACTAATAATGTTTGTAATAAAATTTATGAAAACATTAACAATAATTATTGTTATCAAAAAATGTTATTTTAAGTACACATAATGAAGATGTAAATATTTTAAATAATGAAATATTGAATTTAATTAATAATAAAACAATGACATATTATAGTATTAATTATACAACATATAAGGGTGTTGATCAAACAGATGATAATATTCATTTAAATTATCCAATAGAAATGTTAAATAATATAAGAGGAGGATTACCTCCACATAAACTTAATTTAGAAATAAATGCCGTAATTTAAGTATAAAAGATGGATTATGCAATGGAACACGATTAAAGATAACCAGATTATTTAAATACAATATAGAAGCTGAAGTAATTACAGGCGAAAATAAAGAAAATGAAGTTTTTATACCGCATATTACATTAAGCACAAATGAATCATCGTCTTCACCATTTATTTTATATAGAAAACAATTCCCTATTGTATTAGCTTTTGTTATATAAATAAATCACAAGGTCAAAGTTTTGAAAACGTAGCAATATTCATAAGAAAACCATTATTTTCACATGGACAATTATATGTTGTTCTTTCAAGAAGTAAAAATCCTTCTAAAATATATATTCAGAATAAATTAGAAACTAAAAATGAATTAACCAATATAGTATGAAAAGAACTACTAGAGTAATAACAAAAAAAATAATAACTTTAATTTTTTTTAATATTAAAAATATATTTATATTTATTACATAGTAATAAAACATTTATTATTTCAGATATAAATTAATGAAAAAGAACATAAAAACAAACTTCAAATTTTCTATGAAAGAATATTAATAACAAAATTATTTAAAGTACAATTTAATTCATACTAATAATAATTAAATCATTATAAAATTGAATGGGATCCAGTTGCAAATGAATATATTGTTGTAGAAAACTTACAACATCAAGAAGAATTAAATGATTTAAATAACCAAATAAACGAATTTGAAAGATTTCAAGAGCAGTACGAAGAATATATGGAAAATTTAAATAAAAAGACAGATTTATCTAGATTAAATTATGCAATTAATAACTATATCGGTATTAAAAATGAAAAACTTCATTTTGAAAATTGGAACAACGTAACATATTATTATAAATATATGACAAATAAAATTATTCAATATAAGTTGGAAATACGTGATCCAATAATAGAATATTATATCACAACTCATAATACAATATATTATAGATATTTATTACGTATTACTAATATAATTTTCTTTATATTATAAAATATAATATAAAATATGTTTAAGTAATAAATCAATAAAAATAATAAACATCTTTTAGAATAACAGAGCATTAATCAAATATATTAAAAAAGAAAGTTAACATACATTTCATACATCAAAAAGACTTAATTGCATTAAGATATATTTAAAAAGAAATAAATAAAATTTAATAAAATAGAAAATATATGCTTTACAATTTTATTTATAAAGTACATGGATTACTAATTAATTAAATTAATATTATTATAATTATGATAATGACATTAAAAGTTAAAAAGAAAATTATAATCCTATTATAACTTTTTTAATTGAATTTAAATTTAATAAAATGTTTAAACAATAAATAAAAAATTATTTTATAATACAAAAAAAAATTATTAAAATTCATATCATTATGTATCATATCATATTGATTTTTTTAATCAATAAATAATATTAAAAATTATTTATCATTAAATAAATAATCGATAATTTGAAGAAAAACAAACATGAAAATACATTCTATTAATTTTCTAAAAATTATTTTAATATATCTTTTTTAATACTAGCAAGAAAGTCAAGGATATTAAGAAACATAGATATATATTTTATACATCCAAAAGACTTAAAAATAAAATTAAGATATATTAAAAATAAAATTAAAATAATTTATAAATAAGAAAAAATTATATTATTTAATTTTATCGTTTTTTTATGAAATATATTAATTAATAATATTATGATTATCATAATGATATTGAAATTTATTGTAAAATATATACTTTAAATAAAACTAATATTTGTAAAAAATAAAATGAAATATATTGATTTCGGGTATATAAATTAAAGATACTAGATATTATAACAAAAAAACAATAATTAATATTCAAATATAAGAAATAATTGAAAAAAATTTTAATAATAATATTAAAAAACGTAGAGTTCAATCAGGTATTAGACTTTAAATTTAGAATAATTATAATAAAAAAAATTTCTGTTCTGTATTATTGTAAGACAAGTTACAATAATATTTAATTAAAAAATATCAAGTTATAATAATTATTCTAATAAACATACTTAAACAAAGATTTAATAGAGATAAATAATAATTGGAAAATCATTATATAACAATAATATAATAACAAATTGTACAAATAATAAAATGACTTTTAAAACTTTGTTTAAATATCTAATACTGGAGGATGGATTGTAAATAGAGTCTATGGTATAAGGAGGAAGGAATATAGACTCTCATGGTTGTGTAGGGCTACAGGCGAAGGGAACCATGGTTTTATTTTAAATAATTGTATTCAAAAAATGGAATAATTTCAATTAATTTCAACATGTCTTAAAATAACTTAAAATTATTATTATTATTGCTTTTATATAATTTTTTAAAATAAAACAAAAAAAACCAGCGTGCCATAATACCATACATTTTTTATTATTAAATTTATATTATAAATTATCAATTGTAAAGTATTATTGACAGTACCTCTTCGGGTGGTGTGAAAATCTGTCTGAACAAATATATAATTAATATTAATTTTATTCATAATTTTTGTCAGTACAAATTTTAGTACTGACTGATATTTTCATTAGTGTAAATATGTACGGGGGTTGGCGAGCAGCGTGAGCAGGAGGGTACCCCTGAAATATATATATATATATATATATATATATATATATATATATATATATATATATATATATATACTAGGGGGGTACCCCCTGCTCGCACTGCCTCACAACCCCAGTTGTGCTATAAATATAATTATATATTAAACATTTAAATCATTTTTAAATTTTTAAATCATTTTTTTTTTAGTTTCGTTGATAATTTAGTATATTATTTGATATATCGTAATGATTTTGAGTTTTATAAGATTTATAGGATTATTTTGTTATAATTCCTTTTTTATATCTTTTCTCTAATTTTAAACATTTTATGAGATATATCAAAAATTCATACTAAAATTTATAAATTTATTATGATATTGTAAATGAAATTATTACATGATCATTATATCATATTTCATTTAAAATTTAGTTATTTATATAACAAATAAATGAATAAAATAATTTTAAATTATTTTATACTTACTTATATCACATTTACCTGTATAAAAGTTATGAATATGTTTTTTTTATTTATTGTTGTTAGTAGTTAAATTATTTATTTATTAAAATTTTGATTTATAAATTTTAAATAATCATAACTTTTAAATATTTCAGTTAATTTTTAAATATTTTATTTTTTTTTATTTTTAATAATATTGATAATGTTTAAAAATTTTTTTGAAATTTATTATTATATATTGAAATATTTATGATTTATTTTAATTTTTCATATTTTATTAATAATGTTAGCTAATCTTAATAAATATTTAGAATAAATTTCATGACTTTGATTAAAGTAATATTCTGCTATTGGTTCGCGTATATTTATTTTATATTTTATAATTTCATTCGCATAATATTTATAATACTCTGGTACTTCATTCCAATTTTTAAATTCAAATTGTTCATTATTTTCCTCTATATATGAATTAATAATGTTATTTAATTCAGAAATTATTGTATTGTTTATTGAACTATTATTATCTAGACTTTCTAAATAATATTCATATTCTTCTTAAAAATTTAAATGTTCTTCAATTTGATCATTTAAATTTTCCATCAAAATGGATTTCATTCAATCATTTGTTGATCATTAACATTGTCAATTTCAACATTATTAATTGGATTCCATTCCATTTTTTTTTTTTATTTATATATTATTAAAAATTTTTAATGTTTATAACTAATATAAATATAACCTGAAAAAAATAAAGTTTAATTAATAAAATAATTTATAAAAAATTTATTTAAATAACATTAAATTTTTGTTAAATTATAATAAAATTATTTTTAAATATTTCTTTCCAAACTATGTTAGGTACAATATCTCTGTTTTTCGATTCATTTTGAATATATATTTTATTTACATTTTTACAACGTGAAAGAGTTATTTGTGCTTCTATGTTATATTTGAATAATTTAGTTATTTTTAATCGCGTTTCATTACATAATCCATTTTTATACTTAAATTTCGAATTAACATGATTATGGTATTTACTTTTAATTTCAGTTCCTGTGGAGGTAATCCTTCTCTTATGTTATTTAACATTTCTATTGAATAATTCAAATGAATATTATCATCCGTTTGATCTACACCTTTGTAAAACGAATATAAATAGTTATTAATCTTGAAAGTTATATAAATTTAAACATAAATATTAATATCAATTAATTTTAAAAGTTGTATAAATCAATACTATTAAAGGTTTATAATGTAAGATGGTGTGGAAATCTGAATCCTCAACACTATATGCTTATTTTTATTTTAATACAATAAAATATTTATAATATGAACAAATTATTAAAAATCATTATGTTTTCAACAAATGAATTAATTATAGTGTTGAGGAATTGTAATAGAATTAATTTAAATTTATATTTATTAATTTCAGATAAACTATGTAAAAAATGGTAATAAGATATCTGATGAGGCACATGTTTTTCATTTTAAATATTATAAATTGTAATTTTATTCAACTACTTTCGAGTTTTCAACAAAAAAAAAATTAAAATTTTTATATTTTTATGTAATATTATACATAAATAGAATATAATAAAAAAATATAAAACTATATTATCCAGTATTTGATGGTTCTGAAAGGTTGTGGGGGGATTGTGGGTGGGGGGGGGGGGGGGTCCATGGGGGGCGTGGGGGGACGTGGGGGGGGTAATGATCGATAACATGAAATAACGTAAATTTACGTTATTTATTTAATAAAAATCATGTGGGGGGATGTGGGGGGGCACCGACTGAATTTTGGTTTATATAACTATATAATATAGGGAGATATATATAATAAAGATATATCGCCTACGCCGCCGCCGCCGTGTATAAGAATTTTATGTGCCCTCAGTTAGCTGAAATTCAGCTAAAATTTAGCTGAAAGTTAGCTAAAAGTTAGCTAAAATTCAGATAAAATTTAGCTGAAAGTTAGCTAAAAGTATAAGAATTTTATGTGCCCTTAATTAGCTGAAATTCAGCTAAAATTTAGCTGAGAGTTAGCTACAAGTTAGCTAAAATTCAGATAAAATTTAGCTGAAAGTTAGCTAAAAGTTAGCTGAAATTCAGATAAAATTTAGCTGAAAGTTAGCTGAGAGATAGCTGAAATTCAGATAAAATTTAGCTGAAAGTTAACTAAAAGTTGGCTGAAACTCAGATGAAATTTAGCTGAAAGTTCGCTGAGAGATAGCTGAAAGGTAGTTAATTGTTAGCTAATTTAATTAATTGTTATCAAAGAATGAACGAAATTAGGAAGAGAAAAGAACATTGGGCTGAGCTTGAGGTAAATACGTTGAATGATTGTGCTCCTATCGTAAAGTGATTGAATATTATTATAGATATCTTCAACATATTTAAAGTATTAAACTATCATAAAACGTTTTATTATACTTAACTTCATATACCTTAATAAGTGTATTTAACTTCTAATAAATACTAATCTTCATGACCAAGAAACAAAAAAAAAAAAAAAAAAATAATAATTTTAAATTAATATAAATTTAGAAATTATATATATAAAAGTTTATATTTGTAGAAGGTGATGCAATGGGGGTTATGAGAGAAGCAGTGAGGGGAACCCCTAGTATATATATATATATATATATATATATATATATATATATATATATATATATATATAAGGGACATTTCACGTCAACTGAGAGAGCGAAAAATAAAAATCGTTGAAATTTTGAGAATATATTCTTTTTGTTACCAAAAATTTGTAAAAAAATTTTTAAGGATCTAGATTGAAAGGATCAAGAGCTATAGATCCTTGAGATTTGAAAATTTTTAAAAATTTTTGGTCAAGTCCCAGCTTTATGATTTTTTTTCTGAAAATCCTGATGTTTTAAATAGAAATTCATAGGAATACTTCTTATTGTAAATGAAACGAGGAGTCAGCATGATTCTTTACAGACCTGAATTTTGAATTTTTCTATTAGTTTTTACATGTATTACATGCTAATTGAAACTTCTCATTGTTTGCTACTTCAGAAATTGCTTTTCGAGGGCTTATTTTCTTCTATTTGTTATTAGCTTCGAAATAAATTTTTGATTGTGCAAGAGAGAGCCACCAATAAGGAGTTGTGACAGTTTGAAATATATATTTTCATGTATAATTTATTTTTAATATAAAAAATAAATTATACATGAAAATATATATTTAAAGTCAATATGAAAAATAATTTATACGTGAATATATATGTTTCAAACTGTCCTAACTCCTTATTGGTGGCTCTTTCTTACACAATCAAAAATTTATTTCGAAGCTAATAACAAATAGAAGAAAATAAGCCCTCGAAAAGCAATTTCTTGAGTGGCAAACAATGAGTAATTTCAATTACCATGTGAGAACTAATAGAAGACTCAAAAATTCAGATTTGTCAATAATCATGCTTACTCTCCTCTTCATTCACAACAAGAAGTATTCTTATGAATTACTCTCTAAAACATCAGGATTTTCAGAAAAAAATCATAAAGCTGGGACTTTTCCAAAAATTTTGAAAAATTTTCAAATTTTAAGGATCTATAGCTCTTGATCCTCTCAATCTAGATCATTGAAAATTTTTTTACATATTTTGAGTAACAGAAAGAATATATTCTCAAAGTTTCAGCGATTTTTATTTTTTTGCTCTCTCAGTTGGCGTGAAATGTCCCATTTGTATATATATCTCTCTATATTATATAGTTGTAAGGAAAATTTTTACGACCAAGCTCCTCCCTTTCTCCTCTTTTTCTCATCCTCTTACCTAATTTTGATCCCCTTTTTTTTCCCTTATTTTTTACGTTTTTTTACGTTATTTGTTACTCTTCATTTTCTTTTCGTTTCCCCTTCCTTCCCTCTTCTTTTTCTCTTCTTTTGAGTTTCCTCATGCCTTCATTTTCTCTTCCCTCTCTCTTCCTCAAAAAATCCATCACTTTTTTCCGTTATTTTTACGTTATTTTAGGTCATTTTTACTCCTCCTCAGGTAGATCCTCAAATTTTACCTTTTTTTTTGTGTTTTTTTACGTTATTTTACGTTTTTGTTGCTCTTCCTTAGCTGCTCCTTAGCTCATTTTTTTGATCCTCAATTTCATTTAAATCCCGTCATTTAAAAAGCTTTTTGCTAATTTTTATTGTTTGCAATCATTGCTTTTACTTTAAATATATAGAACAAACATATTAAGTTAATAATTTTTATAATAAATTTTATAAAATTTTATACTGCTATTGCTTAAAAGAATAAATTACATGAAACATGGTAAAATGGAAATTTCGCAAGACTTCTGTGCGTAAGCGCGTTAACTTCCAATATTAAGTAAAACTGTAAAACATATCAATTCAAAAATTATTCTGTTATAGTAACTTTCTTTGATTGAATTTATTATTAATAATCAAATCATAAAAAGTATTCTTTTTAATACTTTTATTTTTGAAATTTTTGAATCTCCCTCTTTGATGCTGCCACTATCGGCATCGCTGGCCGCGAGAGAAACACTAACAATCGTTGAAGAACGGCCGTAATACATTGAAGGAGAATCTATGTTCGTGTGAGCGGTCTGTGTAAACATAAGATCCGCAGCTGATAGTACTCAACCTCAATTTTTATTTCATAGTATATAATTTTTTAAATACAACTTGTATGATTATAAACTTCTATAAAAATTATAAGTTGTATATATACTTATTTATTTTTATCAACTGTGCACAGTTATGGTATTCATTACTATTTAAAATAGTGAAAATGTTTTGTGTCTATATAAGACTCTATGTTACTTGGGTTTTATAACCGCCATTTTTGTTAGCTATATGGGTGATTCTATTCGAACGGGTCAAATTCAAATTTTGAAATAATAGAAAATAAAGATATTCATTTTAAAAATTTTACTCAGGTTTTTTTATGGTTATATATAATAGAACAATATCCCAAAATAGCCAAGCTGTCCATAGGTTATTCCCAGAAAAACTGATGGATAAAAAATATACTGATACAGAGGAATTACTTTTATTCCACGGGAATTACTTTTTTTATTACCATCACTTGATATATTATTTTCTAATAATATTTATGTCGAACAAAGATTCTAAACTATCTATGGGTGAATTTTTAAAAATAAAAAACGATGAGTTACAGCAAAAATATGTATTTTTAAACATTATTAGAAGAAAGTTAAAGAACAAATATATCCATACAAATATATAATAACATTATTTTTGTGTTTGGGAGGGGAGTTAAGTGTACTTGATGATAAAGGATTAGTAGAAAGTTCGCCACGTCCACGTGTAGAAACCATTTTATTACCAATACAATCTAAAATAATATATTATCAATTTACAGATTTTTCAATTCAGATTTTTTAAAGACTTTCGTTTAAATTAAAATAATTATATACTTACTTTGATATCAACGACAAACTCTTCATCAAGGCTAATGACAAACTGATATTTTTATTTTCTGAATACTACGATGTAACCTTTGATTTCGCTTTATTTATTTGTAGTATATAGTGTAGTATGTAAATATGACTACAGTGATTGTTTACAAAAAGATTTGAGAATGTGCTTACTCAAAAATATATATATATATATATTTTCAATTTTGATTATATAAAAATTATAAGCATGATAATATGTATTAAATTTCAAGTGTACAAATAATTTAACACTTCATGGTATGAAATTCATGAATAAAATTGTTGACTTTATTATTTAATTAGAATTTTGTGAGTACATCTCAAAAAAGGCAGGGGAATTATATGCCAGGGGAGATTACCTGATAATTTGAATGAAATTTTTACTGAGTAAACGGTCTTCAACGTTCACTGCTATACAAACTTTTTTAGTTGTACATTACTACTTTCTTAAACGTCTATTACGTATTTGAATATGCGCTTATATCATCTGTGACAGTTAAATGTTTAGAGCCAGGGGAATTATCGTAGAAAAGGTAACTTAGCTTTCATAAGTGAAATGATGTTTACACGTAAACAAAAATGTATTCTATGATCAACAAAGCAATCTTTTAGCGAAATAAACATATAATAACAATATTTTCATGTGATAGGAATAGCTTATATTTTCATAAGATTCAAATATAACATTTTTTATTATTATTGCTTTTTATCTATGAAAAAATATACATTTTTTTTATAATAACAGAGGGTCCAAGAAAATATTTTTTTTTCAACCATTCTGCTGAAATGTATGTACGGATGGAAAAAAATATTTTTCGATCTTTCAGAAGTATTAATTCATCTATCCTGTATCTTTACAACGTTTAAAAAAATTTTATATATGATTACAGACAGGGGAGATTACTTTTTATACTTTTTAAGGGTCCCTACAAAAGCTACATTGAAATTAGCGATAAAAAAGTCAACGGATCATAAAGTTACAAGCTGAAAGTATATGAAAAATTTGTGGTTAATAATATTTGAACCTTGTATTGATAGTCTATTAAGCGATTACATGTGATTACCCGTTAGAATAGAATCACCCATATATGTGGTGTCATATTTCCCAATAACGTGACATATACAGTAGATATCGGACAATAAAATTTTAAAACGTGTAACAAGTAACATGTAACGTGTAACGTGTAACATCATTGAAAAACGGCCGTAATACATTGAAAGACAATCTATGTTCGTGTGAGCGGTCTGTGTAAAAATAACATCGAAAGCTGATCGTAATTATTTCCTTATAGTATTCGAGCTTATGACATAACAAATGTGGACAAAGGACATATATTCAAAATACCAATCACGGTAGTGCAATCTATGATAATTCCTAAAGCTCTTTTTCCAAATCTCACCTTTACCAACGTTCCTTTGAAGCCAAACATGATTCAAAGACATTTTATTGTTGTGCCTGAAGATGCTATATGGGCAGGTAAAACAAAAATTTTGTGTGGTTAGAAAACCACTAAAAAAAAAACCCGCCTACATATATACCTCGGTATTTATATACTAGGTGGTGTGGAAAATATAGAAATATAGTTACAATATAAACTTTATATATTTAATAATTTAGGTGAAAACACAAATTATGAATACTATGGACATTCATAAGATATTATTATTTGTGAAAATTGGTTTTATATAAACAGTAAAAACTTTTATTATTCAACATCATATAAATAAGGAAAACAAAAATAGGTTTGTAATAAATATTTAATTATATTTTTGAGAATAACTTAATATATTTTAATAATTGTATTTTTTACAGTTAATAAAAATAAAGAAAAAAGATAATGTAACTTCAATAAAAAATAGGGGGTTGGTGAGCGGAGCGAGCAGGGGGGGTACCCCCCCTGCTTGCCCTGCTCGCCAGCCCCCCAATTCGTGATGTACTTATTCTTGAATATTATAAAATTTAATGCCATAAATTCAAATGAGGTGTTAAAGTAATTATGCTGTAAAACATATGAAGTTTAACACAATTTGCAATGATTATTATGCAAATTGCATTAAATTATTGCATTATAGAATTCATATATAATAATGTATATATCCGAAAACTTTTCGAATGCTCTCGATTGAATCGAGCCCGAGATTGCAAGCTTGTTTAGATTCAAGCTATATCAAGCTTTAAACCAACTTATATACATCTCTCTCTTCTCCAACTTTTAACTTCTCGTTCTTCTCCCCTTCCCCCAAAAAAAAGAATCTATTCGAAACAAATTCAATACGCAGTACTATTCAGTCCAGTTTTCTTGTTTATAGAAATGTCAAATTTCTAACAAAAAAATGCCTCATCTCTGAGGCGTACCCTGAGGCGTTGTAAGAGGAAGGGATGAGAAAACATTGAGGCGTCTCTAAGGCGATGTATAAGGCGGGACAAGAGGCATACAAAAAAATGCCTCATCTCTGAGGCGTACCCTGAGGCGTTGTAAGAGGAGGGGATGAGAAAGCACTGAGACGTCGGTAACTATTTTTACGTTATTTTTGAAAATTTTTAAAAATATCACTTTCACAAACTTGAGGCGTTTCGAGGAATTCCTAAGGCTTACCTGAGGCGTCTCTGAGGAGTCTTTGAGGAGACCTATGAGGTAATATAAGGCGACAAACGTTGAGGCGATGTCAGAGGCGGGTCGAGGAGGGGGGAGGCTGGGGGAGGAGGGGGGAGGCATCTCACAGAGGCTAAAAAAAACCTATATTTACGTTAAAAAAATTTAAAAATGTGAGGCTGGGGGAGGAGGGGGAGGACGCAAGAATGCTATTTTTTGAGGCTTACGTCTATATAATATAGGAAGATATATATATACATATATATTAGGGTGTCCCTTATTTACCAATGTTTTTTTTTTCGTTGTGCCGCCCCCTAGATCTTTAATTTATGCTAAAAAATAAAGATTCTACTCAGAAAAAGTGAGAAAAAGACGTTTTAAACCGTGCCTATTTCGCAAAACGAGATTTAATCCACGTATACGCATTATACTTAATCTAACGTATTTCATTCCTCTACTATGTTAAAAAAGAGCTTTAAACAGTTCAACTATTAGATTTTTTTTATGTAAAATTTAGCATAAGAACGAAGTCTTACTTATTTTAGATCAAAACGTACATATAGTAAGGTAAGAGACACTTTTGCATTAATTAAGGTCAGTTTTTTAAATTATTTTTTGCTTTTTTGATTAATAATGAAAGTTATTTATGATTTGCCTGATTATTTTGAGTAATAATTTTCAAAAAATAGACATGAAAATTCACAACAATTATAAATTAACATATTTTGTACATTATGAAATTTCTAAGATTGTTTTCAAAAACAATTTTTGTTTACAATAGTTGGTTTAAGCGTATGATAATATTTTTTTTATAATATTAGGGGTAACCGGGGTAAATTGGACCCATGGGACAAACCAGACCAGCATTACTTTATATGAATATACGTAAATATTAGAAGATTAAAACTACATAAAAAAACTTTAGCAATAAAAGTAATTCAATGTAACAATATTAAAATCTTATTGGTCAAATAAAAATTTACTATATTTTTACATAAAGTGATGCTGGTCCGATTTCCCCGGGGGTCCGATTTACCCCGATTTCCCCTACCTTCGATGTATTCAAGTTTTTAATTAATTTATTAAAAATTTTTGCATTATTAAACCGTTTTTACATATTTAGGAACATTTTAATAATCTAATTAACGTTATCAGATCTTAGGGTGAAATCAGATGGAGCGGAAAATAGGTGACGGAACGTCACAGAACCTCAATTCCGCATCTTTGTATTCCGCCAATGGAGTAAAGACGACGTAATAGACATCAATTTTTATTTTGTTTAAAAAAATTATTAGTGCTTCAATAACCTCACGTAATATTTTTAATTTGCTTTCCATAGCTGTACTTTTAATTTCAATCAAACTTTTAAATTCTATTTTGGTTAACTATTTGTTTAAACAATTTCAAAAAGTCTGTGACGCTTCTATTATTCCGTCAAATTTGTTTCCCTATATTCACATGGAGCGGAATAGAAGTTCTGTGACGTTGATTAGCAATTTTGTAATTAAAAAATAATGATGTTAATTGAAATATTTGGTTATAATAACAAACTATATTTTATTTTTATAAAAAAAGAATCTCATTACAATAACAATAGGTGATTATTTCCAACTTTTTTAACATTTTTGTTGTTAATTTAAAATTCGCGGATACATTTGTATGCTATTTTTAACAATTTTTCAGCTACATTCTGCGCCATGTGAACATAGGAAAAAAAATTTGACGGAAAACAAGGCGACGGAATGAATGTTTTGTGACGTTTCGTCGTCTATTTTCCGCTCCATCTAATTTCACCCTTATCGATAATCGTGATCATAAAGTATATGATAAATCTATATGCAAAAAGTATATTTCTTTTATATTTCGTACGATTGACAATTTGCTCTGGTTCCAATAGATGTGGGAGGTTTTTAAGAAGTATATTTCTTATTTTTTCTCAACATTTTAAAGACAATATGAACTACATTGTAACTGATATTAGCTAAAATGAGAGCGGTGATAAGTCTTGATAACATCATTTAATTATTATTTTCCTTTAAATTTGCGAGAACGAATCACTATTTTCTTTAACATTTGTCCATTAACTCAATCTTGTGATAGCCTTTAGTTAAATTAATGCGGTATGATTTTTTTAATCTTTTGACCGAATGACGGCACGCGCTTGCGCAAGCGCGTGATGGATTTTCGTTACGGTTGTCATAGAAAAATTAAAATATTATTAAAGCTATAATTTCTTAGGCCCGAATTTATAGTCGACACTTGGCACTCAGCACTCAGTTTACATATAACAAACATCATTCTATCCTTATTTTTTATGGAAGTAGAATAAGATAGAATGATGTTTGTTACATGTAAACTGAGTGCTGAGTGCCAAGTGTCGACTATAAATTCGGGCCTTAATTGGACACACTGCTAATGATAATATAATCTTAAAGCTCAAAAGACGCGCAATTCATTGTTATGATCAAAACCAATATGAAGACAATAACTACCGATTGAATCAATTCGAAACTTATTTCAGCACCCAAAACTCATTTTCGATTTACAAAAAAATAAAAAGATGTACAATTATGATTTTATCGAGAATCGAAGATGCAGGTGAAGCACAATCATTTTCATATTTGGGTAATCACAATATTTATAAACCGGGTGCCTAATTCTCGGAGGTTACCATCCCCGATAGCTAGCCGTTACCTGTTTTTTTTCGTGATCAATTCCTAACTCAGAATTTCAATAGCTTTTGTACATATGTTTCGAATAATAAGGTTAATTAACAATTTTAATCATATTTTAATATTTTGTCAATATATTCTGAATAAATTTTTATATAAAAATATACTATAAAGTCTAATTATTGAGTGCTAATATTTTTTGAGAATTTTGGTGAATTTTACGTACACGCCCATTCGCTTTTACGTGTTTCCGACATTTTGAAATATACAAAGTATGTTGATTCATTCGTTTTGTGAATTTTCATGTCTATTATTCTAAAAATTATTACTCAAAATAATCAGACAAATCATAAATAACATTCATTATTAATAAAAAACAAATAATCATTAAAAAAACTGACCTTAACTGATGTAAAAGTGTCTCTTACCTTACTATATGTACGTTTTGATTTAAAATGAGTGAAAATTCGAATTCTATGCCACATTTTACATGAAAAAATGTAATAGTTGAACTGTTTAAAGCTCTTTTTAAACATAGTAGAGAAATGAAATACGTTAGATTAAGTATAACGCGTATACGTGAACTAAAATCTCGTTTTGCGAAATAGGCACGGTTTAAAACGTCTTTTTCTCACTTTTTCTGAGTAGAATCTTCATTTTTTAGCATAAATTAAAGATCTAGGGGGCAACACAACGAAAAAAAAAACATTGGTAAATAAGGGACACCCTAATATATATATATATTTAAAATTCCAATGAAAATCTTATTTTTTATATTTTGAGAAACATTTTGGGCGGAGTTTAGAAATTTCACTGTTGCAAAAATATTTACAATAGAAACCTCATATTTCTCTTAGATTTTAGAAATGTTATGGTTATAAAATTATATTAAAGAGGTCATATAGAAACTTTACAATGAAAATCACAATAAAATTTTTCAGATGTAACATAGTCATTGAAAAGTCACAGAAATATTCTCTATGAAAAACTCATTTCTCATACTTCAAGAAACATTTCTGTTAAATTTTTTAATTGTCACGGTTGCAAAATCATATTGATGAGTTTACGGGAATTTTTCGAATGAGAACCTCATTTTCTATATTTTTAAAAATATCTCTGTAAGTTTACAGCAACATTTCAGATGTAATATAGCGATTGAAGAGGTTACAGAAAGATTTCAATGAAAACCTCATTTGGCATATTTATGTCAAATTTCAGAAATTATTGAAATCCCATATAACGATTGTGATGTTATAGCAATATTCAAAATGAAAAACTTATTTTATATATTTTGAAAAACATTACCGTGAATAACTCAGGGTACTAGTATATTAGCGCTCCTATTTCAGTGTCGGAAATAGGACACATAAAAGATTTAATAAGGGCCTTGGTCTGCCTAACCTTTTTCTTCCAGGCAAGTTTTGCGACCTGTTTATACGAACATATAGAATCGTAAGAAATTATATGCCATATAGATGCAATCTGTTGCCGTGAACATCATTTCTAAAAATTATTAGCATTGGTAACTTATAAATTATGATTTATAAATTAACTAAAATAACTAAAATAATATTAAAATATAGTTAAATGTATAGTATATATATATATATATATATATATATATATATATATATATACACTAGGGGGGGTACCCCCCTGCTCGCACTGCTCGCCAACCCCCAGTTGTGCTATAAATATAATTATATATTAAATATTTAAATAATTTTAAAATTTTTAAATCATTTTTTTTTTAGTTTCGTTGATAATTTAGTATATTATTTGATATATCGTAATGATTTTGAGTTTTATAAGATTTATAGGATTATTTTGTTATAATTCCTTTTTTATATCTTTTTTCTCATTTTAAACATTTTATGAGATATATCAAAAATTCATACCAAAATTTATAAATTTATTATGATATTGTAAATGAAATTATTACATGATCATTATATCATATTTTATTTAAAATTTAGTTATTTATATAACAAATAAATAAATAAAATAATTTTAAATTATTTTATACTTACTTATATTACATTTACCTGTATAAAAGTTATGAATATGTTTTTTTATTTATTGTTGTTAGTAGTTAAATTATTTATTTATTAAAATTTCGATTTATTAATTTTAAATAATCATAACTTTTAAATATTTTAGTTAATTTTTAAATATTTTTTTTTTTTATTTTTAATAATATTGATAATGTTTAAAATTTTTTTAAATTTATTATTATATATTGAAATATTTATGATTTATTTTAATTTTTCATATTTTATTAATAATGTTAGCTAATCTTAATAAATATTTAGAATAAATTTCATGACTTTGATTAAAGTAATATTCTGCTATTGGTTCATGTATATTTATTTTATATTTTATAATTTCATTCGCATAATATTTATAATACTCTGGTACTTCATTCCAATTTTTAAATTCAAATTGTTCATTATTTTCTCTATATATGAATTAATAATGTTATTTAATTCAGAAATTATTGTATTGTTTATTGAACTATTATTATCTAGACTTTCTAAATAATATTCATATTCTTCTTAAAAATTTAAATGTTCTTCAATTTGATCATTAAAATTTTCCATCAAAATGGATTTCATTCAATCATTTGTTGATCATTAACATTGTCAATTTCAACATTATTAATTGGATTCCATTCCATTTTTTTTTTTTTTTTATTTATATATTATTAAAAATTTTTTAATGTTTATAACTAATATAAATATAACCTGAAAAAAAATAAAGTTTAATTAATAAAATAATTTATAAAAAATTTATTTAAATAACATTAAATTTTTGTTAAATTATAATAAAATTATTTTTTTAATATTTCTTTCCAAACTATGTTAGGTACAATATCTCTGTTTTTCGATTCATTTTGAATATATATTTTATTTACATTTTTACAACGTGAAAGAGTTATTTGTGCTTCTATGTTATATTTGAATAATTTAGTTATTTTTAATCGCGTTTCATTACATAATCCATTTTTTATACTTAAATTTCGAATTAACATAATCATGGTATTTACTTTTAATTTCAGTTCCTGTGGAGGTAATCCTTCTCTTATGTTATTTAACATTTCTATTGAATAATTCAAATGAATATTATCATCCGTTTGATCTACACCTTTGTAAAACAAATATAAATAGTTATTAATCTTGAAAGTTATATAAATTTAAACATAAATATTAATATCAATTAATTTTAAAAGTTGTATAAATCAATACTATTAAGAGGCGGTCGGAACCAAATCGGTGACTTAGTTCGGTGCTTGTAATAAATGCTTATAATAATTTATTCATTTATTAATATGGTAAAAATATAGTCATTTTCTCTAGTCATGTATATAAAGAATAATTTAAAATAGTTAAAGCCACAAAAATATACAAAATATTGTTATAAAGCGAAAAATGCCACCTAACAATCGACACGACAGTTTTTTGCATGCAGTATATGTCAAGTCAGTTTGATATTTGTAATAAATGCTTGTAATAATTTATTTACTTATTCATATGGTAAAAATATAGTCATTTCCTCTAGTCATGTATATAAAGAATAATTTGAAATGGTTTAAGCCATAAAAATATACAAAATATTATCGTAAAGCGAAAAATGCTGACTTGATATATACCGCAAGTCACCGATTTGGTTCCGACCGCCTCTTAAAGGTTTATAATGTAAGGTGGTGTGGAATCCTCAACACTATATGCTTATTTTTATTTTAATACAATAAAATATTTATAATATGAACAAATTATTAAAAATCATTATGTTTTCAACAAATGAATTAATTATAGTGTTGAGGAATTGTAATTGAATTAATTTAAATTTATATTTATTAATTTCAGATAAACTATGTAAAAAATGGTAATAAGATATCTGATGAGGCACATGTTTTTCATTTTAAATATAATAAATTGTAATTTTATGCAACTACTTTCGAGTTTTCAACAAAAAAAAAAATTAAAATTTTTATATTTTCATGTAATATTATACTTTAAATATAATAAAAAAATATAAAACTATATTATGCAATATTTGATGGTTTTAAAAGGTTGTTGGGGGGATTGTGGGGGGGTTGTGGGGGGGCAAGAGGGGGGTTAGTGGGGGTCTATGGGGGTGTGGGGGGACGTGGGGGGGGGTAATGATCGATAACATAAAATAACGTAAATTTACGTTATTTAATTAATAAAAATCATGTGGGGGGCTGTGGGGGGCGTGGGGGGATGTGGGGAGGGCACCGACTGAATTTTGGTTCATATAACTATATAATATAGGGATATATATATATATATATATATATATATATATATAATATAAAGCATGTGAAAACCTTACACATAATGGCTGATGTATTATTATAAATAATCCTACTGAACTTTTCATTAGCACTTATATATATATTTTTTTTTTATGAATGAGGTATTATGCAGACAAAATCATAGATGAATCGTGACTTATGCAGACATTAGCGTACTTATGCTGACGTCCGCATAATGCCACCCGTTTTTCATTTATTTATTGATACTTGTGCTGACAATTCCATACAGTAGATTTTTCTTGAGTTGAGTTACGAAAAAATTCTACAAAACAAAAACGCGCCCACCAATCAAATTTCGAGAACAAATGTGCCCACCAATCAAAGTTTTAACAAATTCGTATTTAACATATGCGTAAGTAACAAAGGAAGGGATAACATAGGAGACTGCCACACACCCGCGACGTGTGCAGGACACTAAACAAAGGCTGTACTGTATGAGTCAGCATAATGCCGCGTACATACGTTTTATATATATATATATATATATATATATATATATATATATATATATATATATTAGAGAGGTCGTTATTTACCGAAACTTACTGAGCATCGCTCCCAACCCTAAGATCGATGTGTTTATACTAAAAATTGAAAAAGCAGCTGGAATACCTTGTTGGAATAGAGATTTAACCTTGCTGAATCGCAAAAAACCGTATTTTTTATTATTTTTTCTTATTTTTTTTTCTACATACAACTATGACTGAAAAATTTTTTTTGAGACCCTCTTTCACACTTTTCTTAATTGCTGTCAGTTAAAATAATATCTTATAGGGTGATTTTAGAGCCTAGAAAAATTTTTTTTCCGAATTGTTGCTCTTGAAATATTAAGTAATTTTACTCATACGGGTTTATTCTCCTGTATTTTGAGGTTAAAAGTACTTTATAATTTTTTTTCATTCAAACAACCAACATAACTTTAAAGTAGGTTGAAGATCTTTAATTTCTTTTTTATCCGACTTCAAAAAGGAGGAGGTTCTCAATTCGACTGAATTTTTTTTTTTTTTTTTTTTTTTTTTTATGTCTGTTACCTTATAACTCCGTCTTTTCTTAACCGATTCGAAAAAACTTTTTCTTATCTGATAGAGAATGTCTGCAGGAAGGTCCCATACATGTCCTATAATTATTGGGCCAATATTCGGTTTGTATGACCCAATTATCAAATGAAGAAAAAAACCGGGTGTTTTGTTTTCTCATTTACCTCCCTTATACTTCGCCTACTCTCTTTCTCTCTCTCTTTCTCTCTCTCTCTCTCTCTCTCTCTCTCTCTCTCTCTCTCTCTCTCTCTCTCTCCTCTCTCTCTCTCTCTCTTTCTCATGCGTTATGAATTAATAATGAAAGTCTAATGTAATTAGTGGGTCTACCTATATTTGCGTTTTTAGTAAGGGGATTCACTAGAAGATAGAAAATAAAAATTTTTTAACAAAAACAAACAATTTAAAAAATTTTCAATTAATAAAAATCGACTTTAAAAGTATCGAATAAAAACAAAATTTTTTACAAAAAATAAGATTTTAAAAACATTGCACCAAAAAAATGACAAATAAAAAATTTTTAACAAAAAAAAAACCGACTTCAAAAAATGCACTAAAAAGTAACAAATAATTTATTATCTTTAGAAATCATACAAATAATTGGTAAAATACAATTTTAGAAGTCGGCGTCTAATTCTAAATCTGTGGTGCGTAAGCAGAACGACTTAGTCTATTTTTTCAAAAATAACGTTAACATTTATTGTTAAAAAATAACGTTTACATTCATTGAGGAATTAGACACCGACTTCTAAAATTGTATTTTACCAATTATTTGTATGATTATTATAAATTTATACTTTCATATGATAAGATTTATAGTTTATTACAAGCGTAACACATTTATGATTACATTAGAGAGGTTTAAACAATATTTTATTATTTGTTTACTTATTCACTAATTAAAATTTTGTTATAGAAGAAAGTAACTTATTTAATTGTTATTATGTAAATTTTATCATATATTAATTGATTACTAAATAAAAGATATTATTATTATTCCATGATGTGTTCAGTATTCATTATTTCATAATATATCTCGCATTCATTATTTCATTATATATTTTGTATCTTTCATTGATTAATACAAGTCAGTATTATATATAGAAAAAAACATCCGACTTGCATTCTACGCTGAATTAATTCAAAATTTTCGGATTTTCCCAACTGTCTCTAGTGCAGCGTTGCCGGTGTTACTGCGCATGAGCACAAAGCTCTGCAAAAATGGAATATAAATTATATATCATACTTTGACATTGAATTACTCTCTAGATATTATGTTTACCTATATTTTTCTTGATGCAATAAGAATCTCCGTTTTAAACCCTATAACTATCTCATTTTTTGTTGAAAACTTATTTTTTATTACGAAGAACAAACAATTTATGTTTTATTTTTCGATTTAATTCTTACTACTCATGTGTTAATAATTATCATTTTAAAATGAATTTTTCTCACTAATTTCGATGTTAACCCCCTTTTTTCTAATAAAAGTTTAAAATTTTCATTTATGTTAACTTAAGATTGCTAATGTCGAATTATATACTTATTTTTTTTCACAATAATTTTTTCCTGGTATCTCTTATTTATATTAATCTTCAATATAAAAAACATATCAGGCAACCTGACCCAACCTCTGACCAGATAGAGCTGAAATAAAAATAAATGTTTATTAGTAAAAAAACCAATAAATAGTATTTATCTTCTAATATAATACTTTATAATTACTCATCTTTTTCTCGCCATATCTATAGAGCTTTTTTGTTTATTATGATAAGCGTAATCTACTCTGTCACTCTCCTGGTTAATTTAGTCCCTCGCTCTCATTCAGTATCAGCTGTAACTAATAAAATAATCAAATTTCGTTATTATAATTTATAAATAATTCATTATTTATACGTATATGTACTTACATAAAATTAATATGTACGTGGTGCGTAAAAATCCTCCAAAGTTCTCATTTGAATTTTTCTTTTTAGAGTGCGTACCTCCTTGGTACTGGCTTGTGTTCGCCTTTCTGCTTGAAACAATCTAGTATTATCAGAAGTCTTGGCCCACTCCGCTGATGATTTTCCAGGCTTAATATCAAATTTGTCCATGATTCCAAAAACCACTAAAAGATGTTTTTGGAGCTAACTTACACACAGAATTGTTAAGACTTTCATTAGAGTTCTAGGTATATCCACCTAAACATCTTTCAGCAGATCTTCTTTTTTCAATTCTTCATAATTTGGTTTGATTTTTTCCATAATGGCAGATGGGATGCCTATCGTGTGTTTAAATTTCTTGAGTTGATTTCGTGCTTTTGCTTTTTGCCATTTGCATCAACTTTTGTCTCCCGTTGGGCAAAACTCGTGTTGAGCATTTTGATCAGTTGACTGCCTGTGGTAGAAAGAGGCCCAGATTGCTTTTGACATATTTTCAACAGAATCTGGGTGATCTCTTATTGCTTTGCCATAATAAAAGGTCAACTGATTTATCATTTGATCTGTTAGTCTTCCTTTGCCACCAATTGTACGTCCATCTAAAAGCTTGACTTCAGCAAGAGATTTTTTCAAGTTTCTGAAATGAGTACCCATTCTTTTCTGAACATGACCAACACATTCTTTCACAATGGTTAGTTCATTTCCATACGGTTTGGCTTCAGAAACCTCTTTGAAGACTTTTGAATCTCCATCTCTAATATAATGTTTATATCTGAGTCCATACTTTTCTTGTGAGCGCTGGAACATTTCTAATACACCTTGAACTTCCATGCTTCCAGAGTTACCTTGGTGATTGTACAGTCCGGTCGATGAGTTTCTTCCCACTCATGATATTCAGGTGTTCCTTCCTTTTTTTCCCAATATGCACAGTTCTTGCAAAAGTTGTTTTCAATAGTTTTATCCATAACTTTGCCTGTTTTGTGTCCAATGATGCTCGCTATCCCCTGTAATGAAGAAAATCCTCTTTTTTCCATGAGTCATCACCGGAAACAGCTAGGCCAGCACTATTAGGAGAAGTTGCTTCAAGTTTTTCTTTAGCGGCTTGACTCATTGAATTTTCTGCTACAGCTTCACACACTTTACTTAGATAGTCATTTATTAGATCATAAGCAGTCTAAGCCACTGGCTTTGGCAAATCCATTATTTCACAAAAATTGGATAAGCCTTCGTGTCCTTGACCAAGTGCTCGTGTAGCAAGAACACTACGTCTGTTCACTTCACAAGCATTGTTCTTGACACCAACTCTCTTGCTTGAGTTTATTGATGACATCACCGCACTGATTACACTGCACAATTATTTTAAATCCAAGCCCTTGAATACCTGACTCGACAAATTGAATATTGCCATGATATTCCCTACAACACGCAATCTCTTCTAGTTCAGGAAATAGAATGTTAATATCAACAATTCAATTTTCTGTTTTAGAATTTGAAAATTCTGTCTTTTTCAATTTAGAAGCAGAAGTAGAATGCCTCCTTTTCTTAGACTCTGGAGAATCTCTTTCTCTTTTCCTACCTAAAAACTTTCTAGGTCTTTTTCGAGATCTTCCTGTAGATCTTTTTCACTCTCCAGAAAAGTTTAAAAATTTAACTCTGCTGTCTGGTCTGTCACTTATCTTGAGAGCTTGCAGTCAATAATTTTATGTCACATTACACTTTCACTTCAAATTTTCATCGCAAATGAAAAATGTGTAAAATAGTTTGCGACCTCAAAAAATACTTAAAATCTTTTATTAATATTTATGAATTATAAGAGAAAATTTATCAAAGTTTATTTCACTGACAATTTAAATAAACAAGATACCCGGTCATAGATGTGAGCAGCTGAGACTGACGGTCAAATGATGGAATGGTATACAGAGCGCGGAATTCGAATTTGGAATTATCGCACAAGCCCGCACTAAAAAAAATGATGCGTAACAAAACTGGAAATCTTGGTTGTTAGGAACCTCGACGCCTATCTGAGATTTTCTAATCCCAATGAACCCTGGTATGAAAAAGAAGAAAATCCCTTCTATGCCAGGCCAACATTGAGGATCTAAGAACATCAATGACTATCGAGGTTCTGCACCTCCATGCTTGGGGCTTAATTAATTCTCGACCTCGAGTGCGTATTATACGTATGAATTAAAAATCATAAAATTAACAAAAATTCGCTAAAATTATATCATTATATCCTGTGAAACGGGGTATAGCAATCAGGTGTGGGGTAAAGCGAGCATTTTTTAATATATGATTTTATAGTTTTTTATGTTTTTCAATTGATGTTTAATAATAATTTTTTGAATCATTGTTAATAATTTACAAAAAATTATTGTTACATATAAACGAAAGTACATAAAAAATTAGAAAAACAGATATGAACGGATGCTCGGTTTACCCACACCTGACCCTTTTACCTCGTTTTACGGTATCTAAAAAATAGGAACAAAATTAAATATTCTTAGAAAACTTATAGTATTTATCAAAATAAGTAAAAAAATAATTTTTTTAATATAGAATTCAAATTTTTAGCTATAAGCTTAGAAAATAAAAAAATAATAAAATTATCAAAAAATTAATTAAGAGTAGGCCGGAGCCGTTTTGATTATCCACCGAGAAGTGAAAATGTTATTTTATCATAAATAAAATAATTATACTGTTTTCAAAAGAAATTGTCATCGAGTGCAATTTTTTATACATACATGATTATATAACAGATTGTTTTTTCATAAAATTCATCATATTTTAAACAAAAAGTAAGTAACCGTATTTAGAGTTTAATGAACAGCTGTAGTAAAAAATTTTTAAATTATTTAAATTTTTTTCAATTATTCTTAGCAAGTGCAATAGAGAAATAAATTTCGTAAATGTATTTAAAATTTTAATGCTTTCCATTACGTATAGTAGGAGAAAATTAAACAACGGATTTTCGGTCAGTATTGAATCTGCTCCGGCCTGCTCTTAAAAGCGTTGACCACTATTTCTTCTAAGAAAACGAAACTAAATGAGATATGACAAAAAAAGTTTTAACAGCTTATTCTACGATAAATTTCCTATCAAACTAAGTAATAAACTAAAAATAGATTTTTTGACCGAATCAATATGTTATCCTTTCAGAGGATAAAATGATTCAAAAGATTATCCTATATTTTAGTGAAATATTTCCAACCAAAAATGTGCATGTATATTTATTTTCAATGATCATAGTTTTTGAGTAAGAAATACATCAACATTGAACTGTGAATTTCTTGATGACATTTTTCTCTAAAAAACTATCAAGTTTAGAAAAAAACCTCTAAAGACAATTTGGTTACAAATAATCTGAGAAAAAAGTTAATATTTTTTAAATTATTATGTCTCTTACATTAAAAGTTTTTAAAATTTCTCTGAAGCTCCGAGTAAATTGATAACATGTAATTCAATCATCTCAAACATATGACATCTATTGTGTGAATAAAATAATGGATTGAAAATTATTTAATACTTTTTTTTTATTCAGAACAATAAGTACCTTCAGAAGCTTTTTCTGTAACCAAATAATTACAGTTTGATCATTTCATAAAGATCATATAAGAAAATTTTTCATAAATATTTTTCTTAGTAAACATCAAATGTACTAATAACTTTTTAAAACCTTTTAGTTTAATTAGCATAACAAAGACAATAGCGTTTGTTAAATTATTTATTCAGTTTTAATGAAATGTTGGTTGATATTTAAGAATATTTAATCACACCTAAAATTACTATTAGGATTATTTATATAATTTTAGACTTTTTCAATCAAAATTCGAAGATTTTTTCAATTTGATTTGAACATGTACAAAAGTAATAACATGCTCCTTACTTGTCTTAAACATAAATCTTTTATATTTTAAATAAAATAATGGTTTCAAAATAATATATTACTCAATTGCAATTGAAAACAATAAATGTTTTCAGAAGTTTTTTTTTATACTTTAAGTGAGGTTATTTCATAAACATTATATCATAAATTTTTTATGAAATTTTATTTACTGTAAAAAGTAATTCCATATAAGATTTTTGGAAGGCATTATTTATTTTAATTAGCATAATGAAGATGTATGCGCTTCTTAATTCATTTTCTTAGTTTAAATAAATAGAGTTTGATCGCACGCTTTCATGATGACATACATGATACATTTAGGAACGCATGCAGACGAGCTTCGAGACGAGTATAAAATTATCAAGATGACTCACGTAGTATACGTGCGTTCATATTAAACGAGGTAGATATACGTACATACCGAGCTATTTTTATACACGTAAACCTCGTTGCCTATGCTCATATACCGAGTTATGTATACGCGGTTGAATAGCGCGGCTATCTATTAGTGTATATGCACCGTGGTTAATATGCAAGTATACCGAGCTGTTTATACCGCGATGTATATTTGGCGCGGTTAATATGCTAGTATACCGTGGTGTATATTTAGCGTGGTTAATATGCTATTATACCGCGGTGTCTATTTGGCATGGTTAATATGCTAGTATACCGAGCTGTTTATACTGCGATGAGTACGCGCATTTAAATAGCTTGGTTATTCATACGCGTATGCGTACTGAGGTTACTATAACGAGGTGTGTGTGCGCGCGTGTTACTAACTCGGTTATTTACACGTACGTGCATACCGAGGATATTACTATAAACTCATACCTAGCTATTGATACGCGTATACTAGGTTATACATAATCGCATACCGAATCATCAATGCGCGTGTAAACGCCTTGATTATGTCGTACTTTACTATGCATATAATCGTATACAGAGTCATGAAGACACGTGTAAATAAATAGGTTATATCGTATCATACTTGTTCCACATGCACGTCTAATGCGATTGACGCTAGGGCTATTTCTGAGAACGAGGATATATCTTTTAAACGCTTAGTTGTAGTAATCGGATTTGAAACCACGGGTATTTTCACGAGTGTGAATGATTTATGCAAGCTCTTTTCGCATTCATATTACATTTGCTAGAAAGATCTTCGGTTAATATTGAGTATTTATTTAATTAATAAAACGGTCACAAGAAAAGCTATCGTGCAATAATGAACTATTTACTCGGTACCTCTATATGGCATGTTATACGTATTTACTCCTATTATATATCAAATATTTTACAAAAAAATATTAAATTGTTATTTTATATAGTATGGTTGATACAAAAATAAACATCAACCACGATTCAGTATACTGGAGCAAATTTATCCGTTATTAACTTATCACAGGTGGAATTTCAAATTGCCGAGCTTCCATGCTACTGTGAATACAGCCTTAGACCATTTACCAGTTATTGACTGAGTAACTGAAAATGGTTGGACCAGTTACTAGATGAGTAACTTAAAATGGTCGGATCATTTACCAGTTACTGGGTGAGTAACTGGAAATGGTCAGACCGTTTACCATTTACTGGGTGAGTAACTGGTAGATAGTTGGCCGATTCACAGTTACTCACCCAGTAATTGGTAAATGGTTCGACCATTTGCATTTACTCATCCAGTAACTGCTAACTGGTCCGACCATTTACCAGTTACTTGCTCTGTGACTGGTAACTGGTGCAAGTATTCTCAATTACTTGACCATTTAAATGAAAAACATTTCCTCATTTACAGCTCTGCTTGTATGGGATCCTTAAACTAACATCTTTAAATATCACGTAAAAAAGCACGAACTCGCGTAAAATATGTAAGCATACGATTATTTTGATAATTGCAGGAATTTCCGATCAGCTCGATCTTGTCGACCTGGCCATCATTCCACCAAAGGTTTCAATGCAAAAACTATGTTCGTTAAAACTTAATTGGGATCAGTTAATACCACAATAAGTGTCTACTACATGGTTTAAAATTTATCAAACCATAATTAAAGTATAAGTCTCAGTTGAAGTCTAAAAAAAATATTTTATTTAAATGTGATGATAAATTTTTTCTCTTATAATAGTGATTGATGAAACATTTTTTCATCTTAAATATATATTAAATATAGGGCTTTAATTAATGAATAATTTTTTAAAAAATCCGATGGTTAAAATTCTTTTCTGTTGTCGATGAATTGATTTTTTCTATTTTTGTAGTTACGACAGGATTTCTCAGCCAATTTTCTGCTAATTGACTTCAAAATTTGCAGATATATTAAATTTATATATCTTCACAAGTTTACTGACCTGGAATTTTGATAAGACAAGCTCAAAAGAGCCGCGGTGGCTCAGGGGTTAGAGCATCCGACTCTCACGCAGAAGGCCGGGGTTCGAATTCCGGTGAGTTCGGGATTTTTTTTCCATTTTTTTAATTTAAATATTGAAAATGGAGGATATCCCGAGCTCACTGACACCGCGGTGGACCACTCCGAGGGACTTTTTTCGGTTTTAACAAAAACCGACGAAGGTCTCTCGAGGGCTGGTATGGTAGAACGCGACTGCTCCACTATTTTAGTTGTGCCGAATCATTCTTCCGGGTAGGTGTTTGAGCTCCCGATGCGCTAAAAAGGATGAGTATGCAATGCTCCCCGCCTAAGTAGGCCTGCACGATAGAGTACGCATCTACCGAAGTTAGGGAAATTGAGGTATGGTTTCGAACGCGAAAACACCGGAACACAAAGGTGGTCGAGGTGTCACTTACTAGGCCAAATAGGCTGTAGGTGGATGAACTCCAAAGATAGATAGATATTATCTTTAATTTAAAAAAAGTTTTATTACAATCCGTTTACTTAATGACGATAAAATACAATTTGAAATTTTAAAGCACCATACTTACGTCATGAAAATTCTTCTCTGTCGTCTTCAGTCAGCGAAAATTGCTCAATCGAAAGTGCGTCATACTTGAGTATTGTAAGAGAACTATAAGCGTGTTTTGTCTGCTGGCTGGCATGGTATAGTGAGTTCGTATGTCAATAGTATTGGTTAGATGTCGTGACATATAAACATAACGTAATAGAGTAACGAGAGAAGAAAGGTGTATATACTGTATGATCTGTTTACATTTTTAAATGTTTGTTCTTATCCTTATTTGTTGCAAGTTAATCCTATAAGTAAAACTTTGATACGTTTATTTACAATGCTCAGAAATGGAAAAGATTTTCAAGTTTTTGAATTGAATCACTCCTTTAAATGTATTAATTTAGACACTACAAAAGATATACTTACTAGTACGAATAGAAGAGATACAATTGAAAAAATGATTCTACATTGTTACAAAACAGCAATGAATACACTGAAAAGCCTATGGTGTTCTGGAGCCCCCGCATACTTACGATTAACATTTACTCTCAAGAATAATAGCAGTCAGCGCTATACGTGGTGTTAAACGCCAACCATTTCTAAATAGTTTAATCAATAGAGATATTTTAAGGACATTAATTAGGAGCTCAATAAAACCTATATAGAGTTGTTAAGGGCAATGAAAAAACATACCCCATGTAAAATATAACCAAAAAAAACGGTAGAAAGTGCTCCAGGAGGCTGCAAAGTTGGCTAAGACAGTTTTTTTAATTCTCTGAAGCAACCTATACATTTTAGCAAAAAAAGTAATTAATAAAAGTATTGGAGAATAAAAAACCTACAGTATGAGTACTGCCGCGATTATTTTCGTTAATTAGTTATTGCAAAAATAATTTTTTAAATATTTTTAAACTTTTAAAAGGAAGTCTTGATGAATACGAATACAAAAAAAGGTTGTAAAAGCAAATTGGTTACTTTGTTGCTGAGATATTCCCTATTATTTATACCAACATGCATCATGTTTATTGCTATAATTTTTTTTTGGCTGAACATATTGAGTTGCATAAGGGCTTGAACTCTTCATGAAGGTTCAAATTTTCATATTTTGTTAAGAGCAAATAAGAAAATTGAATTGCGATATTTTTTATAACGCTTAAAAAAAGGGAGTGTTTTTTTTATAAATAAATGAAGCTAGGGCTTTGTTTATAACATTTACGAATTTGCTATTTGAATATTCTTATAGCTGTGTTCGAAACGAAGATTTAAAAAAAAAAAGAACTCTCTAAGGCCAATAAGAGCCGAGATAAGATTTTTTATTTTAAATCACAATTACTTTGTTTATAACAATTAAGAAACGAATCAAGCGTCATTTTTTAGTTGAAGACTTATATTTTAAAAATCTATGATTAGATTTTAAAAAATGCGACTCTTTATTATTAAAACTAAAATAATAATAACATACAAATAATAACGTCAAGGTCGGAGTCGTGGTGGGGATGCTTATCTTTGCGCGTGAGGAAAGTTAACGAAGGACCCCGTTCCAATAAAAATCGTAAAAATTAACTGTATCTCCGTAAATAATGGACCGATTTTGATGTTTTTTTTTAATCTGGTACCTAGAAAAATTATTAATATTGGTGCAAACACTTTTTCAAAATAGGGTGTATTTAAGTTAAAACAACTGTACCTATTACGGACACCTTAAACGCAAATGATTGTTGTGGCTCACTAAATCAATATTTTTAGACTCGTAATGTCTCATTTTAAAGCTAAAAGGAAGAACTTTAAAATGATATATCATGAGTTCCATTTCAATCAATATTTACGAAATGCGCCCGGATTTACGTAAGTGTTGCAAATGAAATCACCTTATTATTCCTCGTAATAATTACATTTGGACCTGGAGATAAATTTAATTAAAATTTTTATTGAAATTTTTATTGAAAAAAGGAGCATTAGTTTCTAACAACTTATATTTGAGAATTTTCTGCCAGCAGCTCCAAAATTATTTATGCTTTTTTAAAATTAAAGAGAAGATACCAATTTTAATTGTATTACTTTCAATAAAATTCTTCATTCTCTATCTTATTACACTATCTTTTTATTCTCAAGTGCTGTTAAATATATTAAATTTCATTAAATATTTACAAAATAACTTGCCAGGCTTGGCAGGCTGACAGTTTTTGACAACAGATCCTGCCTTAGGCAGCTTTTTTATTATATTTTGTTATTCCTTTTTTCTTATTCAAATCCACTATTCCAATTGTAGCTGTCGAAAAGCGTGTTTTGTACCTACTGCCGATGGATTATTTATTTCATAATGCGTTAAGAGCATGACGAAGCTGCATGCCTTCTAATAATATTTCGAATCCTAACTTATGAATAAACGATGCGTTTAATCGAGTTTTTTACTATAAAAAAAAACTTTGTAAGATTAAACCCTAGTGCGGACAACTCAAAAAATCCACCAAAATACTATACATAATAAGTTATAATAAAAACTTTCAATTCATCGTATTTTAAGGTTAGGTTTGTCGAGCTCCATATCTAATTTCCAATCCAAAATCACAAAAAAACAAGTCCAAATGAGTTTTTATTTTAACAAAAATTATTGTATTAACATAGCTTTAGTGTGGACAAGTCATTATATTTATTTAATTTATGAATTTAAAAATATATTGATAAAATAAAAAAAGCCAAACTTGATTGCTGCAGCTCCGACATCCCGATAAGTAACTGCTACCGCTAGACTCTAAATCTACAGCGCGTCTGGTATTTGCTGATGATAGATTATTTCCTTCTTAGCGCCTTTTGTATTTCCTGCATATGGATTTCTTTCACAGCGTATTATATAACTGCTGCCGCAAAACACTACGTCCTCAGCGTTTTGTATCTGTTGCCAATGTATTTTATGTTTACAGTGCAATTTTTAATAGCTGCCGTTGAAAATCGTTATCCACAGCTCAATTTATAACTGCTGTCGTTGGATAATCATGATCACTGCGCGTTATGTGATTGTTCCTGTTTTGATAATTTCTGATTTTTGTAAGTTTTTTACCTGATGTCATCCTTTCAAAGAATTTGATGAAATACAATTTTCTTCGTAAATGTATTTTTTTAATTGTTTTCTTTTTGCTTTCTCATAGAGGAAGCATTGTATGGATAAAAAGTTTGTTTTCTATTTTTTCATTAATTTGTACTCGTTTGGACTCAGGAAATTAAAAAGTGGCTTCCAGAAAATGTCTGTATGTGGGTGTATATGTGTGGGTATGTAATTATCACGTCAGTTAGATTTCGAAAACTACTCGATGGATTTGCTTTAAATTTTGCATACAACTTATTTTTGTCTAACTGGTGTAGAAGCTATTGAAAATTAGTTCTCTTAAGGTAGTTTTAATTTTGGAGCCATTTTAAAAATTTTTTAAAAGTTTGACTTTTTCATTTTTTTGTATTTTACATTAAGTATTCGATAGATTTCTTATAAAATTTTCATGCAAATTATTTGCGATTTAAAAAAAAAAGGAAACTTTTGAAAACTGATTTTCTTAGTGTAGTTTTAATTTTAACGCATTTTGAAAATTTTAAAATAAATTTTCATTTTCAATTTTTCTTGTTCTACGTAAACTACCCGATGGATTTGTTACAAAATTTGTATACAAGTTATTCACTACTGTTTAAAGAAAACAAGCTTTTGGGAACTAAATTTCTTAATATATTTTTCATTTTAGAACATTTTAAAAATTTTGGAAAAAATTTTCATTTTCCATCTTTCTTATATTTTATATAAACCATTGATAGATTTGCTTCAAAATTTGTATACAATTTATTTTTTATTGTCTGAAGAAAATAAGCTTTTAAAAACAAATTCTCTTAGCGTAGTTACAATTTTAGAGAATTTTAAAGATGTTGAAAATAATTTTGATTTTTCTTTGTTTATTTTTTTTTTTATTTTACCTAAAGTACTCGATAGATTAGTTTTAATTTTTAAAAATTTTGAAAAACAATTTCCGAAAAGAAAATAGTATTTATTTAACTAATTAGAATTCGAAAACTGCTTGATGGATTTGCTCCAAATTTCGCATTTAATTTATTTTTTTTTTCTAACTAGGCTGGAAGCTATAGGAAATTGGTTTTCCAAGTGTAGTTTTAATTTTAGAGAATTTTTAAAATTTTGAAAGAAATTTTCATATTCCTTTTTTTTCTATTTTACGTAAACTACTCAATAGATTTATTCTAAAATTTGTACACAAGTTATTCGCTACTGCCTTGCTAAAAAAAGTTAATGATAATTTTGTTAGCGTAGCTCTTCGATCACTTCTGATTTCTTATTTAAGGCTTTGACTAACTCTTTTCTTTCTTCCTCACTTCCTCTTTTCCTTCTATTTCGCTCTGATAATCATTTTTTTAACACTTTTTTCATCCATCCCTCTCTCTCTCTTTCTCTTCCTATTTCCTAATCGCTTTCTCATTCTCACTCTTTCTTTCCCTTCTCAATTTTAATTAATAGAAATTATGTTTTTTACATTGTAATCACATTCAAAATAATAAAATGAAATAACTCTAACTCAGTGAGCTCTATGAGAAAGCATTGCGCCAAAGCACTTGGCAGCATTTTTAGTATTATCCTGAGCGAAGGTTATCAAAACTTTTAAATTATTTTTATACATTGCTCTTGATAAAGTTATGTATAATTGTCTATGACCAAAAACAGATTCAGATAATTAAATTCCAACTTTGTTGAAAGTTTAACCTTGTGATTTGTTGATGGTCATAGCATATCCTAATCTGATTGGAAATTATCGACAAAACATTTCGAAAAGAATTTATTCTTTGAAAAAAGTCATATCTATACACGATAATAAAATAATGCTTCCTTCCTTGTGACCACTTAAAATATCTACACAGATACAAAATTGCATCATTTTTTTTTATTTTTAGACGAGAGCCATTACAAAGACCATCTTCTCAATTGATATTTCTTAATAGTATTATAATTGCACCTTCTTTTAATTTTAATTTATGTGGTGGAAGTCCATTAGGAGTAATTGACTTGAGATATTCCATAGACAATATATTATCTAAATTAGTGTTGTTATTATCATCTTTAGCAGAACCTATACTTAAGAAACGGTTGGCACTATTTATATTTGCCGCATGGGGGCACTGTGGTCAGGTGAGAAAAAAATGTAAAATAATTTTTACCTCTAATGTTGTCAATAACACTAGCCATATATATGTAGAATAATTATTGATGCTAATCTTGTTTGAAAAGTCTAAAATATTGTTGTAAAGCGAAAAATGCAGCGTGAGATAGAGCCGGCGTGAGCATATGTATTCATCATTCTTCAGTATTACTTTCTCTGTCGCGCTGAAGAAAAATACATATGTTTACATCGGCTCTATTACACGCAGCATTTTTCGCTTTACAAAAATATTTTAGACTTTTCAAACAAGATTAGCATCAATAATTATTCTACATACATATAGCAAGAGTTATTAAAAACATTAGAAATATATTATTGTCTTAATAAATTGTAGATCCGTGTATAAAAAATATTTTATATTCTTCTCTCACCTGCAACGCCACCAAGTGGCAAATAGTTCTGACATCCCTCTTAAGATTTCTTTTTCCAAACCTTTAACTCTTGATTACATCTCTTCATTGATATTTAAAACATCTACATTTTTTATGTTAAAATCACTTTATTGCAGTGTGGTTATCTCGTGCGGACAAGTCGGACATGCGCAGTAACCGCTTGCCGCTTATTCGCCGAGACTTGCGCGCGCTGTTCAAAAGAACTAAAAATAAATGAAAATAATACTCATTTATTTTTAAACTTTGAAAAAAAATTTTAAAAATTATAAAATGCATAAAATTTATAAAATTATTAATAAAGCTTATTGAAAAATGTAATTAAAAATGTATTTGATGTTTATTTTGTAAAATAATATTAAATAAATGTAAAATATTGGAAAAACATACTTTTTCTTTGTATTATTTACATTTCAGTAATGTAAAACATTTTAAAAGAATTATTATGTAGTGTTATTCAATGTTTAATGATTTTAAATATTTTTTAAGGAATAAATAAAAAATAATGGTGGGGGCCGATAAACATAAGCTACGTTCTAGCATGAGGTTACTGATGCCTCGGTAGCTCAAGCGACCAAGGCGTCGGGCGGGAGTCGCGGTTAAGCGTTGATAGCGAACGGACGTGCTCGTGCCGCCCGCACCAGTTATTACCGTTATATTCCTTCAATGTGATACTATAGCTGGATTGCTACGTTAAACAATAAACTGTGCCATTTAAAACATCATCTTACAAAAAAATTATTGATACAATTGGTGTCTTCTATATACTATCAGATTGAATATAATAATGCATAATATCACATAACCTTACCCACGCTACTGCGAGGTAATGGCGGAGTTTGGGGAAGAGAGCTCTAATGCTCTCGGTAAAAGAAAAACTTTCAGCAATGGTAATGACAGTGATAACACTGAGTCAAATATACAGACAAACGTTAAAAAACCGAACCTAAATATTAGTAAAATTGACAGAGATTTCGAAAAAGCGCTCAAAGAGTTGGGCTTGCGTAAGCAGTGCGCCTTACAACCAAACCTAAATGTCGCAAAAGCAAGAAATTCTAATGCACAAAATGCTAATTCATCAAAAAATCACCAATTTGAAACTCTAAAAAACACCGATAGCATATATCAGGAAAATGAAAACAGTGTGAGCATGACAACAGATGACAATATGGACGCCGAAGCTAGTAGCGGTAGTTCAACGCTTAACCTCAATGAAGACAAAGACTGGGAAACACCTAAAAAATCTAACAAATACCCATCAGGGGGAAATTTTATAAACAACGCCAGTAAAAATATTTCAACGCAAAATCGATTTATGCCTCTTCAAAAGCAATCCTCACAGATTATGCAAAACGACAACAGCGACGAAACAAAAATCTCAATGCGTACCGCAAAAGAGAAAAAGACGCCACCAATTTATAGCCGGCACACATCAGCAAAGGAACTCATTTGCATTCTCGCCTCTGCTGTAGATAAAACAAATTTCCATTTAAAAGATTGTAGAAATCAAGAACAAACAATTATGACAAATAACATTGAAACATTCAAAAAAATCAAGGAGAAACTTAAGTCTGATAACATACCGTTCTACACTTATACGCCATCTGGCGAAAAAAATAAAATCCTCATTCTAAAAGGAATCAACAATGATTTTACAACTGAAGACATAAAAACAGAAATCTTCAATCTCAATGTACCCAGCGTCCAAATTTTAAAAGTAGAAAAGCTAAAAACCAAAGAAGCAAGTGCACATAAAAATATCCTGTTAATCCAATTCAGCAGCGATAGCACGATTAGAAATATCAAAAAAATAAAGCATTTAGCAAATTTAAAAGTCACATGGGAACCATACCGCAAAAACAAAGTATGTCAATGCCACAACTGTCAGCGAGTGGGTCATGCCAGCATCAATTGCAACCTTGGCTATCGATGTGTCAAATGTAATGAAAGCCACGAGCCTGGTAAGTGTAAACGACAAAAGGAAGCATCAAATGAAGAAAAACCTTTCTGCGTCAACTGTAAGGAATTGGGCCACACCGCAAACTACCGCGGATGCTTATATCTACGCTACGCACAATCTATAGTCAACTCGGCCAAACAGGCGCCAACTGATACGCAACGTCCGATTCGAACTATACGACCTAACCTATCTTACGCCAAAGCTACGCAAGCACAAGGTAACAACAACATAAGGAGCGCCACTCCAAACCAAAATATCAATGTAACTACATCTAACCTAGAAACTAATAATGAATCATTAACCAATACTATTGAAAACTTCTTACTTAATTTTAAACAGGAGATCATAGCTACTATAATAAATCATAATGCGGCTTTACAAAATCAGTTAAACAATCAAAATTCAAAAATCAAAGTATTATTTAACAAACTTAACCTACAATGGATAGAGTAATTAAATATCTTAACATAATATCAATCAATGTAAATTCTTTAATCACTAATTCACGCAGACATAATCTGCTTAAATTCACAGAAAATGTAAAGCCACATATTGTGTTGTTAAATAAGACAAAGCTAAACTGTAAGCACAAAACTTCCTTTAAAGATTTCTTTTTAATCCGCACCGACAGACCTAATCCAACTCAAGGAGGTGGAACAGGTATATTAATAAGAAAATGCATTCCGTACAAAAAAATGAATTACAAACCAATCTTTGAAAATAATTCACTAGAAATTACTGCCATAAAAATACATTACAGTAACACAAAAAAATTCAATCATTGTCTGTGCCTACGCTCCAAGCAATAGTTATATATCATACATTAATGAATTAAACAATTTTTTCGATCAATTTAAAAAATAGCAATTATTGTAAAAAAAGTTCCAGCGTAATGAAAATATGTATCTCCATAACTACAAAATAAATGTAAAAACACGTACTTCTAAGGAAACAAAGAAATTGTACACCAATGCTTGGTACTCACACATGAAAAGTAATATGTAAAAAAAAAAAAATAAAAAATCCTTCACCTCTTTCCTATCAAATGTTTAAAAGCAAGATCAACACTAAAAATTAAACGATTTAGAATAACAGATATTGTACATCTGTAAAACTTTTTTGTAAATATGTAAATAGCATTAACTACTAGTTTTTAAGCTCTTTAAACAAAAGTTTTAGTTGGTTTTTTCAGAACTTTTCCAACTTCTTAGAATCCAAATTTTTCTTTTGCCTATCAACTTTCATATAGAAACCAGGCTCATAAATAAAATGAACTTTTAAATAAAAAACATCAGTCAACTTACATCCTGCGAGTACTTACAGCTTAGAAAGTCAACAGAATGAACTCTAAATCAAAAAAATTATTATGTACACGTTAATTTGTTTGGTGTAATAAATTTGTATGTAATGTTTTATCTCTTAATAAACAAATAAATAAAAAATAAAAAATAAAAAAAAACCAAGGCGTCGGGCGCGGAAATTTTTGCTCGGAGGTTCGATTCCCGAACAAACCACATTTTTTTTTTTTTTTTTTTTTTTTTTATTTCAATGTAAAAGATCATCATTTTTAATTTTAATAACTTTTTAATATTTAAAAATATTTTTTAAGTTTGTATATATTAGTATACAAAACTTTTTTAAAATTATTTCATTTAAAATTTATGTTTAACCCGCATTTTTTTGTAACTTTATTATTATTTTATTGACACTAAAATATTATTAAATATCAACATTATTTGGCTGAAAATCTATTAAAAAAACGCTAAAAATAGTTTAATAATCTTTTAATATTTATTAATATTTCTCAAGTTTGTATATATAAATATACATAACTTTTTTTCAATAATTTTATTAAAAATATATATTTTATAATTATTTTTGTACACTTAATTATTCTTGTATTTACATTTAAATATTATTTCATATATATATTATTTGAATCAAAATAAATTTAAAATTGGTAAAAATACCAACTATATTTGAAATTACATAATAACATTATAATGTAATGTAAAAGAATTTTACCATTACTTTATTTGAAACGATTGTAAATATTCGCTTTAATAAATAAAGGAATCTATTTTATCAACAATTATTAACTTAATAATTTAATGGTAATATGATAACGTTATGTACATTTGCTGTAGAATAAGTTAAGCAATTTCAATTAATTTTATAATCGATTATATTACTTTGGGGTGAAAAAATTACAAATTTCTATTTTAAGGAAATGTTATGATATAATGTTTATGAAATGTAATCACCTTATTTTAAATATAGTAATAAATTAGTTATACTAAAACAAATATATATAAAAGGATTTAATTCTGCTAATTAATTATTTTGAATTCTTGGTAAAATGAAATGGTAAATTATTGATTTTTCGAAACATTTAAACTAAATTTTTCATAAAAATATTTTTCATGAATTCATTTAATCGGTAATTATTATCATTTTCATTTAATCACTTCATTCTTTCATGAATTTATTTTATCGGTCATTTTTATTATTTAAAACAGTTTTGTTTCTTTTTATTGTAATTAAAATTCATATATTTTTTCATTTGATTTAGAAATAATTATTAATGCAACTCATAAAATAATTAAATTAATTATTAAACATTAAATGAACTGCTTGTCTTAATTTTGATTCAATTTTTATATGACCTTGGCACCTTAGCATGCATAAAAACGTATTTACCTATAATAAATGAAATTTTTTCGTTTTCTATTTATGTAACATATAAAAAAAAATTGTAAATCATTAATTAGTACAAAATTATCATTGTCTACAATAAAAACATATAAATATGTACTCATCTGTGAAAATATACTTTTCTTCTTTAACGTGACTCATACCTGTTTTGGGAAATCAAAATTCATAATGCTTTTTCTATTTTTTCCACACCACCCATGAGGTAAATAGAAAGGCGCGCTTTTTTTTAAGTGGTGTCCCCAGCTAATGTAAAATTAAAAATAAAATTGTATTATTAGCATACATTATAAAAATTTACGATTTTCATGAAAATATTAATTATTAGCAATATAATATGAAGAAAAAAGCACAATTTTACTAAAAAAATTACATTAACAAGGCCTAATCCACTGCTAAAAATCTGAAACAAAAAAAAAATTAGAAATATTTGAAAATGTAATATATTTTAAAGTATACAAGAATGTTTACGTGTAAATGTAAGTGTTGGTTCTATTATATCTATGCGATCTATTACGCGCGTGATATCCGATCGTTGATCATTGAATTATGTCGACATAAATGACATAACGAAAGATTCGTTGATGTTACTTATAGTCGAAATAATTATCTAGCAATGAAGATAATATGAGTCAATATTACTTGCATATTATCCTGTGGCTACCCAGCCCCACATCAACGTCGAACAACACCATGACCCATTTATACTGAGTAGATAGTCGTGATTTGTTAAAGAATCACAACTTAATAAATTGGGCCAACTGTACTTTGAGTAATGTTTGTGCGTTGTGTGTGTGTGTATTGTCAATAAAAAAAAATTTTTTAATTAAAAAGATTTTCAATAAAATTAAAAAAACATGTTATGTCAAAACAAAATATATACACAACATTTATGAATTGTATTCATTATAATTACAAACATTCAATTCTAAAAAGTAGAAATAATCAAATAAAGTATTACATAACTAATTTTATTAATAATGAAATAAATCAACAAATATCAAAATTATTAATGAAATAAAAACGCCATATAAACTTATTATTGAGCAATTGCATAATAAAAAGCATAATAAAAAAAGTATTATAACATTTTGCATTAAAATTTCGAAAGGTTATTTAAAATATGAAATATAAATATTGAACATTTATTACTGATAAAAAAGAGATTACATTATTTTTTTGAATATAAATTTGAAGTTTTAAAAGATTTTAAATGTTCTGCGGTCGGATTAAAATTTAATGCATTAATGTTGTGAACTTGACCAACAGATCTTAAAAAACTACGCGCATTTAACAAAGTGGTTTCTGTTCTATTTCTTTTGCAATCTTTAATTTCATTAACATCAGAAAAAGTTCTTTCAGGTTCCGCATTAGAATGTGGAAGAGAAAAAACTGCTAATACCAATGACCTTAAAGTTGGAAATCGTAGACCAGTTCCATTATCATTTTGAATTTTAAAAATAATTGACCTAAAAGCTTCGGAATTCAATTTCAAGTACTCATTTTTAATATCATTGCTAAAATAATGTGACAAAGCTCTCCACTCAATACCAACTGCTGCAGCATCAATAAAAGGAAAGAATTTACACAAATCATATAAATCTGTAAATTCTTTTCTTTCTTCAATACTTAAAGCAATTGTTGGTTCAATAAAAATTAATTATTTTAAAAATAATTGATGTTCCAAAAATCTCTTTTTCATCTCAGTTACAGCAATGATAAAAAATTTTAAACAATTTTGCCTTACTACATTACAATCTTTTTCAGAAACACCTTTCAAAATTTCAATGCAAGGGGACCCTAATTCAATTTCGTTCAAAGCTTTCAAATTTTGCAAAATCTCAAAATCAGTTGAAAGAACACTTGAAAGCGCTTCCGGTTTAATAAAATGTTCTGCAATTTGAATAATTAGTAAAGTTGCAGCTTTCAAAAGTTTATGAATTATTAGACTCTTGCTTTGATAAGTAGCATTAAAAGAATTAAAAAAATTTAAAATATAACTTAAAAAAGCTACATAAGCTTTAATTGAATCATTTTGAAGGGCATTTAATATTTTTTGAGCATTGCTAACATTACAATCTGAAAATTCTGTACCATCTACATTATCAACCGAATCATCAACACTTTTTTTTTTGTTTAATTTAGAGCATTCAATATCAAAAACTTCTACTGAAAAAAGTTGCTGAAGAGCAGGCCATTCAAGAAGAATTCTTGCATAGCATTTTTGCGCTTCTAGCCATCTTGTCCCAGAAAGTTTTAAAATTTTATTTTGAGGCAAAGAATAAAATTTTAAAAACTCTCGAAGCTCCGAAAAGCGCTTGGGACTCTTTGTAAAATAAGAAGAAGTCGCTTTCAATAAATTTTCAACTTCTTTTGGTATCGCAGTGCAGCTGCTTTTCGCAACTAGTGCCGAAGAATGGCAAATACAATTCAATAGAATTACATGAGGAACATCATCTTTAAGAAATTTCTGAAAACCCTTAAAAGCATCAACCATTACAGATGCATTGTCACAAGCTAACCCAATGATATTATTCATATTAATATTATTTTTATTGAAAAAAGCTTTAACGGCAGTATATAATTCTAACGCGTTCCCTTTCATAGCATCGACTTCTAATAATTGTAATAAATGTTGAACCGCTGTACTCGATCCTTGATAATAATATTGTACTGAAATGCACATAAGCTTTGTATTGCTTATATCTGTGCTTTCATCTAATAAAACGGAGAAAAAATTATTATTCAAAATATTCTTTATTCTTTCAAATTCGCGTTGATATAAAACATTTTTAATAATACAAGATGATTTGTCCTCTTTCATTGTAATGTACTTAACAGCCTCCGGATCTAAATTCAACCTTTTAATGACAGGAATCAAATCATCCACAAGTCTAATCGAGACATTGTGTTCTGCTACAAAATACGATACTATCATTTCTGCAGTGTGAACGCGATCTTGCAAAGAAGGGCCTTGAACTTCAACTGGTGCAAAAGAACCTGACTTTTTAGCAACTTCAATACTTTCTTTATGAAATATTCTAGTAGCATGTTTTAAAAGATCAGATTTTTTTGTGAATTTAATATCTATCTTGCAATACTTGCATATTGCAGTTTGGTCGTTAGTCGGGTGTTTTTGCAGCCAGTCTTTTAATGCATCGTCTCGCATCCAATCTGGTTGCCAGGTAATGCTCTTCACTTTTTTTTGAATATTATTATCCCTTTCTTTCCTTTTGTATTTTTGAGTGTTGTAAGACATTATTACATTTAATAGGCAAACAAAATATTAAAAAAAAGTAATGACAAACAAATTTTTTTTTCTATTAATAATGTTAAACGATTATCAATGATTATTAAAGAAAGAATGTTCCCACAATAAACTTTTAAAAATAAATTTTAATTTTACATGAAAACTAATAAAATAATATTATACTCAACAAATAATATTTTAGTTAAAAGAAAACTTTTTGAATATGAAAATTGTATTTAGGAAAAAAGATTTATAAAAATAGATTTTCGTAAAAAATAATAGCAATCAAAAAAAAAGTGAAATGGGTTATGAATTTAAATATTTTACTAATAACCGTCTTAAATAATGTTTGTTTTTATAAATTTTTATAAGAAATCAATAAAAGTTTCACAAAATATTAAAATGATGAGAAAATAGACAGTTTATAATTTATAATTACTTAATAATTAACATTTAAAAATATATGAAATTGTAATCTAATAAAACTTGAAATTTGTTTAAATTGTCGACAATTTGTAATAAACAATTACTCAATAATGAAAAATAAAAAATACTGTAATTATAATCAAATACAACTTCAAATTTGTTAAAATTTTTTAAATATCAAATTTAATCTATCAATGAATTATACAAAAAATAAATAAAAATTGTAATATTGATAAAATCTAAAAAATAATTTGAACAATTTTTATTGATACGATAAAAACGCTAATAAACAGTAAAAAACATAACGTGTTTTTAATTGCCTGAATAATAAATAAAATTATTGAAATATTTATATAGATTAAATGAAATTTAAGATAAAAACAATAGCAAGAAAACAGTAATAATGAAAGTATTTTAATGAAAATGTTGTCAATATTGACTTATTTTTAATTATATATTTTTTTATTTACAAAAATAATGACATCTGATAAAAGAAAATTGAAATAAGCAAAATAAACTATTTAATGTTTTAACATTCAATTATATAAATATAAAATTTTCAATGAGATTTATAAGTCTAAAATATATTTAAAAAATTACATTAAAATTTATATGATTTGAACAGCAAGATAGATAAATTACACATAAAGAATTTTAAAACCGTTCAAATATTTATGAAACATAACGAACAACAACGTGTTCACATTATTATTTACATAAAAGCAATTGCTATTATTTCCAAATGTATATAAAAACATATAATAATAGTTAAAAGATTAATATTTTACATTTATTTACTTTACCGTTGAAATGCTCACATGTTTGCGTCCAAAGAAAAGAATAAAATGTAAACACCGGTTCCATAACCAAAATAGAATAATTTTGTATTTAACACACTTTTATTCAAATACAATAAAGAACTTTAATGAATTTAAAAGTATTTTCTTTAATAATATTTTACTTTGAAGAAAAATAATTAATCGCGAACACGCACAATAAACTATCATTTATACTCACGAGAAAAATCAACAATAACTTGCGACCGCCAAATCAAAATATTAAAAGCTTTTTCTTGTCGATAATATTTTGTATAAAATTACCGACCGAGAAGCAACATTTATTTCGAAAATTTATGAGAATTTTTGAATTTATCATTTTATTTAATGCAAAAAAAGTGTAAATAAAAAGTTGTATTGTTAAATAAAAATGCATTAATAATAATTATAAAAATAATAATAATATTAATAATAATATAAAAGCTATGCGGTTTAAATAGCACATCTACATAAATTGTTCTAGTACCTGAACAAAATTGAGAAATGTTATTAGTTTAGTATTTAAAACTTTAATTAATTAAATATTACTATTTATTACTTAAATATGTTGGAATAATAGCTATTACAGTCATCTGAATATTGAAAAAATAATTAAATAAATAATACTTGATTATACCTTAAAAATAATAAAAATTAAAATATTAAAAACTTTTAAAACAAAAACATAACAATGTAGCAATTTTGCAGCATATTTTCTACCTTCAAGAAGATGTGAAAGAAAATCAATAAATTGACATCTATATATTAATGAACATTGAAAAATAATAATTACAAAGAAAATTACAATTAGTGATTAACTTTTAGCTGTACTTGCTAATCTAAATACTTTAACTCAATCAGTAACATTTTTTTGTGCAAAAAATATTTTAAAAAATTTAATTTACCTTCGCTCGTTACTTTCATTACTCCGTGGAGAATGAGCTGATTCATTTTAGTAAAAATTTGTTGTCTTTTTAACGAAAAACGTGCTCAGCCAGCAACAAATCACGAGGAGAGAGAGAAAGAACTTTTGTTGTTTTAGTATGGTGAAAAATCGTAAATGGAAGCACGCGTAAAAATTTTTAATTAATCTGTATTATAATTTTTATTGTAAGGAAAATGTAAGAAATTTATATTACAAAATTCGCAATTTCAATACTGTACTCTTTTTATTCCTTTTCAATAACGCGAATTCATGTAAAATTTACTGAGCTTTAGTGCTTCAGCGAGTTTTAAAATTCATTGATGTTATTACAATTTACATTTTATGTATGTAAATTATCAATGCATTACTATGGTGGTTCCAAAAATATCATTTCGTTAAAAAAATTAAATATCTTACTGAAATTTGTTCATTAAAATTATTAACAGTTAATAGATTTAGAAATGAGCAATGAAATGCGCAATAGATTTTTTTATCTAAGAATATGAAATTTTTTTTCAATCTTTTAAATTCGTTTCATTTTAATCATGCTACAATGTTGGTACGTGAAAATCAGCTTGACATTCAAAATTTTAATATTATGATGAAATATTTTTCCAAAGTCTAATAATAATAATATTTTGTATCTCGCTAAAAAACTGTTTAAAATTTTTTCTTTTTAAAAATTTTTTAAAAAATAACAAATAACAACATATTACATAAACTGAAACACAATTTGTTATTTACGCTTTCAGGCGTTCTAATCTCATTTATTTTAATCAATTTAGTATCATATTTTTTTTTAACGGTTGATTCATTCATTGAATTGGATGTTCAATATTGTAAATAAAAAAATTTTTACTTCTAAAACCTATTCTTTTCTTTTTTTTTAAGTGTTTTTTAATATTTCAATCCTAACATTCAAATTTATAATAATAATAAATATACTTAACAAAGAATAGAAAAAAAACGTTCAACAAATTTTTAACAATAAAAAACTATTATTCATTTTTATTTTTAAGATTGCAATTATTTAAAAATCATATTTCAAATTCAAGTTTTTTAAGAGATATTATTTAATTTATAAAAGATAATATCATTGTTTCGTTAATAATATACATCTAGTTAAGAAAAAATTAATAATTATTCAATAAAAAAAAATCTATACTTTCATTTGAAACCTATATTTTTTATGGGAACATTTATTATTTTACCGAAACATCTAATAAGAAATAACCTTATTGAAAGAGCTGAAATCACTCTATTTTCATCCTTTTGCATACAAATTTTTCTCTTAAAATTTTTTTTTTTTAAGCCGCATGATCATTTTAGGAATTTTTACGCAATTTATTTGTTTATATACAATATATATATATATATATATATATATATATATATATATATATATATATAAGTGTGTAAAACACATTTTTTATTAAATAAATGAAAAAAAGTTATGTATATTTATATATACAAACTTGAGAAATATTAATAAATATTAAAAGATTATTAAACTATTTTTAGCGTTTTTTTAATAGATTTTTAGCCAAATAATGTTGATATTTAATAATATTTTAGTGTCAATAAAATAATAATAAAGTTACAAAAAAATTCGGGTTAAACATAAATTTTAAATGAAATAATTTTAAAAAAGTTTTGTATACTAATATATACAAACTTAAAAAATATTTTTAAATATTAAAAAGTTATTAAAATTAAAAATGATGATCTTTTACATTGAAATAAAAAAAAAAAAAAAAAAAAATGTGGTTTGTTCGGGAATCGAACCTCCGAGCAAAAATTTCCGCGCCCGACGCCTTGGTCGCTTATTTTTTATTTATTCCTTAAAAAATATTTAAAATCATTAAACATTGAATAACACTACATAATAATTCTTTTAAAATGTTTTACATTACTGAAATGTAAATAATACAAAGAAAAAGTATGTTTTTCCAATATTTTACATTTATTTAATATTATTTTACAAAATAAACATCAAATACATTTTTAATTACATTTTTCAATAAGCTTTATTAATAATTTTATAAATTTTATGCATTTTATAATTTAAAAAATTTTTTTTCAAAGTTTAAAAATAAATGAGTATTATTTTCATTTATTTTTAGTTCTTTTGAACAGTGCGCGCAAGTCTCGGCGAATAAGCGGCAAGCGGTTACTGCGCATGTCCGACTTGTCCGCACGAGATAGCCACACTGCTTTATTGTACAATTCTTCATCATCAGAATTGAAATTGTCGCCGTGAATTTGTTCAATTAGATTTCCCCTAAACAAATTTTTGGTTGGAATTTCCATTAACTCGTTTTTTGTTTCATACTGATTTGCGAATATTTCATGTCCTATATTAAGAAGCCATTCTTTTTGCAGTTTACTAATTAATTGGCTTAAAATTTCAACATCAAACATTGCCTTATGGAAATTTGTAGAATCATTTCATTTACATATACATTTACCATTGCATTCACATAATATATCACAAGCTAATTTAGATAGCTTATACATTCTTTTACCTTTTCTCTCTGGAAAGGCTTTTCGAAAAATAGGCAAAGTATCGCTAAATCCTTTTATAATTTGAAATTCATTTTACATTTCACATTTCATAATGGCTTTGAGTAATCGAGGTACATTAAATTTAGCGTTATGAGCGACTAAAATTAAATTTGATGATTGACTAAGTTTTAAAAATTGTAATAATGCAGTAAAAGAATCTTTTAAAGAAATTGAATTAACTTCTCTATTTTTAAAATACAATTTCGAATCAATTCTACTTAGACTATGGACTGTAGTAGCTTCTATAGAAATCTCTTGAGTAGGAGTAATATAAATATTCAATTCTAAATTATTACATTTTGCAGCAATTTAAAGTATTTCGTCGGATTTGGCAAAACCAGCAGTCTCTAAATCGAAATAAACTATATTACTATACTCAGACTCACATATTTTTTGGTTAACCTTTTAAGGACGGGACTGGTCGATATTTCGACCACTCAAGTATCATAATATTTTTGAGTGTTTTAACATAATATTATCCTCAAAATCACTCAAAAATATTATGATACTTGAGTGGTCGAAATATCGACCAGTCCCGTCCTTAAAAGGTTAAAATTTGGTTTGTCTTGCATTATAGAATTTTCTAATTGTGAATTTATTCCTATATTTGACGTATATGTGATTCCTTCAGAACTCTCTTTATTGTATCTCAATATTTGTCTATTTTTAGCTAACTGCTTTTTACGAAGTTTATAAGCTTTCGTTTTAATTTTTATTGCTCTTGTAGCTCTACGACAATTATAGTGTGAAGCATATTTCAAAGCTCGCGTTCCTAGTGATAAGCATAACTTTTTTTTATTTCTATAATACGGCGCTCTCCATCATTTTTAGAACATACTGCACTGGCTACTCGAAAATCAGCCGTGGCAGTTGTAATGAGACTTGTATTTTCATGGAGTTTATGCGCAATTATATTATTAATGCTTTCATTTGTCTGGCTCGAAGCTGTGGTGCAAAACTTATTAGCATTATTTGCGTACTTATTAAACATACATTGCAATTTCGAGAATAATGTTTTAACATGCAATTATACGGTTTGTGAATCTGAATTTTCAAGACGTCTGTACCAAGAACCACAACTCTCGTGTTGATCATATAGATAATTCAGAATGCAGGGTATTGCTTGAGCTAGATCTTCGGTCTTGCTCTTATTTTGTTTCATTGCATAAGAAAAATATTTTTTAATGTGTGCGATCGCTCCATTTTTGTTTAATTCTATAATAATTTGGCCAATTCATATAACTCTTTACCAAAATTTTTCACCAAATGTTTATGATCAGCTCATTTGTGTAGTTACTATAGGATTAATTTTACATATAGCAGCAATTGTGCTACTATCCTCATCGCGATCAATACACGAACTTGTAAATTAGCATCTTTCATACTTTACTATTATTTACCATGTGTGCCTCTACATGAGAATCCATGGCTTTTGCACTGTCGTTAAAATTTTTGCGACAGTTTTTATGATTTTTTTGTATATCCAATATCACATTTCCAGCATTTATGATTTCGTGTTTGATAATCTAGAATTTTCCCTGTAAAAAAACCTATAATTGTTGCATAGCCGTTCAGGTATCATAGCCTGTCATAGCTTCTACTATTTCCTCTCTTAGACCAGCCTATGTTATAAGATACGATAATATTGACTATGTTACCAAAAGCTTCATCAAATTGTTGACTAGAAGAAAGTTCATTATTATTATTTTCACACGATTTAAGACTAGATTTCAAAATCTCTGCATTAGGAATTATATCTTCAACAACATCAGTAGGTCTAAAACAAAATTACTTTCTTTATTTTACCATTTCAGTGTATACATTTGTAATTAAACATGATTCTAATTCCATATATATATATATATATATATATATATATATATATATATGTGTGTGTGTGTGTGTGTGTGTGTGTGTGTGTGTGTGTGTGTGTGTGTGTGTGTGTATAAAGTGCTGTAGTAGAAGTATAGTTGGTATAGACTAAATTCATGTAAAATGATTATTTAAAAAGTAAAAGCATAACAAATTCAAAATTCTCATCAAACTCCTTAACCTTTTAAGGACGGGACTAATCGATATTTCGACCACTCAAGTATCATAATATTTTTGAGTGATTTTGAGGATAATATTATGTTAAAACACTCAAAAATATTATGATACTTGGGTGGTCGAAATATCGACCAGTCCCATCCTTAAAAGGTTAATATATAAAAATTCCTTATATGACTGCGCAATATGTACAATTTATAATTACTTAGTCGTAACAAAAATGCTTACAAAATATCTTTCATTTTATATACATTTTTTATAACTAAGCATTTTTCTTCTAATGCAGCTCTTTGACAGCTTTCCTTAGCATCTTCGATGCATAATCCAACTACTCCTTCGTGATTCTTATATATTTTTGTAGAAATTTGTGGTAAATTAGCACAATCAAGAATCTTCTGGAGTGACGTACAACCTACACCAGAATGTATGGCACCTGTAACACAATACACGAATTATAAATCAAATGCATTTTATTCAATAGCTTTATTAAGTTTTTCACAATCGTTTTCATTATATATACTATCGTTATTATATTTAAACGACTCATAAAAGTACATAAAAATAATATCAACACTTATTTACTAACATTAAACTTATCCAGAATGATACTAGAGTTATTATCTTCGAAAGTTTTGCCGTCTGTCGTATGCGAATTACTCGTAGAAATGGCATTGCCAAAATGACATTTGTCGCATTCAATAAAAAACGTATATGATTGTTCGATTACTTTTTCATCATTCATTTTCTCAAGCTCCAGAAGGGAATTGCAATTTTCACACTAAGAAGACTGCACGTATAATTTCATGTCAACAATACGTTTTCCATCTAGGTTAGGATGCTTCGAAACTTAATCACGAGCCTTCTTTCTTACTGCATGCATAACTGCTATTATGCCTCAATACTCTTCACCTTTCTTTTTTTACACGCTCTTATTAAGCTTGCTTTCACGTCTGTCTGTCTGTCTGTCTGTAATCGAATCTTGCACGCTCGATTTGAGGCACTTTTTGTCGATGGAAATTTCTGAAATTTTACACAGACCTCGGTCCCCGATGACAATGTAATAATCCGTTGTCAGGTCGGCGATGACGGGTGTGCAAAGTCATCTTCGAAGAAGTTTAAGTGGAAAGGCTATCTTTGGGTGGAGGCAAGTTGATGGAATGTTGTTGAGTTGATAGTTGTAAAAAATGCATAGAGGATAGGGGTTTGCATAGGGGATAGGTGAATGTACAGCTGGAAATATAGAGGATAGGGTAATATATAGGGGGGGGAATATATAGGGGATATGGTAATGTATAGAAGATACAATTAAGTAAAAACTTTTGAAAAAAAATTACTCATAGAAAATTCAATTTTAACTAAAAAGTAGATAATAAAAAATTACAAAAAAAAACATTTTTAAAACACGCTTTTATAACGGAGAAAATACACTAAAAAGTATTAAATAAATTAATTTACTTCCTTGAAATTACTTTTATACAGTTCATTGCGATAATTAAAAAAAAATTTTACAACGAAAATTCAAAAAGAAAAGTGTTGTTGCTAATTTTAGTAAATCTAATTCAGCGCCCACACTTTTATTTTTGAATTTTCGTTGTATCATTTTCTTTTAATTATCGCAATGAACTGTATAAAAGTAATTTCAAGGAAGTAAATTAATTTATTTAATACTTTTTAGTGTATTTTCTCCGTTATAAAAGCGTGTTTTAAAAATGTTTTTTTTTAAATTTAATTTTACAAAACGACCGAATTCGTTTCTATATTGTTCCTTACTCATTTTGCAAAATCTCGCGTTTTATTATATCAGACTGTAGTTCGACGCGTTACTCGTGATGTTAGATGCGACGTTGACACATCGAAGATGGCGCGGTAATCAAGTTTATGTGCGACCACACGTATATGCTACGCGCATGTATGAGTCTCTCTTCCGTGTTAGTTGACTATATATATTCGGCATAATACCCTTAACTCTAAAATTATCTTTTAATGAAATAAGTTAAAATTTGTTCCATCATTTACTATTTTTAACAAAATTTTTGACAATTTTAGTCCTAATAGCATGCTTAACTACGAGCAAAGCTTGTCGAAAAACACCGGACACAATCATAATTTTTCCTCTTTTTTTTATTTCCTAATTTCCTTTTTTTGGTGTTGATTTAATTGAAAAAAATTTAACCGTTTTTGTTCTATGGAAGCTTCGAAAGTTACATTTAATTTTACTCACAAAAAAGAAATATTTTTTTTATTTCCTAATCTCCTTTTTTTGGTGTTGATTTAATTGAAAAAAATTTAACCGTTTTTGTTCTATGGAAGCTTCGAAAGTAACATTTAATTTTACTCGCAAAAAAGAAATATTTCCTAAGCAATTTTTAATACCTGTAAATTTGCTAAATTTATATTCTAAACACAGAATTTGTTAGGTTTCTGTTTCTAGTTCCATATGACGTTTATTGAAAAATCGTTAACGAAGCCTTACAAGGAGAGTGTTTCACTAATAATAATCTAAACATACTATTTTAATGATCTTGTTTTAAGCTTTCAATATGTACATTGATAAAATCAAAAAATTGTTTTTTTGTTGGTAAAAAATTAACTTGCATGCGCGTTATAAAATTCTGCAATTATTTAATTTTTTTAATGATTAACAAGGAGAGTGTTTCACCTACGGGTCACCGTTTTTGCTCAAATTATGGAAATAATTTCTAGATGCAGAAATATAAAGAAAGCCAAAATTTTAGAGGCCAACGCTCAATATTTCCCTAGTTACAGGCCATTGAAGAAAATCACTAAAAAACTCACTAGATTTTCAAACGCTTATAGTATCTCATCGTTCTTAGCTCGAAGCTTATACCTTTTTTTTTAAATGAAAGCTGAGCTAAAATCCTTTCGAAATAATAGTTATAGTATATCGAAATATTATTTTTTTTCAAAGTTATAGCGTGATGAAGATTGAACCCAATTTTAGCTTTCATTATTAATTAACCCATTAACGGGCAAAACGAGAATTTTGCGCACGCAATGTTAACTAACGATACGAATAGAAAATGGAGTTCATTCCCTCCTAGAGTCGCTTTTATAGGGTTTCTGGGTGTGCTCTTTCAAAATTTAAGATTTATTTTTCATAAAATCTTCGAAAACCCTATTATTTTCTCGTTTTTTTTAAAGGCTGGATTTTTTAAAACTTTTTTTCGAAGTCAATTTGTTTGTTGTTACTACACTAAGAAAAAAATATGATTGTATCAACTGAATCCTTCTGTTAATATACCACGATGAAATATTCTATTCATCTAACAGACGAGTTCTGTTAATTTGATGGATATCGTAATATTGATTCAATTTAAAATTAACTTTAATTTAAAGGCAAAGTAAGTCAAAATAGCTGTTACATTTTATTGTGTCAATCAAATAAGTTTCAAAGATGATGAAAACTTCTTTATTTAGTAGAAACTCACAGCTCACACAGTGCTCCAATTTCTAGATATTAATTAACACATAATTCATACTATAAACAATGATCATTACACACAAATTTTTAAGTGAAATTTTTTAACTTTTTCTTAAATATATCATACTACACTATTGATATTTACAAATAAAATCTAACATCGCTCGCTATTAATCGATATGCATCACATCGCATTTATACATCCAGCGGATAAATTCGTATTCCGGCTATTTCAACTGCATAGATTCTGTTAAATCAAAAGAATTCCGTCAGATTAACAGCAGATCTGTTGAATCAATAACATTTCAGTTGATCTGATGAAATTTTTTTCTCAGTGTACTTTTAAACAATCATATAACCACCAGAAATTGTGCAGAAAATGTCTGAAGTTTCTGAAAACATAGTTTTAGATGTTTTTTTCTGCTACTGTTATTACAAAATAGCCGATTTTGTCCAGCAGTCTAATGAAAAACTTAAAGAATTTTTCACTCAAAAAATAATTTTACAAATTAATTTAATAGAACAAAAAATGCTTAGAATCAGTCAAACAATATATGTAAATTTTTCCAATATGTTTTTGACCATTTTTAGAATTTTTGATTTTGACCATATTTTAAAAAATCCAAAAATGTCCCAAAACATTATGGAAAAATTCACGTATAATCTTTGAGTAATTTCAAGAATTTTTTGTTCAACAAAATTGCTTGTCAAATTGTTTCTTTTAGAATAAAAAATTCACGAAGTCTTTTATTAGATACACTGTTAAACTAAAATAACTATTTTAAAAAAAAAATTTTAAATACCCATTTTTGTTAACAGTGTATCCAATAAAAGACTTCGTGAATTTTTTATTCTAAAAGAAACAATTTGACAAAACAATTTTGTTGTACAAAAATTCTTGAAATCTCTCAAAGATTATACGTGAATTTTTCCATAATGTTTTGGTACATTTTTGGATTTTTCAAAATATGGTCAAAATCCAAAATTCTAAAAATGGTCCAAAACATAATGGAAAAATTTACATATATTGTTTGACTGATTCTAAGCATTTTTTGTTCTATTAAATTAATTTGTAAAATTATTTTTTGAGTGAAAAATTCTTTAAGTTTTTCATCAGACTGCTGGACAAAATCGGCTATTTTTTAATAACAATAGCAGAAAAAAACACCCAAAACCATGTTTTCAGAAACGCCAGATATTTCCTGCACAATTTCTGGTGGTTATATGATTATTTAAAAGCAAAAACAACAAAATAAATCGACTTAAAAAAAAAAGTTTAAAAAAATTCAGCATCTTTAAAAAAAAAAAAACGATAAAATAATAGCGTTCTTCAAGATTTTATGAAAAATAAATCTCAAATTCTGAAAAAACACACCCAAAAACCTTATATAAGTGACTCTGGGAGGAAATAAACTCCATTTTCTATCCACATCGTTTACTTGAAATTGCGTGCATGAAATTCTTGTTTTGCCCGTTAATGGGTTAATGTTTTAGACAAAAAATTCAGGCCCAATTCTTATTACGCTTTAACTTTAGGAAAAAATAATATTTTTAGATGCTATAGGTGCTATTTTAAACGGATTTGAGCTCAGCTTTCATTTAAAAAAAGGTATAAGCTTCGAGCTAAGAATGATGAGATACTATCAGCGTTTGAAAATCTAGTGACTCTTTTAGTGATTTTCTTCAATGGCCTGTAATTAGGGAAATATTGAGCGTTGGCCTCTAAAATTTTGGCTTCCTTCATGTTTCTGCATCCAGAAAATATTCCCCAAATTTGAGCAAAATTGGTGACCCGAAGGTGAAACACTCTCCTTGTTAATCATTAACCCTTTCAGAACCAATGTACATTGCAATGTACATTGACATTTTTTGGTTTTTTTGAAATTGTGCAAAAGTGGCTTCAAATTTTGTAAAAAAAATATGTGTATTAGATTGAAGTGGACTATTTCCGATCTCAAACTGAGGGCCTAAGTTATTATATCTTTGATAGAAACTGAGAAAACTTGAAAAGAAAAAAAAAAAAAAAAAAATTTTTTATCGCAAAAATTGCTTAATAAATGAACACTTATCATCGCTAAATGGTTATCAGAACTTTTCATGATGAAATAATAATTCCGTTCTGAAAGGGTTAAAAAAATTGAAAAATTGCAGAATTTCATAACGCGCATGCAAGTTGATTTTTTACCAACAAAAAAACAATTTTTTGATTTCATCAATGTACATAGTGAAAGCTTAAAACAAGATCATTAAAATAGTATGTTTAGATTATTATTAATGATTTATTTTGAAGGCCAAAAACATCGATGAAATATAAAAATGTTGTTTATCACATCCAAATAAGGCTTCGGAGGTTACATAAATTTATCTTATTGACACTTAAAAATTTTTTATATTCTACATAAAATTTGCTATGATTATGGTTCATTGCAAGTTTTTAAATCTAATAGCAAAGGAGTTACAAGCAATCAAATTAAAATAGTTTTTTCATTTTAGAATGGTTCATGTATATTTTATATCTGTTTTTTTGAAAGGCAATCTAATTTTGTCAAAATGGTGGGTCTTTATTATTGCATACTTATTTGATTTTCTAAATTATAAAGCGTTTCACAAAAATATTTACTAATTTTCATTTCTGTCATTTCATTATTTAGTTGTATAAATATATTTTACGATAGATTTAAATGTATTAACCTTTTTTTATAGACTGCTGTTTTTCAACATTACAACTATTTGCTAGTACATCTAATTATATAGTCGTAATGTCCTGTTTTTCTAAAAAATTTGTTTTTATTTTATTCGAACCGTGAGATATTGATATAATATATAAAGATTATTCTGGCTACATCATCTGTATCAAAAGCTTTTTCAATAATCTTTTATATTTTTCAGTAACAAGTCTTTATTTAAGTTTTAGCTCACTAGGAGAGTGTCAGACTTCCGGATCACGGATTTTGCTCAAACTTTGGGATAAGTTTTCAGATGTCAAAATATGAAAGGAAACAGAATTTTAGACCCCAACGCTCAATATTTCCCTAGTTACAGGCAATTAAAGAATATCACTAAAAAAGTTACTAGATTTTCAAACGCTTACAGTTCCTTAGCATTGATACTTAGGAGCATGAAACTTTTTTTAAATGAAAGCTAAGCTCAAATCCTTTCGAAATAGTAGTTATGACATGTCAAAATATTAAATCTTCGCTATCTTCTTTACACTGATAAAAATTTGGTTATAATTACACTATTTTAAAAATTTTTACTGCAGAAAATGATGTCAATTTTTCAATTTTTCGTGTATTAAAAATAGGAGTTGCAACCCCCAAAAGTCAAACAATCTTTGAAAATTTTTTAAATTCTTTAACTTGTCATATATCGTAATTAGACACAAATTACAGCATTTACCATTGTTTTTATCAGTCTTAACATTAAATTTTATCGATTTTAGGTCCATCAATGGATAAAATATCATATATTAGTAGAATTTCCAATAGCATCATAATCTTCGAAATGGCGGGAAACTCAGCATGCGACCATGTGTTCTCTAAAAATAGACTAGATGTTGACTTGTCCAAAAAAAAAAATTCATTTAAACAAAAAAAAATTTATACACACAAGACCAAAAAGTAAAAAATAATATTTAAATAGAAAAAAATTTTTAAATACCACGTTTGTCAAACGACTAAAGAGTATAATAGTATATTATTCACCTAGGGAGTAAAAACGAAAAATGTCTTAAATCGTATGTTAAATGTCACCCGAGCCGAAGGCGAGGGTGACAAACATACGATTTAAGGGATTTTTCATTTACTCCCGTGGAGAATATACGATTTTTTTACACAGGCAGCGTACAGTGGATACCTTACTTTTCGCTAGGAGGGAGTAAAGTACCCACTGTACGCGCCCTGTGTAAAAAAATAATTTTTAATAGCTATGAAAATTATTTTATACTTTTTAGTCGTTTGAAAAACGTGGTATTCAAATATTTTTTTTTTATTTATTTAATAATTTCTGTTATTTTTCAGCTTTTAAAGTAAAAAAGCAGTAAATTAAATTAGTTTATATAAAAGCAATGCTTTTGTTAATATCTTTAAAAAAAGTTCATTAAAAATAAATTAAAATTCTGAAAAAAATTTTAATTTTCAATAATGGTTTTGACTGAGAAAGATAAATTGATTATTTAAGGACAGGGATTATATAGTGGTATTGCTTCCATGTTAACTGATATTCATATATTAGAATTTATTAATATTTCAGACCGGTGCACCTCATTTAACATGCAATTAACTTCACTAATTCAAAGACCACAATATATTAATTCAGTACCGATTGATGGAGAATTTATACAGTCATTATTTTCAGGAAATTTAGAAAAAGGTCACCGGATTAGTATGTATTATCATAATAAGGTAATTCATATATATGACAGTTCAAATCTTAAATATCTACAAGATGAGCATAAGATTTATATAAACAGATTATTTTCAAACAAATCAGAATTGAGCATAGTATTCGAAACAGTACAATTACAAACAAATAATAATGATTGTGATAACAAATAGTAATGTAGTAACGTTCTTGCAATTGCTTTTGCTGTTGCAATACTTTATAATTTAGGTCCATGTTGTTCAAGATATGATGTTTCTCAAATGCGATCACATTTATCAAGAATTTTTAAAATATAACAAATAAGAATGTTTCCAGTTTTACAAAATTATAATAATGCAAATATTCATTACGATAATCTACCGGATATGATGAAGAGGAGTTTTTTTCATATGCAACGTCTGAATCAAATACCATTAAATTTAGATTTCACCGAGCTTCAACTATTAGAAAAAACTCACAAATGCATTTATAAGCAGAACAAAAAAAGATCATGGAAATGTATCGTAAACAAAAGAATTTGAATCATAAAACAATTTTAAAAGAAATTGACAATGACATTTCAGATACAAATTTTTTAAAACCAGATAATGATATAATGGAAATCGATGATACTCACTTAAATTATAACGATAATAAAATTAAGACTGTTGAGATTAAATTGAATGATGAAAAAAAAGAATCAAAAGAAATAGATAAAAAGGAAGCTTTATTTGTAACAGGACTTAATATGAAAATGGTAACAAAACAATCACATAAATATAAAAAAATTTCAGAAAAAGACATTATTATGAAAATGTAAGAAAAAAAAAGTAATGATAAATTACAACTAAGACGTGTTCAAGAAACTTTACGAAGAAAAAAGCTTATATAAAAATGAAAAAAAGACAACTAAATAAATATAAACAGAAATTAAAAAATACTAAGATAACAAAATGGCAATTCAAGGAAAAAATAAATACTGATAAATTAAAACAAATACATGCAAATGAAGCTTTACGCAAAAAAAAAGCCTATATAAAAATCAAAGAAAAAATTCTAAATAAATATGAAGAGAAATTAGAAAATACTAAGTTAACAAAATGGCAATTCAAGGAAAAAATAAATACTGATAAATTAAAGCAAATACATGCAAATGAAGCTTCACGCAAAAAAAGCCTATATAAAAATCAAAGAAAAAATTTTAAATAAATATGAAGAGAAATTAGAAAATACTAAGATAACAAAATTGAAATTCAAGGAAAAAATGAGTACTGGTAAATTGGAACAAATACGTGCGAATGAGGCTTTACGTAAGAAAGAAGCTTATATAAAAATTAAAGAAAAAAAAAATAAAGAAATATGAAGAAAAATTAGAAATACTAAGATAACGGAATTGAAATTCAAGGAAAAAATGAGTATTGATAAATTAAAACAAATACGTGCAAATAAAGCCTTACGTGAAAAAGAAAATTATATAAAAATTAAAAAAAAACCCAACAAATATAAAGAAAAATTGAAAAATACTAAAATAACAAAAATAAAATCAAAGATAAAGAAGGGTACTGATAAAATGGAACAAATACGTACAAATGAAGCTACACGTAAGAAAAGCGCTTACATGAAAATAAAAGTAGAACAAACAAATAAATATTAAAAAAATTAAAAATATTAAAATATGAAAAATAAAATCAATTGAAAATAGAGATACTAACAAATTGGAAAAATTGCATGAAAAAGAAAAATTACGCCAAAAAGAGACTTATAAAAAAGTTATTAGTAAACAATATAATGAATATGAGAGAATAGTACGAATTGAAAATCAAAAATTGGAAAATGCCGATATCATTAAGAAAATACAAGTAAAAAATGATTGTTACCGATTAAAAGAATCATGCGCAAGGTGTAAACGAATAGAAATTGATGACAATAAACATGTTAATAATGATACTACAATCAATAAACCAATAGATGAAAAAAGCGAAAACATAAATATGATTTTCATCAATTAAAGACATTATTTATAAAGTGTAAACGATTAAAAATTCAGGACAATAATTATAATAACAATCATAATATTGTATTGAACAAAGTTATTGATGAAACATAAATAAATTAAATATAAAATATCAACTGAAAAAATTAATTTGAAACTGATTGGTTGTATAGAAAATATATATTTCGATGAAAATCTCATATCTGAAATCTACATTGGTTCCATGACAAATACATGTGTTTATTATGATGCGAAACATTTTGGTTTTGAATATACTAAAAGTAACGATTTCTTCAATTGTTTTCATAAAGGTAAAGTAGAATTGTTAGAAAATCCTCCTTACCTAGAACAATTAACGTTTTTAGCAACTGAATTAACGGAAGAAATTATTGATTTTCAACAAAATGTTAAATTGTACAATGATGCTTTAGCATTCGCAAGTTTCGGTGTCAATTTTGATATATTGCCGGGTAAAGGACCACAAGTTATTAGAATATGTGGACAAATTTGCCATAATGTATTTGCGTTACATCCTAATAAAGATGAAGCAGGTAAATGTGGACAATTATATATTTTAGATAATGAAATGGCAACGATTGAACGGTATGAGTTTAATATAAATTCAACATTATTACAACATTAGATATCTTGATAAGAGACATTAACCCTTATGCTAAAGCCTATAAAATGATGCAGAAAGTAGAAGAAGGAAAACTACAACGATGTGCAAAAATCTATTGTCCTCCAAGAACTAATACTATGTCTATTGTCCGCATTAATAATTCAGGTCAAAATAGATATGATCTACCTACCTGTAATAAAGTTGCAATAGTATATGTTGGAAAAGACAATTTTCCTCCTATTGAACCTGATATTGTCATTAACACTAAGTATGATAAACCAATTAGTATACCGACAATTAGCAAACATACAGATCCTATGTCATCCGCTTATTCATCCTAATAGTGGTTTTAGATGGATGCCAAATATAATAAGTAAATTTGGAAAACCTAATATTTTAAATTTGAAATTTTATAATTATAGATTTAGTGTTAGAAATGAATTTAATCCATTTCTTAATTAGGTAAAATTATCTCAACATTTCATTGTTGATGCGTTTTTAAAAGTTGAAACCTCCAGATTATATTTCATACGAAAAAACCAAAATGTATTAGAAAGTGATTGTTAGAAAGTTGTTATAGACTATTTACATAACGAATAGAATTAAATTCTTCAAAAATTGGAAAAATGGTAATATTACCGTCAAACTTTACAGGAACTCCACGATTTTCAAAACAAAATTACATTAACTCAATGACACTTGTAAATTATAATGATAAACCTGACCTTTTTGTAACTATGACCTGTGACCCACATTGGAAGAAAATAACTGAAAACTTGGAAATTTATGAAAATGCAATAGATAAACCAGATATTATAACAAAAGTATTTTATCAAAAAGTAGAAAAATTAAAAAATTTAGTAATAAAAAAGGAAATATTAGGAGAATGTATTGCATATAATTATGTAATTGAATTTTAAAAACGAGGATTACCGCATATCCATATGTTCTTATTTTTGGATAAAAATGATGAATTTGACATTCCCGAAAAAGTTGATAAAATAATAAGTGCAGAAATCTCAAATAGAGATATTTATCCAAAATTATATAGTATTGTTAAACAATTTATAATACACGGTCCTTGTGCGACGCAAAATATGAATTGTTTGTGGATTCGTATGGATAAAAATACGAAACAATGTACTAAAAATTTTTTCAAAAAAATTTGATAATACAACAACATCTAAATCCAATGGATATCTACTGTACAAACGTAAAAATGATGGCATCAAAATAATTCTCAAAAATAAATTTACATAAAGAATTGCAGATAATGGATTTGTTGTTCCTCATAATCCTTACTTATTGAAATTCAATGCACACATGAACGTAAAAGTGAGTTCCACTGTACAATGCATTAAATATTTATTCAAATACTGTTATAAAGGCCATGATTGTGCATACATTAAAATACATCAAGTAAATGTGGATTTTCAATCAGAAAATAAAGACACTTTTCAAAATGACAATCGTGAAAATGTTGAATATGAATATGACGAAGTCCAACAATACATTAATACACGATATTTATGTCCAACTGAAGCAACACACAGATTATACGAATATCCTTTACATGTTATTTCACATACAATAAAACGTCTAAGTGTTCATGAAGAAAATCAACAAAACGTATTTTTTAAAGAAGGAAAAGAAAAAATAATCATACAAAAAAAATGTCGGAACAACTTTAACAGCATATTTTAAAGTAAATAGAGAAGATTTTGAAGGACAAAATTACTTGTATTCAGAAATACCAAATTTTTATACATCTAATGAAAAACTGAAAAAGTGGAATAAAGGAAAAAAAAGAAAACCAATACTTAGTAGAATGTACTTAGTAAGTCTGAAAGATAGAGAACGTTATTTCATTAGGTTATTACTATTACACGTTAAAGGAGATACATCTTTTAAAGCTTTGCGCATTGTTGATAATGTGATGTACAATTCGTTTTATGAGGCAGCTAAGGCAGAACAATTAATAAATGAAGATGAAGAATGAGAGATGTTTGGAAGAAGCATCTTTAACAGAATTCTTTTATGCTTTTTGTGAATTATTTGCTTTCATTTGCATTTTCCATAATCCTATAAATGCACGAAATTTATATGAAAAATATAAAGATAAGTTATACCATCCTAAATACGAAAAAAATATAGGTGAAAATCTTGCATTGAATGTTATTAAAAATAATTTACAAGTCAATGGGTTCTCTTTAAACGATTTTAATTTACCTAACATAAGCACATTCATAGAAGAAGATAATAATCAAACAATTTCAAATCATAATAATAATATTCTTAATGAATTAGAAATGAAAACAAATTTTTTAGATGATAAACAAAGGCAATTATTCAACTCTCCTATAAAAAGTTTAAACAACCAAAGTAAAGAAAAAATATATTTTTATAGATGGACCAGGTGGAAATGGAAAAAGTTATTTACTTTTATGTTTAACAGCTTATTTTAAATATCATACTATACATTCTTTATATGTAGCTTGGACGGGTATAGCAGCGAATTCATTAGTCGATGGAAAAACCGTGCATATAACATTGAAACTACAGTTAAATATAACAGATTGTACAACTTGTAATGTTAAGCCTCATTCTGCAGAAGGCAAACAATTAAAGGGAACACAAATAATTATTTTGAATGAAATATCCATGACTTCAAAATTTGCTTTTGAAGCAGTGATCGTTTTTTTCAAGATTTATGCAATGTTAACCAGTCCTTCAGTGGTAAAACTGTAATTGTATCAGGAGATTTCAGGCAAACATTACCAATTGTACGACATGAAAGCCGTATAAACATTATTGAAAATTCAGTTAAATTTAGTTTATTATGGCAGAATTTAGAGCCCAAAGTATAAAGCAAAAGTAAATATAAGAATCAAAAAAATATTGGGCTCAAAAAAATATAGAGACCGAAAAAATATGATGATAAAAAAAATATTAGGCCCAAAAAAATATGTTTTAATAAAATATTAAGCTCAAAAAAATATAGAGCCAAGAATACATAAAAATCAAAAATATATATATATATTTTTGATTTTTATGTATTGTAATCTTATAAGATTCAAAAAAATATTAAGCCCAAGAAAATATAAGAATAAAAAAAATATAGAGCCTAAATATTAGAATCAAAAACATATTGGGCCCAAAAAATTAAAAGAATCAGACAAATATTGAGCCCAAAAAAATATAGAGACCAAGAAAATATAATGATTAAAAAAAATTGCGGTCAAGAAATATAAGATTAAAAAAATATAGAGCCCAGAAAAATATGAGACAAAAAAATTATAAAACCCAAGAAAATATAAATTAAAAAAAATATTTTGCCCAGAAAACTATAGAGCTTAATAATATATGAGAATCGGGAAAAAAATTGGGCCCAAAAAAATATAGAGCCCAAGAAAATATAAAGCCCAAAATATATAGAGGCCAACCAAAATATTAGGACTGAAAAAATATTGGAACCAAAAAAATATAGAGCTAAATAAAATATAGGACCCAAAAAATTTATGGAACCCAAAAAAATAAAAATTTGAAAAAAATATTGGATCTAAAAAAATATAAAATTCAAAAAATATAAGATTCAAAAAATATTCGGCCTAAAAAAATATAAAGCCCAAAAATATATAAGAATCGAAAAAATATAGAGCCCAAGAAAATATAAGGCCCAGAAAAATATAAAGTCCAAAAAAATATAGAGACCAAAAGAATATTGGGCCCAAAAAAATATAAGGTTAAGTAAAATATAAAGCTAAATGAAATATAGGATTCAAAAAAATTATAGAACCCACAAAAAACTAAATTTAAAAAAATAAATTGGACCCAAAAATAATATAAAGCTTAAGAAAATATAAGAATCAAAAGAATAACGGGCCCAAAAAATTAAAAGAATCAGACAAATATTGGGCCCAAATAAATATAGAGACCAAGAAAATATAATAATTAAAAAAAAAATTGCGCCCAAAAAAGTATAAGATTGAAAAAAATATAAACCCAAAAAAAAGTTGAAAAAAAATAAGGCCCAAAAAAATAATTGGCTTAAAAAAATTAAAGGCCCAAAGAAAATAGAACTCGAAAAAAGTAGGTCCAAAAAAATAAAAGGCCTAGAGAAATATAGGACCGAAAAAATATGGAAACCAAGAAATAAGAGGCCGAAAAAAATGAGGCTTAAACAAAATGAAACTCAATAAAATGTAGGGCCCGTAAAGTATAAGGCCCAGAAAAATATAGAGCTAAATAAAACATATGACTAAAAAAAATCATAGGACCCAAGAAAATATTAATTTGAAAAAAATATTGGTCCCAAAAATATAGAGCACAGGAATATATAAGAATTAAAGAAATATTAGGCCCAAAGAAAATGGGACTTAAAAAAATGTAGAGCCTGAAAAATAAAAGGCCCAGAAAAATAGAGCTAAATAAATTATAGTACCCAAAAAAATTATAAAACTCAAGAAAATACTAATTTTGAAAAAATATTGGGCCCAAAAAATATAGAGCTAAAGAAAATATAAAGTCAAAAAAAATTTAGGGCCCAAAAAAATATATAGAGACCAAAAAAATATTGGGCCTAAAAATAAATAGGGCCCAAGAAAATATAAACCAAAAAATATCGGACCCAAAAATATATAGGGCGCTAGAAAATATAAGGCCCAAAAAAATATAGAGCCCAAAAGAATATAGAGACCAAAAAAAAATATTGGGCCCATAAATAAATAGGGCCCAAGAAAATATAGAGACCAAAAAATTATTAGGCCCAAAAAAATATTGGACCCAAAAATAAATAGGGCGCAAGAAAATATAAGGCCCAAAAAATATAAAGCCCAAAAAAATATAGAGCTAAATAAAATATAGGTCCCAAAAAATTTATAGAACCCAAGAAAATATAAATTTAGAAAAAATATCGGGCTTAAAAAAATATAGGGCGCAAAAAAATATAAGGCCCAAAAAAATATAGAGACTAAAAAAATATTATGACTAATGAGGACTAATTATATAGGGCCCAATAAAAAATTGCTACTCTTATTACCAAAAGATTAGACACATTTAACAAATGCGGAGAACCGGAGAAACGGAAAAAAAGTGGTTTCACTCTAATATAATATAGGAGGATAGGATATTTTGCTGTCGCTAAAAAAAGCTTACAAATTATGTTTGTCGCTAAAGAAAACTTATCTATGTATTTTTTATTGTTGCTAAAGGAAGCTTAAAGATATATTTTTCATTGTAGCTAGAGGAAAAATTTTCATTTTTATCTTACTAATCATAGGTCGCATTATATTATTTTAAGCAATATTTTTTTCTATATATAACAAAAAAAATATCAATTCCTCTTTTTAATTTTTTAAATTAGTTTATTATAAATATTTTTTACATACATATATTAAACATTGCTTATAAGTTATACATTAACTAAAAATATTATGTTATATATCTCTAACATCTTATACTTAATTTTATTTTTTTAAATGTAGTTTTACATTCAATTGTTTATTCATACAAAAGACAAGATATATAGTCTTGAGTAACGACTTTCCACACCACCTTACATTTTAAGCTGTAATTAATATTATGATGAATTGCATTCATGTTGTTCTCGTTTACTTAGAGTTTTTAATTATTTTATTATAATAATCGGAAAAAAGGTGAATAGGTCGCGTGCACGTAGAAAAGAGTTTATGGGGCCGCAATTTTTTCTCGCCAAGTAAGTATTACGTAAAAGACGAGACTACGACGTAAAGTGAAAAGCAAAGAGGCTACTTTACGGGCGTTCGACCACTGCACAAGTTTTTCTCAATGATATTCACTTATTGTAATAGTTTGTATTTAGTTGCTATGGAAATGAATATTTGTTTGTTGATTTTTCGTTATAAAAAGGAAAAATAGAATTTTGACAGTTCAGTTGCTGGCAAGCTTTCATAATAAGAAAAAACAAGTTATTTTCTGTTAATAAACGATTGAAATTGAATTACTTAAAAAGTTTAAATTTTATTATTCACCTCTCCTGTCGTTTATTCGCATAGCGAACATTTTTTGGTGCCGAAACCCGGGACAGTCCTGATTATTTTTCTTTTACGAAGAAGAGCTGAACAATGGGAAAGAAGAAAAAGTCGGAAGCTGACATTCAAAAATCTGCAGTCAAAAAAACGCAAAAGGGAATTACAATCAGAGTTAGAAAATAATCCCGAAGAACATAACGATGATGTTAATTCAGATTCCAATAGCGAGGAAGAGTATGAACAACCAAATTACAAGGATGAAAGAAAACGCACGAGAAAAGGAAATATTGAAGGAAATGAGGTGATGAGCTTTAGTCAAGGTCATCAAGAGGATATTTCTCCGTCTAAGAACGTTGCTCGCGAAGGTTATTCCTTTTTAACCTATCAAAATGTCACGGGAAATTTGCTTAATATTAGCGGATCACAGAGAGGTTATACAACAACAGTCCAGGGTTTAAATAATACTGGAAGATGTATCTTTCCCGCACAAAATTCAAGTAATCCAACACAATTTTACTCTGTTCCATTCGCTCGCAACAGTACTACACAATTTCTTTCAGAAAGTTTATCTGGTTTCAATAATTTTATTCTGTACCTCTTTTAAATATGAGTGGTTTTCAGTTTCCTGCATTTTTGTTCGGTGGTAACGGATTACAACCTTCTATCACATCTGCTTGTGCATCTGGAGGTAATGGTTCGCTGACTATGAGTACGGCTCCTAGCAGCATTGCACAAATTTCTTCTACGCCTTCTACTGCTGACGTCGGTATTCGAGAGTCAACTACGTTTTCATCTGAAGCTGAGAATGTGCAAATTACACCCGTGTCTCACCTCGACAGTCATTCAGCGCATTTCCCAACTAGCACTACAACTTTTTCCGACGGTAGCAGAAGACAGAATCCACTTGCGTCTTCTTTGAATAACAACGTACGAATTTCTTCTGCATCTTTTTCCGCTTGCAGCGGAATTCAGGTTATGTCTTCGACTTTTTCTAATTGCAATAGAGCACAAAATCAATCTACACTTGTTTTTAGTAACCCTGTTTTACAAAAGGCATCTGCATCCTTTCTAAGAAATGCTAAAGGATCATACTCATCGACTTTTCCTACCATTTTTAGCGAAGTGCGAAATTTTCCTACTACTTCAAACGGCAGTGGAATACAGTTTTTGTCATCAGCGGCATATAACATCGATAATGCACAAACTTCCGTCAACAATAGTTCAACAGGAATAGCAGTAACTACTTGCAGTCGTGCCAGCAACAAACTGTGCCCAACAACATTTGCTTCTGACAGCTGTGCTATGCAAAATTTATCTACTTCCTTTAATGATAAAAATATGCAAAATCATCGTGGTAATATAATGACTTCACCCGTTTCCTGTTCTAATATCGACGGACGGATTTTCATTGACTTGAGTGAGAGCAACAAGCGACGGCAACAACAACAACAACAACAACAACAACAACAACGATTTAGTGGTATAAATACAGCTATTAATAATTCGAGAATCGCATCTGTAAATGAGAATATTAATAATTTAAATTCAGAAAAGCGTAGTCCTTTTGCAACATCTCGTCCGTTAAATAATTATAATTCTCAGAATCATGTAAATGAAAGTTTGCTTGCGAAAAATAGAGAACATTCTTCTACCTCGGAAAATAGCGGGCAATATTCGGAAATTCCTATAAATCATTTTTATCTTGATCCTACTTTACGATTAGCTCAAGCTTTTGAACGATTTATAAATGCTACTCAAGATTCTTCGCGTTTAGATAATTCTCGTTTGTATACACGTATGTCTACGGGAAAGCATTTGCCAACTTTTGAAGGCGATCCTTTAGATTGGCCTCGTTTTAAACAAGCCTTTTATGTATCGTCAGAATTAGGCAAATATTCTGAAGCAGAAAATGTTATTCGTTTATACGAAGCTTTAAAAAAAGAAGCTCTTAAATCTACAAAATCTTTGTTTGCGACAGGACATAACTCTAATGAAATAATGAAAGCTTTAGAAATGCGTTTTGGTTGTCCTAAAGTAATTGTTTCTAAAGTAGTGAATGAAATCCGAGCTCTTCCCGCCCTAGATTCTGGTAAAATGAATTTAGTTTAATTTGCTTCTAAATTAAAAAATTCTGTAGCTGCTATAAAAGCTTTAAAAGAAATAGGTTATTTATATAGCCCCGAATCGGCTCAAGAAACTTTAAATAAAATTCCTTCTTCAATGATTTTTACTTATGCAAAGATGGCAGTTTCTTTAGGTGATGAGAGATCGGATCTCGAAAAAATTTCTGAATTTCTTTATAAAGAAGCAGAAACAGCTATTAAAGCAGGCGTTTTTGACATATTTTTGTTTAAAAATGATCGTGCGCAAAGAAATACAGATTCATTCAAAAAATCAGCATGTGTTTTTAACGTTGAAGTAGTTAAAAATGAAATATCAGAGAATAATGTGCAAATTGTTGATCAGAATTTTAAATGTTTATACTGTGGTAGGAAAAAGCATTCTATTCTAAATTGTAAAGATTTTTTGCGTGAACCTGTATTTGAGAGATGGCGTATAGTTAAAAGTCGAAAATTGTGTTATAATTGTTTACGTGAAAATCACACACGATCTGAATGTAAAAATCATAATAATTGCAGTAAATGTAAACGACGCTATCATGATTTTTTGCATTTCAAAGAAAAGATTGAAAATTTCGTTACGAAAAAAGAAAATTTTAAAAATTCAACTTTAGTGAGCGAGTCTAATGCAGTTTCAAATTCTAAAATTCATAATTCAAAATCTGTGAGTTGACTATATGATAGCACTCTTTTAAAAATAATTCCAGTAGAGTTATTTAATAAAGATATTTCTATTAAAATTTGTGCGTTGTTGGACGAAGGATCAACGGTTTCAATAATTGATTCTAATTTATTAAATAAAATGAATTTTAAAAGTTCTCGTTTTAATATATCTATCAAAGGTATAGGTAACAAAGAATCAGTTATCGTAGCTAACGAGAAAGTTTCTATTAATTTAAAAACAGCTTCAGGCATTTTTTCTCTCGATCATGTAATTGTTGTAAAAGAACTTGCCTTGCCGATTCAGACTTTATCTACTGATATCATAGATTTTTGCTATAGAGAAACAGGCGTAAGACTTAATGCATATAATGAAGCCCCTTTACTTTTGATTGGTCAAAATCATTATGAATTAATTGTGTCAAGGGAATCACGCGAAATAAATCAATGTTCTTTAATATTGTCTCGAACTTTTTTGGGTTGGATTTTACACGGAAGATCGTTTGCGATGTCGCCGATGGGACTAACTTTCAATATTAATAGAATTAAAAATCAGTCAATAGAAAACAATAAGAGAGATGTTGAATTAGATGAGTTAATTAAGTTTAATTTCTCTCTTGAGTCAATTGGCGTATATAATTTTCCGCGTATAAAAGAAGAAGATAAACAAGCATATGAAATTCTTGATAGAACGAGTCGCCGAATTGGTAATAACTGGGAAACAGGGCTTTTATGGTCAGAAAAAGCTGATATTATACCTGAAAGTCGCAAAAATGCTTTTAATCGTTTAATTCTTTTAGAGAAAAAGCTTGATCGTGATCCAAAATATGCAGAACTTTATCATCGGGAAATGGATAGGCTTTTTGAGTTAGGTTATGCAACCGAAGCAAATGAAAAACCGAAAGGAAATCGTATATGGTATTTACCGCACTTTGGCGTTACTAACGTGAATAAACCTAACAAAGTTAGACTTGTTTTCGATGCTGCTGCAAAATCATCTAATAAAAGCTTTAATGATTTACTTTTAACCGATCCTGATTTATTAAAATCACTTCCTGGAATTTTGATGCGTTTCCGAGAGAATTTAATTGCTTTTAAAGCAGATTTATGCGACATGTTTCTTAAAATTAGAATTAGAGAAGAAGATCGCGATGCTCAACGTTTTTTGTGGAGAGGTAGAGATAGATTTATAAGCCCGCGTGAATTTGTTATGAGTACTGTACTTTTCGGTGCGAAATCTTTTCCCAGTACAGCAATTTATATTAAAAATAAGAATGCAAGTTAATTTATCAATAAATACCCGATTTCTGCGAACGCTATTATAGAAAATTCATATATGGATGATTTTTTATGTAGTCGAGCGTCGGTAAATGAAGCAATTGAGCAAATCATTCAATCGATTGATATAAATAAAGCTGCTGGGTGGGAAATGCATGCTTGGGCTTCTAATTCTTCCGAGGTGAATGATTATATTTTTCAATCTAAGTCAGTTGAACCCGCAATTAAATCGGACGCCTTTAAGGACGGGAGAGAAAGAGTTTTAGGTTTGCAATGGGAGACAAAATCAGATGAATTCAGCTTTCAATTAGGTGATCAAAAAATTAAAAATGATTTGAAAAAAGGTTTACGTTGACCTACGAAACGTGAATTTTTAAGAATTATTATGTCTGTATACGATCCACTCGATTTTTTGTCTCCGTTTTTAATAGGTTCGCGAATAATAATGTAGAATATTTGGGCGAGCAACATAAAATGGGATGAATGTATTCACGATACTGAATTTGAACAGTGGAAAAAATGGATACATGAGTTAGAGAATTCAAAAAATTTTTGAGTGCCGCGATGTTATCAAACCGAGAATTTTCGTTTTACGAGTGCAGAACTTCATATTTTTTGTGACGCGAGTCAAAAAGCTTTTTCTACGGTGGCTTATTGGCGTTTTCATAATTTTGACGATTTTCATGTTGCGTTTATTACAGCTAAAAGTCGAGTCGCGACAGTGAATTCAACATCGATTCCGCGTTTAGAATTACAAGCAGCAGTAATCGCTTGTAGAATTGCTAAAATCATTTCAGAAGAACATAATTATGAAATTGGAAAACGTTTTTTTTGGTCTGATTCTATGACGGTATTACGTTGGATACGATCAAATCCGAAAGACTTTAAAATTTTTGTGATGCATAGATTACGTGAGATAAATGAATTATCCAAAGTTTCAGAATGGCGTTACGTTCCGACAGATTTAAACCCAGCCGATGATGGTACTAGATGGTCGCCTGAAGCTTTAAAAATTGATAGCCGTTGGTTGCAAGGACCTTCGTTTTTACGAGAAAACGAGAATAATTGGCCGAAAGAGAATTTTAATAATTTTCAAACTTTAAATGATACAAATGAGTTTAAAAAAGCTTCTATAAACGTTTGCACTGTCGATAAAAAATTTGATGAAATTTCTTATTTACCGGACGTATTACATTTTTCTTCTTGGCTTCATTTAATTGCAGCAACAAGCTGTATTCTAAAAGCCATAGAAATTTTTTTGAAAAAAAATCCGAAATCGTCATCTTTAAAACTTTTACTAGCAGCCGAGGTAGCATAGTTTAAAAATATTCAATTAACTTCTTTTTCAGATGAATTTCTTAGTTTACTTAATTCAAGTAAATTCCCGAAAAACAGTTGCTTAGCTTCCCTTACGCTGGTCTTAGATAAAGATGAAATTCTACGTGTTAACGGCCGTATAAAACAAATTCTTTTAAGCTCGTCAAATTATAATCTTATTATTTTACATGCAAATCACCCCGCAGTTCGTTTACTTATTAGATATTATCATGAAAAATACTTTCACGGAAGTCACGAAACAGTCGTTAACGAGTTAAGACAAAAATTTTGGATTATAAATTTGAGAAAAGTTTTACGGGGCATAATTAACTCTTGCTCAGTTTGTCGTTTACTTAGAGCGCGTCCGCCAGAGCCTCAAATGGCTGATTTACCGTCTGCTCGATTAGCTTATAGAACTAGACCGTTTACGCATTGTGGGCTTGATTATTTTGGGCCGATAAATGTTCGAATTGGGCGCAGATCGGAAAAAAGATGGGTGGCTTTATTCACGTGTATGAGTACAAGAGCTATCCATTTGGAATTAGCTTACTCCCTTACTGCCGATTCAGCTATAATGGCCTTGCTTCGTTTTTCGGCTCGACGCGGAGTTCCAGAAATAATTTATAGTGACAACGGTACAAATTTTAGAGGCGCAAGTGAAGAATTAAAATTAGCTATAAGATCAATTGATAAAGAAAAGTTGAATGTATACGCATTAAAAAATCATATAAATTGGCGTTCCAATCCTCCATCGGCTCCGCACATGGGTGGGGTACGGGAAAGATTAGTTAGATCTGTAAAAACTTCACTTGCAGTAATTTTAAAAGAACAATGTCCGAGAGAAGAAACTCTTATCACAGCGCTCTCTGAAGTTGAATATTCAGTAAATTCTCGTCCGCTTACGCATGTTTCAATAGATTCTCGAGATCCTGAAGCTTTGACACCAAACCATTTCCTTATTGGATCTTCTTCATCAGAGATCCGATTTAGAAATCTAGAAGCAAACTTAAACTGCTCTAGAAAACAATGGAGAGTAGCTCAATCTTACGCAGAAATGTTTTGGCGTCGATGGCTTCGCGAATATTTACCTACTCTACTTTCTCGTAAAAAATGGCTAGCTAAGGGTGAAAAATTGAAAAATGGCGTTTTGGTTTTAATAGCGGATGAACAAGCCCCGCGAAATGAATGGAGAAAGGGATTTATAACTTGTACCTTTCCTGGTCATGATGGCGAAGTAAGAGTAGCTGAAATCCGAACTGCAAAAGGTTTACTTACTAGACCATGCAGAAAACTAATAAAATTCGCTGAGGTATAAACCTTAAAAGCTTTATACGAGGTGAAGAATGTTCTCGTTTACTTGATGAGTTTTTAATTATTTTATTATAATCATTGGAAAAAAGGTGAATAGGTCGCGTGCACGTAGAAAAGAGTCTATGGGGCCGCAATTTTTTCTCGCTAAGTAAGTATTACGTAAAAGACGAGAGTACGGCGTAAAGTGAAAAGCAAAGAGGCTACTTTACGGGCGTTCGACCCCTGCACAAGTTTTTCTCAATGATATTCACTTATTGTAATAGTTTGTATTTAGTTGCTATGGAAATAAATATTTGTTTATTGATTTTTCGTTATAAAAAGGAAAAAGAGAATTTTGACAGTTCAGTTGCTGGCAAGCTTTCATAATAAGAAAAAACAAGTTATTTTCTGTTAATAAACGATTGAAATTGAATTACTTAAAAAGTTTTAATTTTATTATTCACCTCTCCTGCCGTTTATTCGCATAGCGAACACATGTATTCTATTTAATTTCATAAATTCACTTAATTTTTAAATATAATTTGTAATTTAACTAATGTACTTTAATTGTGTAAAATATGGAGGTACCGTTACAGCGCGTTAAATTTTTTGATTAGTAAAAACCCCTGCCAAGAGCCCTAAAAACCATTTATTTTTATAGATAATATGACATCATGTTATATATTTATAATATAATTCATTTCATGTATTATATATGAATAAAAATATTGATATTGTACAAAATATAAATGAAAAAATAACTTCTCATTAATTAATTAATATTAATGATCAAAATTATAATATATTTAAAATCATAAAAAAGATTCTAAATAATTACTTTTGATAAAAATTTTGTTAATATTATATTTAATATGTCATGATGTTTATTTATGTCTTAAGATTTATAGGATTATTTTGGTATAATTCCTTTTTAATATATTTTCGACTTATTTTCACATCTTGTAAGATATATAAAAAATTTTTTACTAAAATTTAGAAATCTTTTTACTTTAATATTCAAAAATAAGTGACGTAATCATTATTAATATTTTTAAGATCATTAAATCATTACATTATTCTAAAATATTAAAAATTATTCTAATTTGTATGTATATAAAATAAAATAATTGTGGAATATTAGACTTACTTTTTACAATACTGATTTTTATAATATTTTAATCTTCTATATTCTCTTAACAATATTAGCTAATCTTAATAAATATCCAGAATAAATTTGATGATTTTGATTAATATAATATTCTGCTATATGTTCACGTATCCGGATTTTATATACTATAATTTTATTGTCGTGAAATTTGTAATATTCCGGTATTTTATTCCAATTATTGTATTTAAGTTTTTCGTCATTCTCGCCAATGTATGAATTGATAATATTATTTAATCGAGAAATTTCTCTATCATCTGGAATATTATCATTTAGGCTTCCTAAATAATATTCGTATTCTTCTTTATAATTCAAATGGTCTTCAATTTCAATTTTTTAATCTTCATCATTTGTTGATTTTCAAAATTTTCAAAATTTTATGTTAAATTATAATAAAATTATTTTTCTAATATTTTTTCTACACTTTATTAGGTATAGTATCAATATTTCCTGACTCATTTTGAATAAATATTTTATTTGCATTTTTACAGCACGAAAGAGCAACGTATAATTGACCCTAAGAAAACAAAGGTTTTCTAATATACACTCCCCTACACATGTTTTTGCCATGAAAAGAAAAAAAATTGTCAACACAAAAAGTTTTATAACTCCATAACCAATAGTCGTAGAGTAAAAATTCCAACGCGATCATAAAGTTTAGATAAAAACCTTCAAAAAACCGTTCCTTTTATTTTTAAAACCCACAAACTGACTCCTTAACCTTTTAAGGACGGGACTGGTCGATATATCGACCACCAATTTTATCAGGCACTCCACGTGATATATTTTTTCATTTTATGCACAAATATTGTTTAAAAAAAAAGTCGAATTTCAACGTCAAAATCCCCGTCCTTAAAAGGTTAAACAATGTTATAAAAAGAAAAAAAAATCGAAAAAATTTAGCCATACTTCAACCGTGAATAATTTTTTGTAGCATTGTCGTAGAATAAAAAACCAAAGTTGGTTTGAAAGAGTATTTATTCAGCTTTAAAATGAGACGTGTTAAATTAAATTTGGTCCATTTAAACCAAAGAGAGACTGATTTTCGTGAAAAAAAAACTTTTTTTTTAAATGCGTATATTTAATAAACTAAGCAGCCTAGAAAAAAATGTTAATAAAAAAAAGGTGTGTTTTTGGGTAAAGAATATAGATTTACAACTTAGAAATGATTTGGAAAAAATTTTTTTTTCCTTAATTTTTCCATGATGTTAAAAATTTTTAAATTGTAAAATTAATGGAAAAAATTACACGATATTTTTTTAATTAGAGAAAAACAATTTGATTCAGCAAAGGAAATAAATTAATTCATGCATACATTCGATACATATTTTATATTATAGAAGAAAAGTTTTCTATCTACGACGGACAAAGGTATTAACTGCTCAAATATAAACAAAAACAAATAACTTTGTGAAATCTCAAATTCCTTCGAATTTGACATACGATAAACGAGTCTCTATCATAGCTTATCATAAATTAAATATGTCCAATAACAGTATAGCGAAAAAATTAAACATAAGTAGACGCACTGTCGATTATAACATTATAAAGTATAAAGAAACTGGCTCTATCGATCGTAGACGTAATAGAATCTATTCTAAAAAAAAAACACCTCAAGACGACGATTATATTGTTCAAACTGCTCTACGTAATAGGCGATTAAGTATTCCTGATTTGACTGCGCATGTTAATAAAAGTTTAAAAATTGATATTAGTGGTTGTACTATTCGCCGAAGACTTCATGCAAAAGGAATTTTTGGACGAGTTGCTGCTAAAAAACCTTTACTGAGACAGGTTAATGCGAAAAAAAGATTAAAATGGGGAATAAGGTACTTTTTAGTGACGAGTCGAAATTTGAAGTTTTTGGATCAAAAAGGAAAGTGTATGTGCAAATGAAAAGTTTTTTAAAAATTGTGTAGTGCCCAGTGTTAAACATGGAGGTGGCTCAGTGATGGTTTGGGGTTGCTTTGCCGGATCACGTGTTGGTGACCTTGTGAAAATAGAAGGAATTTTAAAAAAGGAGGGTTAAAAAAAAATTTTAGAAAAGAACGTTTTGTCATCTGGAACTCGTTTAGTAGGTACTCCTTTTACTTTCCAACATGACAATGACCCCGAGCACACTGCAAAAATCTGTAAAAGTTACTTAGAGAGTTTAGAAAAAAAGAAGAAATTGAAAGTTATGGAATGGCCACCACAGAGCCCAGATTTAAACCCTATCGAATTGCTTTGGGATGAGTTGAATAGAGCTTTTCAAAAGCAGCGTCCAACATCAGTGTCTAACTTATGGGAAATCTTACAAGAGGAATGGGAAAAAATAGATACAAATACGCTTCAAAAATTAATCTTGCGAATGCCAAGAATCTGCAAGGCTGTCAAAAAACAAACGTTACCATTTTGACGAAAAAAAGGTTTAGATGTTATCATAATATATATTAAATTTATATTTACCTTTTCCATTATGATTGTTTATTAAAATTGTTTTTTCGATTATTTATTAGTTTAAATTTTTAATTATTTGAATATTTATATTTATATGTTGAAATTAGTAATTCTTTAGTTATTTATATGTGAGAATAAATTTATACTTGAATGTTGAAATCAGTAATTGTTTGGTTATTTATATGTAAGAATATATTTATATTTATTTACTTAAATTAGTAATTTTTTAGATAGTTGTATGTAAGAATTAAACGCTAATCGATCAAAACTGGCTAATTTGTATAATTTGACTAATACAAATTTTCAACATCATGGAAAAATTAATAAAAAAATAATTTTTTCCAAATCATTTCTAAGCTGTAAATCTATATTCTTTACCCAAAAACACACCTTTTTTTTATTTACATTTTTTTTCTAGGCTGCTTAGTTTATTAAATATACGCATTTAAAAAAAAAAGTTTTTTTTTTCACGAAAATCAGTCTCTTTTTGGTTTAAATGGACTAAATTTAATTTAACACGTCTCATTTTAAAGCTGAATAAATACTCTTTCAAACCAACTTTGGTTTTTTATTCTACGACAATGCTACAGAAAATTATTCACGGTTGAAGTATGACTAAATTTTTTCGATTTTTTTTTCTTTTTATAACATTGTTTAAGGAGTCAGTTTGTGGGTTTTAAAAATAAAAGGAACGGTTTTTTGAAGGTTTTTATCTAAACTTTATGATCGCGTTGGAATTTTTACTCTACGACTATTGGTTATGGAGTTATAAAACTTTTTGTGTTGACAATTTTTTTTCTTTACATGGCAAAAACATGTGTAGGGGAGTGTACATACTCACATTTTCAAAACTTTGTCCTTGAGATTTATTTATAGTTATCACAAACGCTAAAACAATATGAAATTGTTTTCTATATCAAATAAACGATAATGACGATGATCCGTTAGTATTTAATGATTTTGTTGGTATAAAAACTTTATTTTCTTAATTTTCCCTGTAATAATTTGACCTTCTATATTATATTTAAATAATCTAGTTATTTTTAATCGTTTTCCATTACATAATCCATCTTTAATACTTGAATTTTGAATCAGCATTATTATTGCATTTATTTTTGAATTTAGTTCATGCGGAGGTAATCCTTGTCTTATATTATTCAACATTTGTTTATTCGATAACATTTTATTATTCGATAATTTAAATGAATATTATCATCTGTTTGATCTACACCTTTATATGTTGCATAATCAATACTATAATAATTTATTGTTTGATTCTTAATTAATTTTAATATTTTATTATTTAAAATGTTTACTACTTTATTATGTGCACTTAAAATAACATTCTTAGAAAAACAAGAATTTTCGTTAATGTTTTTATAAATTTTATTACAAACGTCATTAGTTTTCCATTCTTTTGTAATAACTAATGGATCAACTTTTACTTCTCCGTTATTCAATAAAAATGAAGAAAAATTGAGGTCATTAGATTTTTTTTTTTTTTTTTTTCAATTTAAAAATATGAAATCAAGACCAAAGATTTGAATAATTTATAGTCATTTCAACAATAGTATTTCTTCTTCCATCTTCTTCTTCTTCTTAATATTTTATTAGCCTTTTGATTAGATGAGTACAATCTTAGGCCATCACCAGGTTTCATTATTTTGATATTTTTAGTTTGCCCAGTGGGACTTTTTATAATTTTTGTGTTTTGCCCATTGGGACTTTTTGTATATATTTTTTGTGTTTTTCGGGTTAATTCCCTCGGAAAAACTTCGAAAATTATTTTTTCTAATTTTTCCTAGGGAATCAAACTCCGGTCCACTGGGACGCAAGGTCAGTTGATTTTTACAACTGCACTTTTTCATCCCTTAGCGACGGAGCTCGTAAGTGTGTTCTGTGTACAAAGCACATAAAACAGAGGTGCTCGTTTGAAAAACAGCCGAGAGCGGGACTCGATCCCGGTTCCCCAAGAATAGGAATCCAACGCTCCTACCGACTGTGCCACAGACCGGCTCTTTTCTTCTTCCATATTTCAATACTGGTAGAATTTGTCGAAAATTTCTACCTAAAATAATTATTTTTGCACCAAAACTTTTATCATTACGACAAACATTTTTTAATGTTTTGTTTACGATTTCTAAAGTTTTTTTAGGAGTCATTGATGCTTTGTCCCATATAATTATATCTATTTCTCTTTATTTTTTTTATCTGATAAAATTTTAAAGATGCACTTCCAATGTTATTTTAATTCAATGGTAATCTGAAAGTCCTATGACTCGTTAAGCCTTGAGATAATAAATTTGAAGCTCTACCTGTCCAGGCTACTAATACAAATTTTTTCAAAAGATCTAACGCGTCGATAGTGGTACCGCTATTTTACGTTATTTTGTGGAAAGGCTTTACGAAAGGCTGTGGAGGAATGTGGGGGAGGGGGTGTGGTGGGTCCAAAGCTGAATTTTTCGATATAATTATATAATATAGGAAGATATATGTCTCTCTATATATCTTCCTATATTATAAAAAGATTTCGTCGCCGCTGTGTATAAGAATTCGATTTGTTCTCGGTTAGCTAGAATCTAGCTGAAATCAAGCTAAAAATTAGCCAAAAATTAGCTAAAAGTCATCTAAAAGTTGACTAAAAATTAGCTAAAAATCAGCTAAAAGTTAGCTAAAAGTTAGCTACATCAAATCAAAAGTTAGCTAAATTTATGCAAAATTTGGATAGAATTTAGCTAAAATTTATATGAATTTTAAGCAATTTTAGGTAAATTTTGGTTTGATTTCAGCTGAATTTTAGCTGCATTTTAGATCTATTTAGACAGCGATTCAAATCAAATAAAATTGGTAGAGTTTTTCTACCACTAGACTAACATTTGATTTTTATAAACGTTTATAAATCAATTACTAACTTTATTTTTTATTGAATATTATAATAAAACATATACACGTAGCCTTCATAACATACAACATTTAATTATTAATTCTGTCCTGGTGTAAAGCCAGGACTTCACAGATTATTACATTCATTAAAAGATCATTGAAGATTTACCTAAAGAAAACTTTTGAATTATCAAAATTATTTAGTATTTTAAATAAAAGTTATTAAAAAAATTGCAAATTCTTGGATATTTTTTCAGAGTTCTAAAAGCAAGATAGGAGTTGGCGCGCTTACCTTTTAATATATATATATATTGTGACATAACAATTAGATTTTAAACCAGCAAAAGCATTGCTGCGAGTGAGCGAGGATGGGATATAGAAAGAACCGAGCTCGCGTACACGAACGCGCAGGTATACGTCCCGATTCTCGACACATGTAAGCGCGCTCGGTAATACGCGCGTATATTTCTAATATCAAACTTATAAGATGAATGTATTACAGCGTTGACAAAGGCATGTGTTGCGAGCGGTGGGAGATGATCCCTGCGATTTGGGAGAGAAAGCCGCAATCAAGCGCCTAAAATGCGAGCCATCGAGTTTCGGCGAGAAGAGAAACTCATCACTCTTGTGTGAATCTTCTTCTAATAAAGATCTTTTAATTCTAAATACAGAGTCGTCGTGTTTCTTGATTACTATTCAAGCTCTCATGGCAGCAAAAGAAATGCCTAGTACATATTTCCTTACCTGCTCGAGTTTGAATAGTACTTTAATTATTAGATTAAATATTTGTGATTTTTAATTTGAATTAAAGTGAAGTGGTAATATCCTTCACTACTAAAGTGATACTTTATCGCGTGTGTAAAAAATAAGGCTAAGTGCCTAGTGATTGTGCCTTGCATCGGCGTGCTGATTTGTAGAGTTTTGCGCTTAGGGTTAGCACGCTCTTGCAAGTGTGTTTACCTATAAACGTTGAAATATAAATTAACGATTCAACGCAAGAGGCAAAAATCAAAGTCCTCAAATCCTCATGCTCCATTAATTTCCTCTTTTACTTTCAGGAATCAAAACTAAAGGTAAGACGAAGGTGATGGACCCGAATCTACAGGACATGGCGTTCCTGTAGTGTACGGTCTGGCTTTCGTCGACCGAACCTTAACACTTAACTCAAGGTTTTATACACTCGAAGAGTTTGTACGCGCGAAAGAATAGCGCGACAAACTCGGGGTTTTACATAACATCCATCTTGTTTTATCTTCACTGTTCTGTTAAAGATAAAACAAGGTGAGGAATTTTGTATACGGTGATTCTGTGCGCCATATACATAAAAGTGCGTTATATCCGTATATGACGTTACAATATGTATATATATTGAGGTGGTGTTAAGGGGGTGCTAAGCGGGGGATGAGGGAGTTCTGAGGGGGGAGGAGCATATAATAAAATATAACACAACTATTAAAAATTGCTATTTAGAGAAAAAATCATAACGTTATTTGAGAGAGGACTAAATAGAATAGTTATACTTCCTTTTATGTTTTGGACTCCTGATACTCTTTATCCTTTTTTGTATCACTAATTTCCTATATTTATTAATTCGATATCTTGGTAATGTAATAAAAATAAATATATATTATATTTTAAATATAATAACCAATTTTAATGCATGGTTTATTCGTTCATTATTTGCATATCAGTTGCATATGATTTGTACAAATATATATATATATATATATATATATATATATATATATATATATATATATATATATATATATATATATATATATATATATATATATATATATATATATAAATATATATATATATATATAAAAGAATGTATACATTTTATACAGATTGTGTACATGTGTCTTAGGTATGTATAGACACGCATATTACAGAGAGAGATTTATATATCGCCCATTATCTGTCAAATCGAAGGACGAAAAATTTTTTTTCGCTAAAAGTTGCTGATATGGTTCTTTTCCATGTTATGGACCACTCAAAATTTTTATACATCTCTTTGGTACATATTTTTAGAGCTACAAAGCTTCAAAGTTGGGCAAAAACCATATTTTTGACATTTTTGACCAATTTTAGGCTTAAATTACTCAGTTGGGTTGCGTTTTAAGAATATATTACTGAGAAACTTTTTTGTTCAAAATATTCTACATTTTAAGGAAAAAGTAATTCCGAAGTGCTAATGTAGCCATTCGCTGAGCTAAAGTCATTTAAAACATTGAAATACCACTTTTCAAGGTTTCGAACCATGATCTCATGTCCAAAAACTCATCGAAGCAGGTAATATATGTATAAATATGGCCTAAGAATTTCAGAGTGGACATCCTTGGTGATTCCTTAGAAAAAAATAATGTAAAATGTGATTTTTAGCTGGATTTCTTTAGTTTTAAACTTGAAATTATTTCAAAATAATTTGCAAATGATACTACGCAAGTTGTATTAAAATTAGTTAATTCACTTTTTTTATAGAATTGATCATTCAATTTCAGAATAATCAAAATCTGTGTTATTTTGAAGTGGGATAAAAGTTAAAAATAAATAAATTGACTTTATGTGTCTATTTATGAAATCATCGTATCAATGATAAGCTAAAAACATCTTATAATTGTTTAAGAAAGTGCATTTATATGTTTTTAGTGTACATTTATTGTAATTAAAGTGAAAATAATTTTGAAGATTGTTATGGATGAACGTAGAAGTGATAAATATATTTTATGGGGATTTCGACTTGTACAACCTCAAAAAATATGGTATATCAATACATCGAAAACTGACATGAGTTTAATCGTACATCACTGACAATGAGAATAAATTAATTGAATATTAATATATACCAATGTCTATGACATGCTGATTTTAATTATTTGTTCAAATGGCTTCTAAGTTTTTATACATGATTACATTCAATTATTGCTGTCACATCATTGGATAAATTCAAATTAAAATGAAAATGAATCTTCATATAATGAGAATATTATTTACGAATGTAAATATAATAAGCTACTCTAAAATGATACAGCAAGTATTAGAATCAATTATTTTCTAAAATTGAACTCAACAATATAGATCAATAGGTACTTTAATTTCAACAAGTCTCGAGAAATACAATTCAAGTCAGTGTCTATCATCCGCTAAGTCTATAAAAGAATATGATCATTTACCTGTTATTCACATTTATATTATTCATCTGTACTGTTATAAATAGAATGCCCCCTCACCCTGAATCACACTATTTATAAATTGTAATGAAAAAAAGTTAGTACAAAGTATTAACCATTATTTCAAACAAATCTGTCAGGATATACATCCATACATGTTTTAAGAAGGGGCCGAACTATCTGTCTTTGTCTAATAGCGTTTTTCATCATTTATGTAAACACTATCCGGTATAACACAAAAAAAATAGCAGCCCCGCTAGATATTAGTATAATAAGTAAATTTTGTAATAACAAACAAATTTTTTTATTGCGTAGTTTTTGAGTAATTAGATACCTACCAAAAAAAGATAGGTTATATTCTAGATGGCTAGTAGGTCTCTAATTAGTCAAAAACTATGCGGTAAAAAATTCGATTGTTATTACAAAATTTACTAATTATACTAATATCTAACGGGGGCTGCTATTTTTTTCTTGTTATAAAGGATAGTGTTTATATAAATAATGAAAATCGCTATTAGACAGAGACAGATAATTCGGCCCCTTCTTAAAGTACCTTGTTGAAAGAATTTATATGAATTTTCATATGAATTTTTAATCTGAATTTTTTTAATGAATTTTTAATATATTCAATATCTATTTTTGTTTTATTTTTTCTATATTAAAAAATTCATATAAAAATTGCTGGTTGGATTTTCAAGTTTTTTCATACTATTCTCATATAATAATAAGATGATTATCATGATTATTATTCATTTGAATTTTTCATATAAATTTTTCATATGAATTTTTTATATGTATTCTTCATATAGATTTTTTATATAAATTTTTAATTTGAATGTTTTATGTAAATATTTAATTTGAATTTTTTATGCAAGTTTTTCATATGAAATTTTTAATGTATAAAAGTGAAACGAAAATGCATATTAAATATATGAATAATTCTTATAAAAAAATTTATATTGTAAATTCTTATAAAAAATTTATATTGTAAATTCATATAAAAATTCATATCAATTTTTTCAACAGGGCATTGAGTTTCACAAAGCTTTCAAGCTTACTTAGATTTGTGAACCTCACTATTTTACAGACATTATGAATTACATGATAAACAATACCTATTAATGATTTATGTAACTAATAAATAATATAAAAAGTTTCTATTTATTCAAATAATCTATTTCAAATAATATTTGAATACGTAAATTGTTTTATAGTTTCAAGTTGAAGGTGCGCATTTTCGGAACTTCCTACCTGCTGATATTAAAAATCTTTCTTCAATCAGCAGGTTTAAAGCCGCTCAGAGGAGGTATTTACTCGACCTCGATTAAACAGTATTATTTTCGGACTATATCATATGTGTTAATATATTATGTGATGTATCTTTTATAGATTTAAGGCCTCATTGTATTTATTAACGTGAATGTAGGATGTGTGTGCATAGAGTGAATGATTATATTTTTATCAGATTGACTTGTCGTTACTGTACATTCAACTTTACTGTGATTTTAACTTACTGTATACTGCTGATATTTTGACTACGCTCTTTACAGGCTTGATTTTATGTAATTCTTTTGACTGATTTTTAACTATATTATTTATACTCTTTGCGTGTATTTTTTCGTGTTATCTGTGATATCACTTTTATTTAATTTATTGACTTACTATTACAGTATTACTATCTCTAATATGTTTTATGACTGTGATATCATACTGTACTATTGTTACGTTCAGCATATAAGTCAAACAATTTTTGTAATGGATGATTGTATTTCAGCCATATATCGACTTCCGTTTGACTAACGCGCGAGCGCTACGTCTCCGGGGACAGAAGTCTAAAAAAAAAGATGCAGCAAGGATAGGTAGAACAATAGAAAAAAACAACCCTTGTCATTGCCAAAATTTTATCAATTTATTTCTTTTTCCCTCTTCAATTTACCTAAAAAGCCTTGCTTCGTACATAGTTAATTAAATTTTTTTTTTATTAATATATTTGTTTTACTTCGTGGCAAACCGTGTTACCCCATACCAAGTTTTCTTTTTCTTTTCTTTGCATTTCCTTTCTGAACTTTTCTTTTTCTAATTTTAATTCTAATTTTCAACAATTCGTGACGCTCAACATTTACTCAGCGAATTAGCAATAGAATCAACGCGTTCCCGAGACATGTTTTTCTCTCCATCTTTTCTTTTTGAAATTTACAATTAACCAATATTGAAAGACTCTCTACCTTGTTTAATTTTGTCGTTCCTGGTGTAAATCTCTGCTTCCTCCCGCGTTCTCCCTGCTCTCCAATAGATATAGTTCCTGGTTACTTGAAATTTAAATAAACTTCTTCTTTCCTTAAATGCAACTGGGTCTCCTTGGTTGAGATGACGCAGAGATGGGCGGTGGCTGGCTGCTGCAGGCTCTTGATGACGTATCGGCTTCTGGGCGAAATTGACGTGGTCAGCAAGAAGTTGGTCGGAAGAAAGAGAGCCCACGCCTGCAAGCTTAGAGCTTTATACTCTAAGTCAAGCTTCTAGAAGTTTCGTTGTTGCTAACGGCGATCTGTGTTTCTGCCCATTCGTATGATGTTCAGCTATTCTGATTGGTTGCCAGTCAACCCTCCCTGTATGGTTTTTTTCTGGAAACCATAACTTCAGTTGACTAGAAGGAGGTCAACTCGAAGTTTATTGGCAATTACTTTCTGCCGTTATCTTTTCGGTTTCTTGTTTTTTTGATATTCCGCCAAAGCTTTTCTATTAAGTTTTGCAGTACTTGTATAATTACACCCATAAATTGGTTTTAATGTCCCTCCACTCTGTACTTTTCTTCAGGGACGGCCTTATCTGTTTTCATACTGCGCTTTATTCCCCTACCGCTTTGCTGAAATCTTTTCATACTCCTCTCAGTTAACTTCGTGTTTTTCTGTGAAGCCGTTCATCGTTGTCAGGCTTATCGCTTTTTCTAAGCTTGCCGCCTGCCCGTATCTTTTTTTAGCATGCTATTCAGCTTATACTTCTCCTTCCTTTGCTGTTTCATGCGGCCGCCGAGCCTTGATTTCATTGAGGTCAACTGGATTTGTTGCTATTTATCTCTCGTATTTGTTTATTTATTATTTTATGGCGATTATTTTCGCTTTTATTTATTATTAATATTGTTGTTCCTATTTATATTTTGTTTTTAAAAAATTATAATGAACCCTGTGACTTCAGCTTATGTTTCTTTTTAGTTTCCTTCAGCCACTGCTTGATCTCAATTTCTTACGTCGTGCTATTTATTTCTTGTGTTCGTTTATTTAGTACTTGATCCATCTTATTTTTTTTCTTTTATTATTTTATCATTTAAAATAAAATTTTTGTTTTAACATTGATTGGTAATGAAGTCGGTTCATTACACTATTTTAATTTTATATATGCAAGGCTATTTCAAGTATTTTATGTATTTTTAACTTAATTTGTAATTTTACACGCTCTTTTTGTAATTATAATACAAAATAAAACAATATCTAATATCTAATAATTCTTATAAAAAATTTATATTGAAAATTCATATAAAAATTCATATCAATTTTTTCAACAGGGCATTAAGTTTCACAAAGCTTTCAAGCTCACTTCGATTTGTGAACCTCACTATTTTACAGACATTATGAATCACATGATAAACAATACCTATTAATGATTTATGTAACTAAAAAATAATATAAAAAGTTTCTGTTTATTCAAATAATCTATTTCAAATAATATTTGAATACGTAAATTGATTCATACTTTTCCATTTTAAATGCAAAATTAAGAAAAAGCATTAAGCGATCCTATTTATCTTCAAAATATGATTATATTGCACTTACTTAATACTAAGCAAACATCAATAACATTTGTAAAAATATGGAAATAATTATTTGTGAATTAAAAGGCAAACCATCAAAGCCCTTTCTGCTCAGTGCTGTGCCATAATGTCTCTCTTTTCTTAAACTGAATATTCAAATTGAAGACAATTATATTTTTCCAAAAATAATAGTATTTTTCCAATCTAATGGCATTCTTTAATCTTTCATCATACCAATGCAGTTACTTATTGGGACGGTTCATAAAATGAGGAACATTTGTCTAGAAAATTTTATTTATTTTATTATAAAACTTATTAACATTTACATCTATATCAATATCATTAAAAAAATTTTTGAAATTTATTTGATTAAAAAAGGAATTTTAATTTTTGAAATTCATTTTTGAAAAACTGAAATGCAAAATAACATAATCAAATCTATTACAAAACTGACACGTATTTGGTGATGAAATACTAAACAGTTGCGCCAAGTGATGTTTATTAGTTTTCATAAAAAATTCATTGAACATTTGACGTACAACGCATCCTCTTGGAGCAAATAACAAATCCAGACAATAATCCTTAGAATCCAACACAGGGTGCACTTGCTCATCATCTACTTGAGAGTAGGTTCCATACATAACATCTGTCATACCTAATCTGCATAAATTTAGCTCGGAAGAAAATCTGACATATAAAGGATCATCAGTCCATATCATATTTGGCAAATTAGAGTCACCAACTATGATTATTTTATGATCAGGATATCTAAAATTCATCTCTTAATTTTTTTTTAATGAGCTTTATAGACACTTCATCTGATAGAGAAAAATAGACACATTCAATCAAAAACTTCCCACCAAGCAATGATGATAATTGATTGTTATTCATTTTTAAGTTGACCTGACTATAATCTACAGAAAAAGCAGTGGTCTGAGACTTCTTTGAACCTGACAATGAAAATTTAAGTATTTAAAGTAGAGCAATTTACACAGCTATACTTTTTCACTCCCCTTTCTTTCTTTTTTTTCATTTTTTGTAGGTTAAGTGCTACGTGCGAAAACGGAGCACAAATTATTCTTTAAAATTCTTGAAAAAATAAAAAATATTATATATAATAATAATTAAGAATAATGTAAGCGACTCTTTATAAATTTTTTTGCACTTAATTATGTAAGAATAATTTAATAAACAAACGAGCAACATAAAAGATACAGATAAAACGTGTTGGTTATGCATTCCCTCGTTACTATTCTGAATATAAATGGAATATAAATATTTTCCATTTTAATTTTTTTTTATAATGAAAATATTTTTATGAAATATTATTTCATTATTATAACTCCTACTCCATGTCATCGAACTTCTATGACATATCTCTTTACTTTTATTCTGCATCATGTGAGCAGGGCACACAAAGTCTTGCAGAATAGAAAGTCGCTGGTTAGCTATCATTGGTTATTTCCATTACCCAAGCTCTACTCTGCATATCTATTCTTCATCATCTGATCGCAGCCTAAGGCTCGAATTCATAGTTGTAACTTGAGTATTCAGTATAACTTGGAACTTAAGTATCATTACTTGAATATCAGCTGTTACTTCAATTAAGTGTTATATCTTCACCGAAGAGTATTCCATTAATAAAATATGCTACTTGAAGAAATCATCACAGTCAGTTATAAAACATAAAATCACACAGATAAGATACTCGTTGATAAAGATGTAACATTCAATTGAAGTAACAGCAGATACTCAAGTTACAATACTTTGATTACAAGTTATACTCAACGCTCAAGTCATGTCTATGAATTCGTGCCTAATGTTCGAAGTGATAAACGTAACGGTCGTATCATCTGTCTTTTTTTTATCATGACAGAGACAAAGACAGAATTAGTTTTGAATAACCATCGTTACTTGAGTTGCATCTATCGATTTGAGTTCAAGAACTTTCCCTTACAGGAGTTTTGAAACTTGTATATATAGTTACGCCATTGCCATTTTAAATATGTAGTTTATAAACAGTATCATGTAAACAATATTACGCCTATAGTATTATTTTAATCAAATATATGTACTTTGACGTGATCATCAAAATTTCATTCTTATTATTATTTGTTTTACTTTAATCTAAAAATTAGGTAAACATTCTTTTTAATTTTATAAATTGTAGAATATTATATATCTTTAAAATATTTATGTTAGCGAAATTGATGTAGATCTGTCTGATATTCAAGAAAGGTTATTCTAATTATTGCCTATAAAACAATGTCGAGTCAGGAGATACCACTTGACGAAGTGGAAGTTGTGCATATTAAAAAAATAGTATTATAAAGTATGATTTGTGCCCCGTTTTTTCATGTAGCACTCAACCTACAAAAAATGAAAAAAAGAAAGAAAGGGCAGTAGAAAAGTATTGCTGTGTAAATTGCTCTATTTTAAATACTGAAATTATTATTGTCAGGTTTAAAGAAGTCTCAGACCACTGCTTTTTCTGTAGATTATAGTCAGGTCAACTTAAAAATGAATAACAATCAATTATCATCATTGCCTGGTGGGAAGTTTTTGATTGGATGTGTCTATTTTTCTCTATCAGATGAAGTGTCTATAAAGCTCATTAAAAAAAAATTAAAGGGTTGAATTTTAGATATCCTGATCATAAAATAATCATAGTTGGTGACTCTAATTTATCAAATATGATATGGACTGATGATCTTTTATAAGTGAGCTTTAAAGCTTTGTGAAACTCAATGCCCTGTTGAAAAAATTAATATGAATTTTTATATGAATTTTCAATATAAATTTTTTATAAGAATTATTAGATATTAGATATTGTTTTATTTTGTATTATAATTGGAAAAAGAGCGTGTAAAACTACAAATAAAGTTACAAATACATAAAATACTTGAAATAGCCTTGCATATATAAAATTAAAATAGTACAGTATGATATCAAAGTCATAAAACATATTAGAGATAGTAATACTGTAATAGTAAGTCAATAAATTAAATAAAAGTGATATCACTGATAACACGAAAAAATACACGCAAAGAGTATAAATAATATAGTTGAAAATCAGTCAAAAGAATCACATAAAATCAAGCCTGTAAAGAGCGCAGTCGAAATATCAGCAGTATACAGTAAGTTAAAATCACAGTAAAGTTGAATGTACAGTAATATACAAGTCAATCTGATAAAAATATAATCATTCACTCTATGCACACACATCCTACATTCACGTTAATAAATACAATCAGGCCTTAAATCTATAAAAAATACATCACATAATAAATTAACACATATGATATAGTCCGAAAATAATACTGTTTAATCGAGGTCGAGTAAATACCTCCTCTGAGCGGCTTTAAACCTGCTGATTGATGGAAGATTTTTAATATCAGCAGGCAGGGAGTTCCAAAAATGCGCACCTTTAACTTGAAAGAAATTTCTTCCAGTCTCAGTGCGCATGAAGGGCACCACAAGATCTTTTATCTCACCCCTAGTGTTCGCTTTGGGTATATATCTAGTGAAGAGACCCACTAGATATTCGGGAGTATTCATACATACGATTTTGTACATAAGTACGGCCATAAAATACTGTCTCCTCGAATTAGTACGTACCCAACCTAAAGCATGTCTATGGGGAGGGATGTGATCACCCATCCTCACGCCTAATACATATCTCACACATGAATTTTGCATTGTCTGTATCTTCGTAACTCCTGCAAAGCATCGAGCAAAACCACTGAGCAATAATCAAGATGTGGGAACAGCAGGGCGATTGCGAGCTGCTTACGCAGAGCCTTAGTGGTGTATCGACGGAAAAATTTGAAGATCATCCGCATGCAGCAGATGCCCGACGCAACCAGAGTCAAGTGCGTCACGTACGTCATTTACGTAAAGGCAAAACAGAGGCCCCAGCACCGAACCCTGAGGTACTCCTAGATCGGTTGTTAGCCAATTCAATTTCTCCTTTAAATGTGTGGAAACCATTTGTTTCCTACCTGATAAATAGGAGTTAATCCATCCAAGTGCGGCCCTGGAGAACCCTATCGATCTAAGCCTCGCAAGAAGTTCGGAGGGAGAGATCGTGTCGAATGCCTTACTAAAGTCAAAAAGTAGCAGTAACGTGATAAGTTTCCTGTCTAGACCTGACCTTATATCGTTGGTAAGCTTAAGTACAGCAGTCTGCGTAGAATGGTTTTTCCTGAAGCCCGTCTGCATAGGATCGAGCAATTTTTTTATGTAATGTATTTCTGTAGTTAGTCATGAGCGATCTTCTCAAGAACCTTTGAAAGAAAACATAAGATGGCTATAAGCCTAAACTCTTTTGGCTGCTTAGGTGCAGCACACTTTTTCAATGGTATAATACGTGCTTGATTCCGACGGCAAGGGAAGACCCCCCGTGCAAAAGAGGAGTTGAACAGAGTCACAAGATGTTTACTAGTAAATAGTAAAGCTTTAACTATCACGCTTTGCGGAATGCTATCCTCACCACAAGCCTGTGAGGAAAAATGTGAAATTGCAAGAACAACATCATTAAAACTAATTGGTTTAAAGGTAAACCCACTTTCATTGCATTGAGAAAGAATTCTCAATCGCTCTTTACTATCCTCCTGCAGTGAGACTGACACCCCAGCAAAGTGCGCATTAAGCTCATCCGGAGTGAATCCATTCAAATCCTCTTGAGGTCCGAGGTCTCTTAACTTCGTCCAGACATTACCACCCGCAAGAGCATCAAACAGTCTATTGTGAATATAAGCAGTCTTAGCATAGTCCGTGCGTTTGTCTACCATCCTATGCAACCTCAGAAATTCAAGGAGATACTGCTTGTCATCTGTCCGTTTGTATCTACGATATGTAGCATCTCCCTTACGCCGCATCTGTGACAATTCTTCATCTATCCATGGAAACTTATTCTTATTAGGCTTGAGCGCTTTCAACGGCGCCAAATTCTCGATGCAGTGGTGAGATTGTCACAGAGGCAACCAAGTGCAGATTTAGGGTCAACCGTGTCAGTCATAAGCGGCGTGCTGGACCAACTGTACGAAAGCTCAACCGACAGTTTACTAAGGAACTTGGCATCACTGCTCTCTTCAAGGAGATCGGAATTCAAGTTCCCCATTATAATTTTATGGGAATAGTCCGAACAAAAATTTCTTAAATCATTCAACAAGTTAGAGTTTCTAATGAACGAAACAGCAGGAGGACGATAAATGTCAGAAACTAGCACGGGCTCGGAGCCGCCAACTTGCACAGAACAGAAAATATATTCAGGCACCTCTGGCTTACCGCTACTATTACTAGTTTGCGTCTCCGAAGTGGCCAAAATAGTGCATTTCAGATTATCTTTAATATACACGCAAGTTTCTATCCTGTCTAAACACTTTGTACCCCCCAACTCAAATGACGTCATCCGATACAGACGGACCCAGCCAGGTCTCAGCAACTCCGAATATGTTGTAAGATTGATAACCACTTAAAAAGTTCACGTACTTGCCCAATGAAGCCCTCAAAGTCACATTCAGAAAGCACGTGCGCAGTTCACCCCTTCTCCCTATTCGACTCTCCAAAGAGGACCAGCGCAGTCATTAGGGAGAGGCTCTATCTAAGGATATTGCATGATTTTTAATTAATTTCTGATTCGAGCTCACCCCACTATTATGAGGTTTAAATTTATCATTATCAGTAGATCCATTATTTGTTAGAAATTCATCGTGTTTTCCAATATCAGCTACGTTAACATTTTTCTGTACAATACATTTAGATTTATCTAATATTTCATTTAAATCATGTTCACTTTTAAATCTGTGCGCTCTCTCCATTCTCTCCCTCCTCACCATAAATTTACCACCTCTATGCCAAATAAACTTGCAACCTTTTCCTTTAGCATACTTTTTAAGATTTTTAAATTTAATATATTTATCTTTTTCAAGATACTCATTTATATATATTTGAGAATGCTTGGTGGTAGAAAAACTGCCGAGGAAGGAGGGATCGAGATCCGCTGTCGAAAAACCCGTTAATTTACGCCTAGCCAAAAATACCTTCTGCGCCAAGTCATCTCCAGAAAGTCTAACCAACAATGAGAACGCAACACTCGGACCGCAAACGATCTCACGTCCAGCAGACATCCTGCCCTTATTTTTATTTTCAAAATTAGAGATCTTAGTAACAGTTACAATATTTGAAAGTTCAAAAGTCGGAAGTATGGTTCCCAGAACAGCGCAAGCATAATTCTCCAGCCCGACATTAGCCGCAGAGCAGTCCAGTCCGCTGGACATCACCAAGACACTATTCCCAGAACCACACCTCTTCACAGCATGACAGGATGCCTCTCTGCTACTATCTGTATGTGTTTTTACTATTTGTACATCGTTTGAATCAACAGGTGCTTCAGTGTATGTGTTATGAGAGCTACTATCTGTACGTTTAAATGATTGTGTTATATTCGAATTTACAGGCATATCAGTGTTAGTGTTGGTGTTGGTGTTGATTAAGTGTTCGTCCTGGGCCATGAGATCACTAACGGTCTGCACTACCTCAGCCAGCCCGGTCATAAGTTGAGAAAAGTTGTTGTCCACTCCATTGAATTCATTACTTAAAAATGCCTGCATATTATTAAAATTAGTCGTGAGAAATTTGAAAAACTTTTCATGCATGCCATTTAGAGCAGACAACAACTCCCTCTCTAAAGTACTATCATTCTCCTGAGTTTACGATTCTCCTCTAGCAGCTGCGTCTGCCCAGCATGTAAATTCTTAATAATTTTATTTTGACTCTCCATTTTAGTCACGATATCCTGCAGACCCTTGTCAGTATTTATGATATGGCTCTCAAGAGCCGGAAGTAGATTAAGATCATTTTGAATCAGCTCGAGCCTGCAGGATAACGCGCTCTCCAAAGCAGACACAGCTGCCTTTACTGAGGAAGAATCAGCACCATCATTACTCTGCTTTAGACCACCATCTTTACCTTTACTAATATTGTTATCCGGGGTGACCAATGCAGCACCACCTCTAAATTTTCCATTAATCAAATTAATACTTATGCTATGTTCTCCTCCAACCACCGCAGAATAGCGCGAATTGGTCTTCTTCTTAATCACAGAGTGTCCTTGAGCTTTCGTAATCGGTGCGACAGGTGAGCATCCTCGTGATGGAGTAGAAGCAACGATAGACCGGGCTATGGAAGCACCTCGCATAGTGGCATTGCGTGGTCCAGCGCCAGTGCCAGTGAGTGGGGCAGCGGGAGAAGCGATAAGTCGGCCAGCTATACATCTCTCACAATTATATTTCGGATTACCATCGTTATTATGAGGCACGCACTTCATACATTTTACATTGCAGCGCTGCCGGCACGTAAAACACTATTAAATTTTTCGACCCTCTTATATTATCAGCGGGAAAACCTCAGATGGCGCAGCAGTCCTTGATGGTAATTTTTGACATGGTTTAAGCTGTTTAAGATGTCAAGAGAAGTAGGAGAACCAAGCACGAAGCAAAACTTATAATATAATATAAAAGGAATAAAAGATAGTAGTACGAGCAGTGTCAGAGAAATAAAAATAATAATAAAAGCAAAACAAAAATAGAGATAAAGATGGCCTGTGAAACTCTCCGCCCAAGTATATCACATTTAAAATTAAATATAAAAGAAATAAGTTATATAGTAAAAGAAAAGCAGCATAATAAGCTGTTTCAAATTCGCGCGTCAAATATATAAAATCAAAAGGCCAGGTGGAAACGCGCCTTAAGTATGGTAATTACCTGTCATTTATCCATAGAGTAGATAAGACAGTAGACAAGGTAACCCATAGATGGTGCTACTAATGACGCACTTAAAAGATTCGCCTAAGAGATAGTCAATAATGCGCCAAAAATATTGTAGGTTATGTAGCATATGCATAACCTATATGCAACACATGCATAAACCATGAAGATGTAACTGCATCCCCCCACTGCACCACCACTTAACACTCCATTTCACAAACCAGCAATGCTCCGCCCACACAGCATGAAAAATTGCAATGAAACTTTCACTGAAATATTGTGCTGAAATATTGTCACAAGATTGCAGCAATCTTGTCTTAATATTGCTAAGAGGTTTCATGAAACATTTCAGTGTGATATTGCTGCAAACTTGCTACAAGGTTACAGAAAATAATTCAAGCAATATTGCAAGGAACCTTTCATGAAAGGTTGCAGCGAGGTTTCTGCAAGGTTTTATAAAACATTTCATGAAATATTGCAAGAAACCTTTCATAAAAGGTTGCAGCAAGGTTTCTGAAAGATTTTAGGAATATTTCATGAAATATTGCAAGAAACCTTTTATGAAAGGTTGCATAGAGGTTTCCAGCAAAATTTAGAAAAAATTTTATGAAATATTGCAAAGAACCTTTCACGAAAGGTTGCAGCAAGGTTTTCAGCACGATTTAGAAATTATTTCATGGAATATTGCAAGGAACCTTTCATAAAAGGTTGCAGCGAGGTTTCTGCAAGATTTTAGAAATATTTCATGAAATATTGCAAAAAACCTTTCATGAAAGGTTGCAGCGAGGTTTCTGTAAGATTTCAGAAACATTTCATGACATATTGCAAGAAAACTTTCACGAAAGGTTGCAGCGAGGTTTCTGCAAGATTTTAGAAACATTTCATGGAATATTGGACGAAAACTTTCACGACATGTTTCAGCGAGGTTTTCAGCAAAATATAGAAAACATTTCATGGAATATTGCAAGGAACCTTTCATGGAAGGTTGCAGCAAGTTTTCTGCAAGATTTTAGAAATATTTCATGAAATATTGCAAGGAACCTTTCATGAAAGGTTGCAGCGCGGTTTCTGGAAGACTTTAAAAACATTTCATGAAATATTGCAAGAAAACTTTTATTACATGTTTCAGCGGGATTTTTAGCAAGATTTAGACAACATTTTGATGGAATATTGCATCGAACTTTCTATGAAAGATTGCAGCGTTCTTTCTGCAAGATTTTAGAAACATTTTATAAAATATTGCAAGGAACCTTTCACGAAAGGTTGCAGCGAGGTTTCTGCAAGATTCTAAAAACATTTCATGAAATATTGCAAGAAACTTTTCACGAAAGGTTTCAGCGAGTTTTCCAGCAAGATTTGGGGAACTTTTCATGAAATATTGCAAGAAACCTTTCATGAAAGATTGCAGCGAGGTTCCTGCAAGATTTTAGAAACATTTTATGAAATATTGCAAGAAACCTTTCATGAAAGGTTTCACTGAGGTTCCTAGCAAGATTTGGGGAACATTTTACGAAATATCGCAAGAGACCTTTGATGAAAGGTTGCAGCAAGGTTCGTGCAAGATTTTAGAAACATTTCACGAAATATTGCAAGATACTTTTATGAAAGGTTTCAACGAGGTTTCCAGCAAAATTTGATGAATATTTTATGAAATATTACGAGGTATCTTTTGTTAAAAGTTGCAGTAAGATTTCTGCAAGGTTTTTGACAAGATTTCTAAGATATTACAAAAAATATTGCTATGTACATTTAGCCGATGGTTATTAACATATTTTTTCCAATCTTTATAAAATATTCCAGAAAAGCGTTTCACAAAAAGTATCAGCAAAGTTTCGTGAATAATTTCAAAATGAAATTGCAGCAAACCTTTCATAAACAGTTTCAGCAATAATTCCGCAAGTTTTTATAAAAGATTCTAAGAGCAGTCCAGATTCGCTGTTCTTGTCTTATATTTGGTTTCCTGTTATTTACTCAAGTATTTATTGCTGTAGTTGTATTGTAAACGGGAAGTCGAGCGCAATAAGTATGCTATTATTATAAATATTTATGCGTAGGGTAAAAAAATCCATCGAATTGTTATTGAAAAAAGTAAAGAACGCATAAATATTAGAAACAAAACCTTTTATTTCAATATTCTCTACTTTTCTCAAAAACGATGCTGAGGAATTTTTTCTTCTTGTGCACAAATATTGATAGTAATACTATTGCGCTCAACTAGTAATTTATAGATACAATGATTGATACTCAAGCAAATAAGAAAAACTTGATCGCACAAGGATAGAAAATCCTGCCTACTATTAAATATTACTGCAGCAAGCTTTTAACAAGATTTAAGAAATATTTTACAAAATATTGCAGGAAACCATACGGAAAGGTATGAGCGTTGTTCGCGGCAAAATTTGGGAAAAATTTCATGAAATATTACGAGAAACCTTTCATGAAAGAGTGCTGCAAGGTTTCTTGAAATGTTGCTGCGAGGTTTTCATGAAAGGTTGCTGCGAGGTTTTTAGAAATATTTTAACCGGGTTCTAGCGCGGACATATAAATGTTGCTGCAATATCTCATAAAGGGTTGCTACGAGGTTTTCTGCAAGGTTACGGCGAGATTTTCTGAAAAATTGCTGTGTGGTTGCTTGAAATGTTTTCGCTATTTTTCCCGCAAGATTCCTGTAAGGTTTCTTGAAATGTTTCTGTTACATTTCCTGAAAGATTGCTGCGAGGTTACCTGCAAGGTTGCGGCGAGGTGTTCTAAAAGATTGCTGCAAGGTTTCTTGAAATGTTTCTGTTACATTTCCTGAAATATTGCTGTGAGGTTTTCATGAAAGGTTGCTGCGAGGTTTTCTGAAAGATTGCTGCGAGGTTTTTAGAAATATTTCAACCAGGTACTAGCGCGGACATATAAATGTTGCTGCAATCTTTCATGAAAGGTTGCTGCGAAGTTTCGAAACTTTCATGAAACCTGGCAGCAACCTTGCAGCAATCTTTCATGCTGTGTGGGCAGCCATTCCTCAACCATCAGCAACAGCAGCACAAACAACAAATAATGACAATGCTAGGTAGAGTATTGCATGAAGACAGAAAAACGTCCAGGGTCCGGGAGATGTAGATGTACAAGTGCAAGCAAGTCAAGCCAAGCCTTGAATACCCCCAGCTGGACGATTCTCTGTAAAAAGATTCACTCGGCAGAGTGAAATAAAAAATATTAGAAGACAAAAAAACGGAGCCGAAGCAGTGTGTCAGTGAATACTTACAGGTGGAGTCATATATTCAATATGAATAATAGGTCGAGTAAATACCTCCTCTGAGCAACTTTAAACCTGCTGATTGAAGGAAGATTTTTAATATCAGCAGGTAGGGAGTTCCAAAAATGCGCACCTTCAACTTGAAAGTATAAAACAATTTACGTATTCAAATATTATTTGAAATAGATTATTTGAATAAATAGAAACTTTTTATATTATTTTTAGTTACATAAATCAATTTATATGAATAGGTATTGTTTATCATGTGATTCATAATGTCTGTAAAAAAGTGAGGTTCACAAATCTAAGTAAGCTTGAAAGCTTTGTGAAACTCAATGCCATGTTGCAAAAATTGATATGAATTTTTATATGAATTTTCAATATAAATTTTTTTATAAGAATTATTCATATATTCAATATGCATTTTTGTTTCACTTTTATACATTAAAAATTTCATATGAAAAACTTGCATAAAAAATTCAAATTAAATATTTACATAAAACATTCAAATTAAAAATTTATATAAAAAATCTATATGAAGAATACATATAAAAAATTCATATGAAAAATTTATATGAAAAATTCAAATGAATAATAATCATGATAATCATCTTATTATTATATGAGAATAGTATGAAAAAACTTGAAAATCCAACCAGCAATTTTTATATGAATTTTTTAATATAGAAAAAATAAAACAAAAATAGATATTGAATATATTAAAAATTCATTAAAAAAATTCAGATTAAAAATTCATATGAAAATTCATATAAATTCTTTCAACAAGGTACTTTAAGAAGGGGCCGAATTATCTGTCTCTGTCTAATAGCGATTTTCATTATTTATATAAACACTATCCTTTATAACAAGAAAAAAATAGCAGCCCCCGTTAGATATTAGTATAATTAGTAAATTTTGTAATAACAATCGAATTTTTTACCGCATAGTTTTTGACTAATTAGAGACCTACTAGCCATCTAGAATATAACCTATCTTTTTTTGGTAGGTATCTAATTACTCAAAAACTACGCAATAAAAAAATTTGTTTGTTATTACAAAATTTACTTATTATACTAATATCTAGCGGGGGCTGCTATTTTTTTCTTGTTATACCGGATAGTGTTTACATAAATGATGAAAAACGCTATTAGACAAAGACAGATAGTTCGGCCCCTTCTTAAAACATGTATGGATGTATATCCTGACAGATTTGTTTGAAATAATGGTTAATACTTTGTACTAACTTTTTTTTCATTACAATTTATAAATAGTGTGATTCAGGGTGAGGGGGCATTCTATTTATAACAGTACAGATGAATAATATAAATGTGAATAACAGGTAAATGATCATATTCTTTTATAGACTTAGCGGATGATAGACACTGACTTGAATTGTATTTCTCGAGACTTGTTGAAATTAAAGTACCTATTGATCTATATTGTTGAGTTCAATTTTAGAAAATAATTGATTCTAATACTTGCTGTATCATTTTAGAGTAGCTTATTATATTTACATTCGTAAATAATATTCTCATTATATGAAGATTCATTTTCATTTTAATTTGAATTTATCCAATGATGTGACAGCAATAATTGAATGTAATCATGTATAAAAACTTAGAAGCCATTTGAACAAATAATTAAAATCAGCATGTCATAGACATTGGTATATATTAATATTCAATTAATTTATTCTCATTGTCAGTGATGTACGATTAAACTCATGTCAGTTTTCGATGTATTGATATACCATATTTTTTGAGGTTGTACAAGTCGAAATCCCCATAAAATATATTTATCACTTCTACGTTCATCCATAACAATCTTCAAAATTATTTTCACTTTAATTACAATAAATGTACACTAAAAAAATATAAATGCACTTTCTTGAACAATTATAAGATGTTTTTAGCTTATCATTGATACGATGATTTCATAAATAGACACATAAAGTCAATTTATTTATTTTTAACTTTTATCCCACTTCAAAATAACACAGATTTTGATTATTCTGAAATTGAATGATCAATTCTATAAAAAAAGTGAATTAACTAATTTTAATACAACTTGCGTAGTATCATTTGCAAATTATTTTGAAATAATTTCAAGTTTGAAACTAAAGAAATCCAGCTAAAAATCACATTTTACATTATTTTTTTCCAAGGAATCACCAAGGATGTCCACTCTGAAATTCTTAGGCCATATTTACACATATATTACCTGCTTCGATGAGTTTTTTGGACATGGGATCATGGTAAGTGGTATTTCAATGTTTTAAATGACTTTAGCTCAGCGAATGGCTACATTAGCACTTAGGAATTACTTTTTCCTTAAAATGTAGAATATTTTGAACAAAAAAGTTTCTCAGTAATATATTCTTAAAACGCAACCCAACTGAGTAATTTAAGCCTAAAATTGGTCAAAAATGTCAAAAATATGGTTTTTGCCCAACTTTGAAGATTTGTAGCTCTAAAAATATGTACCAAAGAAATGTATAAAAATTTTGAGTGGTCCATAATATGGAAAAAAACCATATCAGCAACTTTTAGCGAAAAAAATTTTCTCGTCCTTCGATTTGACAGACAATGGGCGATACGTATATATTTAAATTATATACACATATATTTTATATATTTTTATAATAATTGAAGAAAAAGAGAGAGAGAGAGAAAGAAAGATTTCTCATGACAAATTTAAAAATTTAATAACATTAGCAACCTAACATGCACATATGTATCTTCATATATATATATATATATTTACGCATATATTTTTCATATAATAAATAGAGAGAAAGAGAGATTTCTCACGCTAAAATTTAAAATCTTATAACTTCAGCACCCTAACATTCGTCTTTTTTACAGGATTCCTCACAAAGAGTCAGGATTGACACTCATAGCGTAAGAGTGGCATGTGATTTTTTTAATTTTTACTAAAAATTTATCCTTAATATCCATCTTATCTGTTTAATAAATTTTTCTCATATTATTTCAGAATTATTTAAGCAAAATCAGCACTGTGCCCACTAGTTTGCAGTGAAATAAAAATATATTTTCCACTGGCATTGGTATTATTCGGATCTCAGTTTTGTTCTGACATTTGTAATAAAAACTTACTTTAAAATTATTTCTCGCAAAAAGTATCTTATAATAAATTTTTAGCGTGAGAAATCAAAAACCATGCAGTTTTTATGTGAACTTGAAAACATCTTATAATTTTGAAGAGTAGGGTAATACTTTTTATATTTGTAAACTTGTGGTACCAGGGTCAGTCATGATCGACAATCAACCTTTGCTCCTCTTACGAGACTGAATTCCAAAAAAGTTTATGTTAAATTTTAAAAATTAAATCGACAGTTATTCTTTTTTACCTCTTACAAGAGAGAATTTCAAAAGTTCAAGTTAAACTTTATAAATTAAATTTTTTTAAATGTTTGCGAACTTAAACGCGCAATTGCAAATTACGATCAGCTACGATGATAGTGTAGTTATTATGAAGAGGCTAACCAAGTGGTAAATGTCGCACTATTGATAAACTTTATTAATCGTGGCGCACCATTTCTAACTCCCATAAATCAATACTGACTCATACACTAGGAGCCAGTGATAGTCGATGATGGGGTAATAGAGAATATAAACGCGCATCAGGAGTTGGTCGATGATGGAATATCGGATCAAATCGTCATTCAACAACAAGAATTTGACCTTGAAGAGGGAAATAAATTTAACTACGAGTAAATCGCTCCTGCAGAGGTGATTACGCGCGACAATATTGATGAAAATATCATCGCCGCAGAGGCGATAGTAATCGATAACTAAGACCAAGAAGAAGAAGCAAATGATTCAGGCATAGGATTGGAGGACATAGCTAGTGACGGCAACCCCGATTATTTGCCTGATGAAGAAGAAGAAGAAGAAGAAGAAGAGGAGGCCATCTACAAAGATTCTATTTCGAAAGAACGCAGGAACCTCGCCAGCGTCATATGGTCGGAGTGCTAAAAAAGTACTGGCGCACCAGGGTACGTTAACTTCGTCTGGAGCGAGATAGGGCTATTCGTCGAGCTGAGCGGCAGTTACGCCGATTAAAAACCAAGCGTCAAGAAACGGAAAGAAACATACCGTGGGGACAACGCCAGGATTCTAATATTGAGAAACCACAGCGAAATTGGGACGTCTGCTAGGGGTGCGCCAGACGTTTTCACAAACAAGGGATTCGTTTGTGGTCCCGGTGAAGTGATTGTAACCTTTGGCTGTGCCCGGATTGTTCAGAAGAACTGGTGCACTGTCAAAATGACAATATTTTGTAAGTGTGTGTATGTATAATGAAAAATTACAAAATTTAGTGAATATAATAAATGTGTTTTTAAAAACAATAATCAATGTAAGTGTATACGTGTCCTAAAATAAAAATAGTGTATTTTTTGTATGTGTGTGTGTGTGTTTGTATTTTACATAAACAAAAATTTGTATGCATGTTTGTATTTTCTAGTTATTTGTATTTCTTTAATTTCATGTATAAATAAATTTTTTAATTTAAAAATTAATTTTTTTATTCATGTCTGAGGGTATTATGTACCGTCAAAACATTCTCACGATATCAGTGGTCGTAGACCCTACAATCAGTAACCTTTGGGATCATAAAGTTGGGGTTTATGATCCCAAATTGAGGATTGTTTTGACGGTCCATGGTGCCCCAATAACTACTCTTATAGTATCACAATATTCTTCATAAAAAAGTACACAAAAAATATGCATAATATAATGATAAGAAGATAAAAAATGATTATTCAAACATCATAGGAGAAAGATAGTACGTCTGACATGCTTAAAGCAGACTACTTTTTTGTTTTCAATTCCTAGTAAATAATATAAAAATATTTTTAACAAGTATAGTACATATTTTTTATGTATTTTCTACCTTAAAATTGAAAAATGTTATCAGATTTATTGCCATTTGCTTAAGTAAGGCGTCAGTAACGAAAAACCACCAAAAACCGTTAATAAAGTGGTTTTTTCGACTTTTAAACCACTTCAAACAATCTGAAAAAATTATAGCTTTTTAAAATTATTATCTCAAAACTTATTACTAAATATCTTTTGTACACTTTCAAATGGCGAGTTTTGAGAGCGATTTTAAGATTTTAGAAGCTTTTTGTGGTTAGGACATTAGGTTAAAAATTGAATAAGAGCATTTTTTTATGCGTATACATGCAAAAAATATATCAGAATTTGTCCGGACTGTGTAATAGTAATTAAGGTGCAAAAAAAAACAAAATTAATTTTAAAAAAGGGGGCGTCTGTGCCGTAACCGGCTAAGACACATGCCTTATACGGTCTCTAGACATTCGCTCCGAGTGGTCGGAGGTTCGATTCCCGGTGAAAACACCTGAAATTTTTTTCAGACGTTTTTCATCGGAAAAAGAACTTCTGAACGCAATGGGTATATATTCCTGGGGGAGTTTTCCCTACGTCACAGGCTTAGGCCTGGGAAAATGCAGGAATCTACCGTAGAAATCTACTTATCGACTGTTATAGGAACGCGGCAGTCCGTAGACTTCTCGGGGATGTGGGAACTAATTAAACTTAAGTCCTTTAGTTAGTTTATAAAAAATATAGTTGCGGAGAAAAACATTGTTGTATCGAAAAAATAAAGAGATAGGAGCACCTCCACACAAAGGTGGTAGAGGTGGTCACGCATAACGGTAAGATAGTTAGCCGTGGGCCACAGAGTAAAAGAAAGCGAAAAAAAAAAATTGAAAAAACACGTTTTTTGTTGGTGGGGGAGGGGGAGGGTTGAATATTTTAAAAATCATTCGATATTTGTCGACTTTTCATGCAATAAAGTTTTAAATTCCCGGGGTGTATCATTTCGCCTATCTCACTATACCATACTCTTTTCTAATTAAAACCCATATTTTTTACCTCAGATTTTCGAAGAATGCGAAATTTTACGTTTAAAAATGTATTTTGTGTTTTTCAAGAATCCAAATTAAAAAATATGGCTTTAAAAATTTCAAGTCTATCTGGAAATAAACTTATAAATCAAAATCAAAATCGTCATCGTACTAGTATTTTTAAATCCAACAACTTTTATAATGGTCATTTTTTTATTCCTGGTCTTGATTTCGAAAAATCAACCGATCTAGTACTTCTTGGTCACCCTCTACACTGAAAAACTTTCTGCTTACCAGTAGCCTTTCTCCCTGACTATGCTAGCGCCACGTGTTCGGCGTAAACGGTATGCCGAAAACGACAAAGAAAGTACTGAAAATGAATTGTGCCTGCTCCGATCATTTGTGTGTAACGTTGTTTTCACTAACCGGCGCTTAATATATGCTCGATCAGCGTAAGGGAAACTCAAATCTAAGTATCTGCTACTCTGATTGCGCGTACACCTCAAAACGTAACGAATTAAAGTAGCATATAACCCCGAAGGTTACTGGCTGCGCTGATAGTCTTTCATTGTATCTATGAGATACAAACGTTGTTGACTATAAGTAATATATCGAGTAGAATTGTGCGTTTATTTGCTGTTACTCAGAGTGTTCTATCGTTTAGAAAGAACAATATTCGCTTCACTAACGGGTTAAAGCGACTTACTTTTTCCGTGTGGCACAATTAGTGAACGATATTGAAATTGCTCAAGAATAGATTTTAATGAAATTGTTTTTGTGGAAAAATAACAGCAATATTCTAAAAAGCATTAATTTTTAAGTTTCTTATTTGTTTTTTTTCTTTTATACGTATTAAATAACACATCTTATTTTGAAACAGTCGATGAAGTAGTCTTCTTTCAAATAGTGCGCATTGACTCAAAAACCTTAGTTTTGATAAAATGTTTTTTAATCATTCTTTCGCATCTTTTATAAATCAAATAATAACTCATTTACAAACTTTTTTTTAACTTTGATGTAATCTCTTTCAGAAGGCGTTGTACGTGATACTAATGTTGATCTCTCCATACTTAGTAATTTATCAAAAGCCCAAACAGCACAATTTCAAGATGAACTCCAGAAAGATCTTGAATTGCAATTAGGTGAGAATGATTTTTATTTTAAAAATTGTTTATTTTTACAAGCCAAAAACTTTATGAAAAAAATTAACGATTAAGAAATCATTAAAATTAGTTTTTGTCATACCTCTTTAGCGCACAAAAGAATTTATATTTTTTTGTACACAACAGTAAAACATAAATAATTTATATTAGATTGTGATTTACTGCCTGTAAAAAATTTAATTACAATTTTTTCATACCCTGCCAAGCTCATATAAAAGATTTTCACTTAAGAGATAGTCGTACATCTGTGTCCTCTCCTAATCGAAAAATATATTTTTTTGCAAAAACTAATAATTGTAGCAGAAAATAAAAATAAACCCCCATCCCTTATCATAATAAGCTATATTTCCTTTGATGAGAAAGAATTAATTTTAACCTTTATTTTAAAAATTTTTCAAGGTTTTCTTGAAAATGAATGAATAAAATTAATTTTTCCATATCAAAGAAAATATCGCTTTTTATGATACGATTTAACGGTTATTTTGCCCGTTACAAAAAAAGAAATAGCTATTAATTTAATATCAAATTTTGCTAAGTCTATAAATCTTATTAAAAGTAGAGTTGCCGCCAACTCGTTAGAAAATAATCATATATATATATATATTACGCGGCAAACTCAATGTGCTAGTCAGTCAAACGTATATTGACTTGCGACAAGGCTTTATCCTATATACTCATCGCTACGCGTCTCTCTCTCTCTTTCTCTCTCTCTTACCTTAACGAGAGACGCGATGCCGGCAGCACCGCTTTCCTTATTTCATACAAAATTATATATGTTATATGATATATTAAAAATAAGGACCGCGGAGGCGTCGGGGTAAGCAAATTGACTGAGGTCTTTAGCTTAACGTGAATTTATTAAATAAATAAAGAAATTAATACAATAAAATATATTTAAATAAAAAAAGAAAGAATAAGATTTATTAAAGATAATTCTAAAGGGGGGACGTGACGCGAACTAAGTTATGTTAAGATATTGTAACAAACGCGCGCACTCACTGTGCTGAGATTTCTTCGAGGAAAGAAATCTCTGCCAGGCAGATATAAAAAGATAAACTTACAAATACGCGTAGAAGCTTCTATGTAAACCCAAATACATACGCTAGAAATGTCCCGCCGTTGGCCAACAAAAGACGCGATACGCCGCAACCTGTTCGCTGAGGCTCGTAGAAGACAGCTGATATACGCCGGACACTTGGGAATGTCGATTCCTCCAGGGAGCACTCCAATAGAATCAGGAGCTTCCTTATGTCCGTCGTCTCCTCCGAATGCCGTAGGCGATCTCTCCTAACGCTTTTATAAAACACTACGAAGTACAAGGTAGGCAACCACCACGATGTGTACACCTCGAGCACCAGAAAATGTCTGCCGCACAGGGCAGCAATATATATATAAGCCAACGTGTGCGCTTATGAACAGCCGGAAATGTTCTGACTCCTCTCGTGGCTTTCTTGCTCCTCGCGCGCGCGCTGCTCATCGAGTTACGTGCTTCTTGACGTAACTTATACGAGGTATCTGACTGAGCGCGTGTCATTTGATTTTACCTAAGCGCGCAAGATTCGAACACGGTAGAATACCGTGACAACGATATAAAGCTTTCTTCATATTTTCTACTCAATGATTACTTTTCAAATAAAATGAATTTTTTGATTAGAAAAGAACAGAGATATATAAGCTACTCTTGAACTTCAATATCAAACAAGATTTTGATAGCTACCTACACCTCCCCGAATGATTTTAAAATTTCAGACTTCCGTAGTTTTTGCCACTGACGGATACTTGTTTTTGACAAGTAGCATATCCAAAAACTTTTAAAAATATTAAGAAAATTGAAAAGAGTTTTTCAAAAAATTAGAGAAACAAAATCTTAGATTTAAATTCCATAAATATAATTTTGTACAAAAGGAGTATAGAAAATAAGTAATTTCTTAAGTTGTATGTAGAACGTAGTATTTCAAAGTAATAATACTTATTATTTATTATTAACATTCTCTTTTTTTTATAAAATGTTTTTAATTTTTTACTTCAAACTTTTTTGACTTTTTTAGAGTGGGGATAAAAAATATTTTAAAATCGTCAATGAGATATAAATTTAAAAGGTTTTAATCTAATACTTCCAATCATTAAAATAATTAAATATTTTATATTGAATTATAAAATATATAATTAATTAGCAAATATTTTAAATTTGCAACCTTATACAAATTTTATATTAAATCAGAAAATATAAACATTATTGTGTGTATAAAGAATGGGGAATTGGTGATAGACAAGGTGATTGAAATACTCATATTTTAAAGTTTAAAAACATTTATTATTTATAAAACATTGCAACGTAGCATTCGTACAGTTAATTAGTGTGTACATATGTAAAATAATAAATTCGTGTATGATTATAAACAAGTCTGCTTGTCCTTAAACTAGATTATTCTTTTCCACTATTTCGATGAGATCATTTACAAAATTATCATTTAAACTAGACATCGTACTTTTTATATCGCTAGAATTGTACTGAGATTCTTGTTTATTTTCTAATACATTTTTTATATTTGTGACCATTTCTTGTAATATATGACTGATTCCATTGAGATTCATGCAGGCCGTCACTGATCTAATTTTTTTTCTCTTCTAAGTGATAAAAATACCTTCCAATATGTATATAAAGATGAAATTTTCCTCATAGAACGCTCGAAAATATGTTTTTTCCTCGCTACAGCGTATTTAGTGTTGGGTGTAAAAACTGAAAATTGAAAAATTGAAAATGAACCTCAATTTTTAAATTGACGTAAATCCGTCAATTTTTTATCTTTTTGGGCGTTTATTTGATGAAAATGTGCAAAATCTAGTCTAGTTTTAAATTCCGTTTTTATTTTTGATATACGAGTTGATCTCTCTGAGTTATTCATGAAAAACCGAAAAAAAGGCGATCTTTTTCAAACGCAATTTTCTCAAAAACTATATATTTTTTAAAAAATTTTTATATGTTTTTATACATGAAAAATACTGACTATTACGATAGGTGAGAATATGCGATTTTGCCTTATTTTTTTTAACAGATTTTAAAACTTTTTTTAAAAATTTTTCATTTTAAAGCATTGATACCATGACGCATCATGCCATTTTTTCAACTATAACGCCTTTTTAAAATTCATTTATGCTTTTATTTATTAATTTATCGAAAATATTAACGAAAATCTTTAAAATAAACCCTCGATCAAATTTTTTTATCAATTAGAACCGAAGTTATGATGATTTTAAGTTTATAAAAATAGAAATTTTTTTTTGTTAATGATTAACATTTTTTATTTAGTTTGAATTTTGCGCCATTCAAGCATATAAGACAAGTAAGATCAAAAATTAAATTGTCTAATAAAGTTATTTCTTCATTCAAATCATCTTTTGTCAAAAAAATCACTTCTAAATCAATACTATCTTCAATTGGGTATTCATGGGCTTTACATTCTCTTAGTACACATTTCATATCATTTTTTGAACAAAAAAGTGAAGAATATATTTTTAATTTCAAATCTGCAATGTCATGTTTATTCTTTTTTTTATATTTATTCAAAGCATGCAACATAAGTTTCCGGTTCTCGCAATAAACTCAAAGACACGAATCGTTGGGTGAATGGGGTATAACCCACTTTGGTCTTAAGGCATAGAAGATTGATTTACCGATTTTTGTTTTAATTACAGGATTTTATTCTATAAATAATTGATATATTTTTTTTATGCTTCGCGTAAGAAAGCATTAAACTTTTTTAATTTTTATAACATTTTCTTTAACAGACATTGTGTCACTTTTATTTGCATTTCGACTAGAACAATTGAAATCATCGTTCAAATAATAATTTTTCACTTTCGTTATAATTTCGCTATCCAAAGAATGGCCACAATAGTTCTCAGGCTTTTTGTAAATATCTTTATTATTTACCAATGATTCTGCTTGATCAATCATATAAACAGTTAAATTTGATAAAACTGATAATAAAGAATTTTTGGAAATGCTGCTAGGTATAAGACTTTTTTTTTTTTCAACGTCGCTATATTTATCCTATGCTATTTTTGCTATGCTAATCAGCGACAGAGCTCGTAAGTGTGTTTGTGAACAAAGCACATGTAACGTACAGTGGTGCTTGTATCAATCGGCCGAGAGCGGGATTCGAACTCGGAACCTCGAGATTACAAATTCAACGCTCTACCGAATGAGCCACAGACCGACTCTGTAGGTATAAGACTTAATAACCGCACTTTCTCAAGAAAATTTGAACAATTATCTAAAGCAATCTTAATATTTTCGAGCCATTTATCACATGTTTAGCATTCGTTATTTTAATTTAATTTAGGCAAATCCGTTATATCGTAGACCTTCATAATTTTACTTGCTATTTGTGAATCAAAGCATCGTTTATTTGTTTTCTTTTTCGAAAAGCATAGGATTTTCGCATTTTTATATTGATACTCTGAGGCATTTTGATAGGTGAAATTTTTAATTCCAAATTACTTGAAGTCTGATTGAACTGTTCTACCACAGCCTTACGATAAAAAACTTTTTCCGAAGATTGTTGACTGCTTGAGGTAAATGAAATAGGTGTAAAAGAGTTGTTTAGGTCTTAGACCATTAGCAGAACCTGTTCTGTTATTATTATTAAATATGCCAAGTCGTTACCAAATGACTGCTCTAAGCTCCTCTTTTGACCAGCCATCTTGCTTGAGTTTTGTTGCTGTTATTGCTGTCATCGTTGATCACACAACTGTGGCTAGACTGAGTAGATTACACTTCTTTTATACCGTAAAAAGTCGGTGTGAGCATGATAAAAACGTGTTCTACGACCGATCAGAGACAGTCAAATATCATATTAGGCATAACAAGTTTTTTCTACAAAATTCTTAACTATAGTATCATTTTTTTTGCAAATTCTGTAAGAAATTTCCCAAGAATATTTTGAAACCCAATCCGCTACACATATAATACAGAAACATAATACAATAATGATCACAAATGTTGGAATATTCGTTTTGTAAGCGTTTATTCTTCCGTCTGAATTTTTTACAATTCCGCTGAACATGTCGTAAATATTGTGGAATTTGCGGTGGCTTACCAAGACTATTAAAGTACATACCTGTACTATTTTTATCAACGTACATGGCAACCCAGTGCGCACCACGCTGCTTATAATTTTGCGTATTAAGGACAAAGGCACAAGGTTTTACCCACATTAGATGAATCCAATCCACTGGATAAACACTTATGCATGAAACTTGATTTTCATCAGATATCGAATAATCTCTTTTGTGTTTCTCACTGAGAATTTCGAAAATTTTTTTTACAATCAGTGATTTTACACTGGTAACAAGTTTCAGTAGCCAATGTTTGAGATAAGCAACGTTATTAAATGTACACACGTAATTTGAATAAGGTGATTTTATATAATGGTTTATGCTCTGTACACTGCTGAAATTTAAATTCCCAAAAGCTAAACGATCTTGTTCATCTTCTAAATTTACATCTCATAAATAGTCAGTTTGGAAAAAAGATCAACTTTTTTCGTCCTTGGACGAAAATTTTACGACGATGCTTGCAAATATCTTCCAATTTTTTTAATAGTCTTTTTATCGATATATCACCTTTATACAACTCCAGATCTTGATGATTCAGTATTACCCAATTATTCTGTCTTAACATATTTTTAGGTAAGCGTCTTCACATAAAAAGAGGAGCAACAATCCAATGAGTGATAAAGTTTTTATGAATAGCTAGTATAGTCACCTCCTTTGGAATCAAACGATTTTTGTTGTCCTTTGAAAATGGCACGTCAATTACTAGATCCATACTGTTTGCAATGAAAGTTAGTCATTGACTCAGATAATAAAGATAGCATTTTCTTTACTTAAATAATGAGAAATGTAACCCTTACCACCACCATCATTACTTAACCGCTATAATCCACGACAACCTGTCTTGACGAGTCGATTTTGAGCCAACTGTCGTATTCAGCATAAATTATACAATTTACAGCGCCCTCTAGTGGATCGTCGAATCTAACATCAATTTATATATTACCATTTTTAATCAAATTCTAATGACTACCATCACTTGCCGATGAATCAGATGTCAAATCAAAAGCTTATAGGCAGTAACCGTTCGGATAGTTTTCACGGGTAATCGAGTTGCCTGAATCCACAAAGTGAATACTTGTGCCTAAAGAAAGTATATTACAGGCATCAACGTATATATTGCTTTTATTGAAATCTGGCTGTAAGGGTTTCGATGACATTTGTATTCCATCAACGTACAGACACAAAAAATTTATATTGAAATTCTTGAAATTGAACTGGTTAAGACTTTTATCTCCATTGTAAGCTATCTTTTCAATAAAACCGAGTATGATTCTTTTTAGCATATGACCTAATATGAGATTGTCAATTGTTTCTCTGTGTACGCTGTTATGTATTGTAACAGCCTCAACTTCTAAACGTGTCAGTGGGTATTTTGCAGTAGTCTGCGACAATAGTTTTTCATATGCCAGTATAAGTGAAGGATTTAATCTTACTCGACACACAAAAAATGTAGCCTTGGTAATATTTACTGTAATAATTTGTATTGATTGAAAACCTCACAATGTAAATAGCTGAGTAAATCAATCTTTCTGTCAATTATAACCGCTTTATGTTGATTGATACCTGCGAGATGAGAGTTTTTAGCTGTTGGGCCATAATTTGATAATGTTTCAATGTAAGCTCTGTATGCATAATTATTGCTCGGTGGTAAAACAGGTTTCTGATTAAATAGTTCGTCGACTTGATTGCAAAACGAATGCGAAAGATTATTTATTGGTCCGATGCTCGGTTTTCTGGTGGTCCAGCACTAGTTGTTGTTATACTCACACTCACACTTAACATTGTGTGAGCCAAGTCTAGATACTCAGTGTTGCCAGGGATGGTAAATTTAATAGGCGATTGGTCGTTGAAAAAAAAGATCGCTTTGCACTATACCCAATAAAAGCCTTTAATCGCTGTCTGTGTCGGGGGTAATTCAAACAGTGATAATTTCGACTTAACAAACTGAAAAGATTTTGTATGCGACAATGCCATTTTTAAATTTTTATTTCCAAAAATATAGCTACATGTGCTTTCTTGTTTTGCTTCTTCCTCTTTTTCGTAACTGTACCATTTTTCCAGCTTTTAGCAGCTGAGGCGTTTGTGGTGCCAGGTGTACTGAGTTGATAATGTCTTATTGTTTCTCTTTTTACATTTTGATTCCTTCCCCTCTTTCGTGCTTAACTCACCCAAGAGCAATTTGTTCAAAACAACGTCAGCTTTTCTTTTGAGCTTATTACCACTCTTACGAATGCGCTCTTTTGTCTCCTTTCTGACCAGTTTGGCACCTAGAATGGTATCATCTAGGGTATTTTTATCTGTTCGTAAAGTCTCTTTACTGACGGCTTTTGCACTTCGCTTCATCTACGGTATAAGTGCTCGAAAAAGACTTTTTAAAAAACTACTGATTCTCGCACCCGACTGGTGATAACCAAAAGAAGGTTTACCAACTCTAACGCATTTATCTCCACCACAAACCATTTGGTTATCGAAAAATCAAAAAAAAATCAACATTTTATCGGATGCGCTTAAAGTGAAGCGTTAAAGTCAGGGTACCGTAGTTGAATACAGTGGGAAATCCGTATTCGTCTCTTATATCTATTTTGATCGACTGAAACGTTAAAGGCAGCAGTGGTACCTATATAAAGGGTGAAAAGTTTTTAATTTTAACAATTCCTTAAACGTAATCGCGCAAATGAATCAAGACTATACGTAGTAAGCTCGTGCGCATATTACCGTTATATATGGCTGGCAAATATTGCTGTAAATCATGAGTACAGTTACTAATCCGTTTACAAGATTTGCTGGATGATTACGGATAATATAGTGTTCTTTATTACCTTTGCAAGCAAAAATTGCTACATTTTCTAGACCTATAATTCTAAGTAATTTTTCCGATAGTGTAAGCGTGTGTATATAAGTTGTACAATCTTTACTACATCGAAATCTAACCTGTACATAGCCACTAGCTTAGATTTTAAAATATAAATGATTTTTCACATTCTCAAGATTATTTTGTAATAGGGAATTTCGTTCCCTCTCCTCCGTTACTCTACTCTCAACTCTATAACAAAATCTCTGAATTATTCTTAATTTCTAACAGGTCTTTGCAGAGAACAACGACAAAACTACCGATGAAAACTAGCAATAAATACTTTATATGTTTAGAGCACAATGTTAATATAACACTTAAGTAACACTGTTAAGTAAACTACAAGATTAGTAATTTTCACTCTTAATTTATTAAAAGTAAATTTACCAATTTAATCACCCGACGATTTCTCGAAATTATGTGAAGTGTAAGAAAAACTGTGTGTAAAAGACTTCGGTTCGACTTAATAAAACTGTTATATAAATTATAATTAGAAGGTATTGAAATAAAATTTAATGCGTGACTTTAATATTAAAACTAACAACGGCGGCCAAATCGACGCTAAACTATGACGAGGAATCCGGCGATGCGCACTGACTCTGAATTTTTACTTTCGTAAAAGAAATAAGATGGAGGACTCACCGCAATAATAAAAGGTGTTACTCACCAATAACAAAAATCTTCAACAAGGAATCTCCTCTGCTCTTACAAAAATAGTAACTAAAAATCTCCCTCTTATGTATTAGAAAAAAATGGCAGCTTAATATCTCTTCTCAATCGAATGAAAGCTAAAAAAAATGGAGTATAGTACGTAAAACAAACTTAACAAGCATAACCAGAAATGTAGAAAGATCAACCAAGTGAAGCTATCCAGATCCAATAGAGAAGTGTCTTGCAGTCAGTGCCGCGGCGTGTATGTCGTTGAAAATGGCGACATACACCAGCACTGACAGCTCATGCTTCTCAATATTTTATTCCTAAATATGTTCTATACACTAGTGTTGAAGAGTATTTAGCCTTCACCGAGGCTCAACTCATAGTGCGCCATAGAATACCGATGGTGAGTGTGGCTTTTCCACCACCACGCGTTTCAGTTTAAGGTTAGGCTGCCCTTTAGCTCTGTCTCTCTACACCGGTAAGTCGTCTGCTCATTATACTCGCGTGCTCCTTAAAAAGAAACAATAAAAAATAAAAGAGATTAGTTTTAATTATTTGATTAATAATCGGTTTCGTGAGTGCATCTCAGCTCAAGTCTTTCTCTCTTGTTCTCTCGAATAGATTTTTTATTGAGATACAATAAACGCATCACAAAGTTCCATCTCCATGACCGGAAAACTTTACAAGTGGGCCGTTCATCGTATTAAAACACGAACAAAATGTAAGACTGTACTCTATTAACTTAGGCTATTCGCCTCTAATACAAATCAAAGAAGGAAAAGTCACGTCCTCGAACAGCACTCACATAAACCATTGATATTCCCTATAACCTATTCATATTAAACTTAAAACTTATTACTACTAATAAGTTTTACTATTCCAGTCTCATCTCACTCTACTCATTCTCTCATACACAAACAGGTAAATTGTTAAATGGGTAATAAATAAGGATTTTAGGAATAAAAAAAAATTAAAAGAAAATTACAAGCAACTCACTGGATATGTATGAAATCTCTTGACTTGATTCATCGTCTCTGGATGCTATATTTTCCATGTTTCTATTCTTTTGAACTTTCTCTTCTCTCGATGTTTTGAGCAATCCATTAATATCGTCGCTCTGGTGAGCGCTCCTGAGAAGAATCAGGAGTGGCTATTTTTAGCAGGGCTTCCTGAAGGTCTCGGGGGAGGGTTCGAATCCTCTCAGCCAATTTAACGATTTTCTTTGTCGATTCATCTCTCTCTCATCATCGCGAGTGGTGGATCGATGGGCTCGTTCACGATAATCATATATATCAGATCGTACAGCGGCGAGTCAAGGTGTGGTTCAGTAGAGGTGGGCTTTAGATCTTCAAAGAGAGCTCCTCTAGTCTTAAGTGGAAGCGGTGAACGACCTCAGCACCGACTCTTTGCTCTGTTCTCTTTCTCTCAATGGCAAACTGGTCCTGGTGGAGGGGAGGGTAGAACTCTGCTAGGTGAAGGGTTTTGAGCAGGGTAGTAATCATCAAGTTGGAGTTGACGTCAAAAGCTATTCCGTTCTCGGCTGCGTCTAGATGGGCTGATGCGCGTGCCTGGTGAAGTAAGAATAAGGAAGTCTTCGGATTCCATCTCAACATTATCTTTACCTCAATCTCTTTACCTCTTTCCGACATCTTTACCTATGTCAATGATTCCACGACTTCCACACTCTCGACCGGAAGATATCGAGGGTCCTGCTGTCGTGAAATCTCTTTTAGCTCCTTCTCTGCTTCTTTACTCTTTCGCTCCTCCAAGCTCTCTATGATGGCTGATACGGTCTCCAAAGCCACCGTTTTAGCCTCTCTTTTCCTCTTCTTCTTTGGATCGAGAGCATGGATTATTAATAGTAACGAGCAGAATTGACTCTTCCTCATTACCCCTCTTAAGCTCTTTCAAAGTAATTTAGTCATCTTTAAGAAGCTACTGATCCTCGGCTTCTCTCATTTCCTCTTCTTCTCTTATTTGTTAAGCTTTCGAATCCTTTCATCTCTTTCTCTCTCTCTCTCTCTCTCTCTCTCTCTCTCTCTTCTTTTTCTCTGCAGCTAGACGCAGCTCATATTCCAGCTGGTCTGCCCAACTGTTTGGGTTGTTTTCAGGAGGTGGAGATTGATTTCTTCTTCTTGTTTTCTCCTTCAACTTAAACTCATCAGCCCACGTAAGTGCACAATGAGCCGGGGGATAGAATTCCATCTCTGCCCGATGACCTGGGCTAAGTATACTACATAAGCCCATTGACGGCGATTAGTGCCCGGTACGTCTTGACATCTGTTAACTTAAAAAAATAAAAAGGGGAATTTCGCTTCTTGCAAGAAAAATCTGTCTCCTCATGCTTTACTACCGACTGTACGACACTTACCATTGGGTTATCACGAGGCACGAACCAACACCAAGATAACACAGCACTCGAATCACACTTTAAATAACATAGTCTTAAAAAATTCTGATCTTGATTTGTTCGTGGGGGTAAATATCGTTTTAACACGTGTACGTGTACCTTCGCATTTCTACGACTATCTCTCAGCTTTAAGACATACTACAGGTGATTTCACCTCAACAATACGAAATGGACCTTCATATTTTGGAGCTAACTTCGCAAAGAAGCCTTGTGTTTCTTTTGATAACATCTGTGCTCTCCTCAACACTTGATCTCCGACATTAAACCTTACGTCTCTTTTATTCTGATCATATCTCTCAGCTTGCTTATTTTAAGCTTTATCAATATGTCTAGCTACCAAATCTCTCAAAGCATCTAATCTCTTTAATCGATCTTTCCAGATTTCTGGATCTCATTTCGACTTAGGTCCTCTGGTCTCGATTTATCTTTGTAAACTGTTCACTGGTGAAGGATTATGACCATAGTTCAGAAATGCTAGTGAAACTTTCGTTGAAGCATAAGTAGCTGTATTAACAGCATGTCTGAACTAATGCAGATGCTTGTCCCAGTCCCGATGTTCTGATCCAACAAAGATCGAAATCATAATCTTTAAAGTTCTATTTGTTCTCTCGACTAGATTGGCCTGAGGGTGATATGGTTGAGTAGTCACATGCTTCATACCATACTCCTCTAAGGTACTTTTTAACCACTTTTTATCCAACTCTTTGCCATTATCAGTAAGTAGATAATCAGGAGCTTCTTACCTGAATATTATCAGCTCTCCAAATGCTCTCGATACTCCTTTGCTATCTGCAGTTCTTAATGGTTTTAATTCTATCCAATGAGTGAATAAATTTTGGAACACTAGTATGTATTTATACTGGTTCTTACTCATAGAAAACTCCATCCAATCAGCTGCTACTACAGCCCATGGTCTCTCGACAATTCTAATCCTCATCAAACCTTAAACACCCGTTCGCATCACTTTATATCTCTGACACTCGGAAAACTGCAGGGTGTATGAATTTATGTCATACCACGCTACTGGCTAATAATATTCTCTTATAACTCGATCATCAGTTTTCTCTATACCAAAATGTCCTGATGAGGCTTCTCTATGGGCATCATTTATCACTCTCTCTCTCTCTCTCTCTCTCGATATTCTGTTGGCACAACTAGTCTCCAGCCTTTTTCTCATATAGTCACTGGATCTAACAATCTATCTCTTATAAAGTAATATAACAAATCATCTTCCAATTTCCAATTTAAAAACTTTTTGGGAAAATGTTTTACTTCCTCTACTCTTGATAGATACTATGACTCTTTAATAGTAGTAAAACCAGCCACTTCTTCATTTTGTAACTCGGAACCTCTCGATGAAGCATCTATGATATGATTAGGAGCACCTTTTCTGTGTATAATCTCGAAGTCCCATTTCTATCACACTAAAACCAAACGAGCAAGCCTACCAGTTGGATGTCTAAGGTTTCTGAGCCACTACAGAGCGTTATGGTCGGTGTATACTGTGAAGTGGTACCTATCTAAGTAAGGTCTCAACTTCTTTATTGCCCATAGTAATACAAGACTCTCTTTCTCCGTCACCGTATAATATTTCTCTGCCTTACTCAAGACTCCACTAATATACACTATAGGATAATTCCTATCTTAACTTTTTTGTGTTAGCACAGCTTCTATGACATAATTGCTAGCATCACAATGTACCAAAAATGGCTTACTGAAATCTGGTCTTGCTGAACAGTGGTGCTTGAGTAAGTGCGCACTTTTCAGATTCTCGAGAGCTCGCTGTTGATCCTCACCCTAGGTCCAAGTTTCATCTTTATAAAGTAGCTTTACCAAAGGAATTTTCATCTCTGACTCGTTCCTTATGAATCTCGAATACCAATCAACCGTCCCCAAGAAACGTCTGAATTGTTTAATAGTTTTAGGAGCAAGATAATTATGCACTGGTGATATTCTCTCTGAATCTAGTCTCAACTCATCTTTATCTAGTTTGTATCCCAGGTAAGTTACACTTAAACATCAAAATTCATATTTTTCATTGTTCACGACTAGACCTGCGGTCACTCATCTCTGTAACACGATCTCGACCCACTTTAAATGTTCTTCGAACGTTTCTGTCACGATGATAATATCATCTAGATATCCAAAGACATGTGGCTCGAATTCTAGACCAAATAAGGCGTCGACAAGCCTTTGAAAGGTCATCGGTGCGTTAATTAGGCCAAATGGGAGACTTTTAAATTGGAATAGTCCCAATCCAGACACTGTCAATGCTGTGTATTTACGACTCTCTTTGCTTAACAGTACCTAGAAATACGCTTGCTCTAGATATATTTTAGTAATATATCTTGCTTTTCTTAATTGGTCTAAAATAGAATCCATATTCTGCATTGGATAAGCATTAGGTTTAGTGACTTTATTCACGTCTCGAAAATCAACACAGAACCTAAACTTTCCATTAGGTTTCCTGACAATCACCGGCTTACTAATTCATTTACTCACTGATTTCTCGATAATGTTCTGCTCTAGCATTCTCTTAACCTCCTCTTGTGCCACTTGAAGTTTGTATGGTAACATACGTCTTGGGCGTTGTTTAATTGGCCTCATTCAAGGCTTAATCTCTGTATGGTGCTCTATTAAGGTAGTGATTTCTGGTACTTTTGATTCTAGTGGTAAGATTTTCTTAGCCAGATCATTTACTGTTTTCTACTGCTCTTCGGTAATCTCGACTATTCCAGCACACTCTCCAAAAATAACTGCCTTAACCTCAGAACGATGATTTGAAAATTTTCTCCACTCTCCATCTGGAACCCTCCATAAATCTTGACCTACGTTTATTCTTAAGTCCCATTTTTGATGGAAATTCATACCAAGTACCATATCGTGTTTCATTTGTCTTGCAACCTTGATCTCCATGGGTTGTACTACTCCATCAAGGTCTAATACGACCTCTAGTACATCCAACAGTTTTGATTTGGCTCCAGTTACCGTCTTAATTGATAAATTACTAGGTTTCAATCTGTCTCGAAATCTCTCTCCAATCTTTGATCCAACTGATGTAATCATCGCACCTGGGTCAAATAAAGCTAGACACTTATCTCCCCCTAATTCGATTTGTGAGAAATTTCGATTCTCTGACATTGATCCTGCAACCTTTCTCTGTATATTTTCTGAATTACTCTTCTCTGTCGTACTCGGTACGACTTCTCCCCAATCCTGGACTGTTGAAGGTAAAGTATCGTCTTCAACCGACTGGTCAGGAAGCAATTCAGGATATAGAACACTGATTTCACCTGGGTTCAAGAAATTTATCTGCTGCATTAACTTTCTCATAGCTTCACTTATATGCTCTTCATAAGTCAGATTTTCTTCATTCTGAGGTATCTCATGATCTCGGTTTATACTTTGACCAGTTTCTTCATCAAGTTGTCTCTTTCTTACTATTTCTAGTTCTCTTGTATCTCTGATTTCTGTTTCTGTTTTTCTTGCATTTCTTATTACTGTCTCTGTTTCTTGATTCTCTATATTATTCTCTGGTTCTCGATTCTCTATATTTTCGTTGACTTCTCTCTCTTTTATTTTCTCTGTTATATTTTTCGTTCGTTTATTTAGAAGCCTGAAGGACGATTATACGTTCCTATTTAGCTGCTTCTCAAAAACCTACTAATGTGAGCACAGTTCTCACACGTATGCAAGGTTACACCTCTGGCTCTACACCCGTGGCAGCTAAGATTCGATAAGGCTCTATTGGTATGTTGACACTACTCTCGATTATTCGATGTTCTATTCGGACATTCAAATGAAGAATGACCTATTTGAGAACACGAATAACATATGCGTTTTGCACACTGTGAAGCTCTATATCCAAAAGTATGACACATATGACATTCACCATAAAAAACCAATAAATCCACTTTGTTGGAAGGTTTATTTCTTCTTGGACTTTAATTTACGTGTCTTTCTGGTTTTGAATGCCATTCATTATTAGTTTCTTTAGGTCTGGTTGCATTATTATTAGACCTCATCTCATTTTTCTCAGTCACTTGTGTAGACTGAGTGTTATTATCTGCATTCAGATCTACAACTTCAGTTTGAACTTGCTGATTTGATGAAGCAGAGGATTTGTTTTTCTGAGGTGCTGGCTTTGGTTGTTCCTTATTCACTTTTTGTAAATTATCTGTCTCTTTCTCTTCTATGTCATCTTTAATCTCGACTCTGTCAGCTGGTATTTTCGCATTTTTTGTCTCTCGATGATAGGCAGCACCTGGAATTTTTAAATTCTCTTTTGTAGGAGGTGGAACATATATCTAATCCAATTCCTTTTGTTTCTCCCACCTTGTCCATACTTCTTTAAATCATCAAAATTATATATCTTTTTTGTTGACATATACCGTCGATACTCTGGCAATAGATTCCGATATGCTATCTCTAGTTGTCTTTTAAGTGATGGAGGATAGTTGAAACGGCCGACAATATATTCAGAATTAGAGAGGTGATTGAATATCTTTTCTCCTTTTCCTTGAGTTCTGGCTTTTAACTCATCTAAGATATCCTCCTCGTCCATAACTGGAATATATTGTAGTTTAAGGGCCTTTTTAAATCCTCTCCAATCTCGAATTCTCCTCTCAGCTGTTTCATATCAGCGACTAGCTCCTTTCAAAAATATGCAGTGTAGTACTTTTATCCAATCCTTATCTGAGCAACCCGTACTCTTTTCACATTTCTCTAAATGCTTCAAAAAGTCTTCTGCATTCTCTTGACCCGAAAATGTCAAATGCCAAGATTGCAGAATTCTAACTAATTCAAAGTTATCTTTTTTTTCTTTTTTTTTCAAGTTTTTCTCTCAGCTCGAATAGGATAGTCAGACTCACTTCCACTTATTGAACTATTGCTACTACTACTACTGCTCAGATCTCTTGATTTATTTTTAGAATGTTCATGATGTCTACTGGTATGACTCTTATCTCTCTTATCACTCGATACCTCTCAAATATTACTATGAGTCGATCTTAACATTAACGACTTGTCTGTAAGTACATGACTTCTCTTACTCTTATTTGAGGATTGAGGATCATCTCTGTCAGATTTCTGATATTTATGACAACAACTTGTTTGATCTCTCTGTTGGAGTTCATCTCCTTTTTCTCTTGATTGGTTGCTTTTTTCTTAGTTGGTTGTCTGGTTTGCTCGTTGTTGGTCTTGCCTCCTTTCTTCAACTTTTTCACTTAACTCGTTTCTCGACTCATCTCCAATAGGTTGAGAATTATCATTTTTGTTACATCTCCTTCTCATCATGTTTGCATCATACGACAACATTGTTGGATCACTATATTTATTAATCCGACCCAAGATAGTATAGTCACTTATAGATAATGGATTAGATGACTATTTTCCAGCCAGAGTGGTTATAGGTGGCAATCCTGTTGAGACATTATTTCCATATATAGTTGACGTCATCTTGGGTAATAAATAGGTTGAATGCAAATGAGTGCCACTTATGGCAAGCGTACTCGTTACGGTCGTAGTAGTTACGGCTATAATGGTCACCACTGGTGCGTAAAGAGAAGGAGGTAGTAGTCACATTATGCATTGGAGATATCCTCGTATCCTTTTTACTTGGAATTATAGTATGGATTGCTTGGAATTATAATTATCTCCTAGTGTCGTCGCCTCTAGCTCCCTCTGACTCTCCAGAGTCTTGTCCCGAAGCTGTTACTATTCAAGACTCTATTTGCGTGTGTATTCCCGAATCAATCATATCTGGAAGTAAAGACTTTAATGATGAGCTTGTTCGACGACCTCAGGAAACCACGGAACTTTGTTAATGATACCTTCTTATAATTTACTTTTCTCCCTACTCAAATCTCGATAATCCTGACTTTTCTTGAATATCTATTTTTCATTTGCTAGACAGTTCTTGAAAAATGGAACAAGAATGAGCAGAAACTAAAAAAATTTAGAATAAAATAAATTAAAACTTCTAGAAACTTCAAATAGAGGTGCAATTAGCGAAGGTTCAACCTCCGCAGGGTAAAAGGGATGACTCGATAAACTCTTTTCTTATAATAATAATAATAATAATAATAATAAACAATTTCCTCACTAATAGCAGGCAATTGAAGCAACTCAAATCTCAGAAGTAGATAGAATTTATTCTCTTTTGGGTATTCAAAATGAAATTTAATTATTTCAAGGTTATAGGCTGATAGACATTCACACACAAAAATCGCTTTTAATATATACACTTATCTCCAACCTATCTCCACACACAGTATAAAAGAAAAAATATACAATATATATAGAATAAATATTTAAAATATGTCAAATCATATGAATTTATAATCTGCCGATTACCTATGTATTTTTCATTTATTTAGAAAGAAAATAAAAAATCTTGCTCATAAAATGAGACTTAAAACTTCTTTTTTTTTACGCTCTTGTTGAGTAAATAAAATGATCTTGAGTATATGTCAATTTATTATCTCTTCTCAATAAATAAAAATTTCTTAATATTCTCAATAAATTAAAATTTTCTCTTCCCTGACTGTTTTATCAACCTACCCCACTGATCTCAAAAAATAATCTATTCTTCTTTATTGATAATTTCTCATTCAACTTTCGATGAAATCGAATATTAATAATACCAGAAAATTATTTTCTCAATTCCCGACTCCCTTCTCAACTCTCGATAAATTAATTTTCTCAGTTCTCGGATAGCAATAAAAAAAAATTCTTGAAAAAATAAAAATATTTCTTGATAATAATAATTCTTTTGAATAAATAATTGTTATAAGCAATCCAATATTCTTCTCTCCACAATAAAATATCAACAGAAAGAGAAGACTTCTTCTCTCGGTCTCATTCTTTTTATCAAAGTGGCAAATTAAATAAAATATTTTGGGAAATAAATCAAAAAGTATATATATTAAAGAAAATGTCTTACTTAAAATATATATGTATATGGGCAATTCTCAAAAACTTCATTCATTTTGGTCACTCGATTTTTAACAATTCAAAAGTCTATAATACAAGTTTCTGGGGTGGCACACATTTCAATAAGGGCTTAAATTACTAGTTTGTTAAAGTAGAATATGTAATTAAATTTTGGTATCGATTGGAAAATTGCCCTTCACTGTATATAATTTTATACGTCAAAAACGATACTTTTTTTTATATTTTTCTACGTGTGTTTCTTGAGCTATAAAAAAGGTGCATACTTTCGATCATTCTCAAATTTTTACAGCATAATAAATACGGTAAATACAAAAGTTTAAGCCTATCCTGGTACATGTGCCCTTCTTTATAAAGCTGTTTGACTATTTTTAATGTAGGTGTAATTTTCTAGATGAATCACATATTCTACTTTAAAAAACTAGTAATTTAAGCACTTATTGAAGTGTGTGCCACCCCAGAAACTTGTATTATAGACTTTTGAATTGTTAAAAATCGAGTGACCAAAATGAATGAAGTTTTTGAGAATTGCCCATATGTGTGTGGAGAAATCTGTCTTATAAAGCTAAAAATTTAAACTCAACACAATTTAAAGTAAATATCAATCCGAACACTTATTGTTTAACTAACATCGCTCACCATTTTGTTAGAATTTCTCTCGAAAACCTATGCTACGTCGCCATTTTGAAAAATAAAAAATTTCTCTCCAACGGTTTTTTACACTTTAATAAGCACTCTACAATTTTCTTTACACTCACAACCATTAAAAAATTACACTCTCAAAATGCTAAATTTTTTTTTCACTGATGTCCAACTGATCCCGACGAAGTCTCAGACTTTTGGTGCCATTTGTAACAGAAGATTTCGTTTTTTTCTCTCCCGTTACTCGACTTTCAACTTCGTAACAAAATCTCAGAATTACTTTAAATTTCTAATGTAATAATTTTCCTTAATCCTACTGTAAATATAACAATGAATAAATTAGCAATTAACTCTCTCGGGTGGGTTCTAAACGGGTCTTCGCAGAGAACAACGACAAAACCACCGATAAAAACCAGCAATAAATAATTTATTTATTCAGAACAACACAATGTTAATATAACACTTGAGTAACAGTGTTAAGTAAAGTAAAAAATTAGTAATTTTCACTCTCAATTGGGATGTTACATGAAATTTTTTTTTAAATCCATTACATCCGTTATTAAGAAAATGAAAAAATAAAGGACACGCATTTTTTCTTTTTTCATGAAAATGAAAACTTGAAGAGATAGAGGCAGTTGAAATTGGTGTGACGTCACGATTGTCATTTGCCAATAGCAATCGTGACGTCATTTATTATAGCACTATATCTTTATATATCAAAATTGTAATAACTTATATCGGCTGTAACTTTTGTAATTCATCATATTTTGAAAAACAGAAAAATACGGGTCTTTTATTTTTTCGTATTCTATCTGACGGATATAATACATTTTTTCATGCAAAATGCTAATTTATTAAAAGTGAATCTAACAATTTAATCACCCGAGAATTTCTTGAAATCATGTAAAGTGTAAGAAAAACTGTGAAAAAGACTCTGGCTGGACTTAATAAAACTATTATATGAATTATAATTAATTAAAATCAAATCGAATGCGTGATGTTCATACTTAAGTTAACAATGGCGACGAAACTGATGCTAAACTATGACGAGAAAACCGGCGACGCGCACTGACTCTGAATTATCATTTTTGTAAAGAAGTAAGATGGAGGACTCACCATAATAATAAAAGGTGTTGCTCTTCAATAACGTAAATCTCCAACAAGAAATCTTCTCCGCTCTCTCAAAAATAGTAACCAATAATACATAATCTTCCTCTTATGTATTAGATAAAAAAGGAAGCGTGATACCTCTTCTCAATCAAATAACAGCCGAACACAATGGAGTACAATACTCGAAACAAACTCAACAAGTATAACCAGAAATGTAGAAAGATCAACCAAGTGAAGCTATCCAGATCCAATAGAGAAGTGTCTTGCAGTCAGTGCCGCGGCGTGTATGTCGTTGAAAATGGCGACATACACCAGCACTGACAGCTCATACTTCTCAATAAAGTGTTTTATTTCTAAATATGTTCTATACACTAGTGTTAAAGAGTATTTAGCCTTCACCGTGGCTCAACTCCTAGCGCACCATGGAATACCGATGTGAGTGTGGCTTTTTCATCACCACGCGTTTCAGTTTAAGGTTAGGCTGCCCTTTAGCTCTGTCTCTCTCCACCGATAAGTCATCTGCTCATTCAACTCGCGTGCTTCTCAAAACAGCACAATAAAAAAATAAAAGTTATTAGTTTCAATTATTTAATTAATAACACAGGCACACAAAAAAAAAGTTATCTGAGTTTGACACAAGACCTATATAATTCTAGGTTTCTAGGTTCGATGAATCCGAATCCGAGGCCAGATTTAGGCCATCATCCTCAGGTTTTCCCCTAGCTAGGGATAAACTCTAGGTAATTGTGTAATCGACATGTACTTTCATGAACTCGGGGAACCAGGTACTCAGACGTTGCCTAACTCAGGGGCTTACACTGAGTTTATGTAAAACGAGATATACTCATCATAAATAACACTAAGAACATAACCTTAAAACGAGAAAAATCCTTTATGACAATGGATCCTGTCAATATCATTTTAACTATCTTGCAGCTCTCTCTCTTCGTCTCCACCACTGTTCAGTATCCAAAATGATAACTTTCTTATCAATATGGACCTAAGATCAGAAATTCGTATGAATAAAAATTGTAACTATCCGTTATCGGTAAATAGATTATGGTATGATTTTTCGATGATACCTTGTTCTCTTGTCTTCAAACGACCTGTGGAAGGGGTTCCGTCTCTTTCTTTTTCTTACTTGATCCTCTCTCAGCAAGGTCCAGCAGTAGTCAGCTAACATATTGATATCCCAACGGTCTCGATATCTCCTCTCCATCTCCTTTATACCCTGATGGAACCTCTCCCCTTGCTCCTCACTGAAATCTCCACAAATCTCTGGAAATTCATGTAAATTAAAATCGAGAAAATGAAGTTTGTAATTCATATTACACCTCAACTTATCGTAATTTGTAACAAGTTTTGCAACTATCATTTTGTAATCATGTCTCTTATTATTACCTAGAAAATTTTTGACAACTTGTTGGAAACTTTGCCAAGCAGATTCTTCAGGATCTGTTTTTGTTGTAACGAATTGAGGATCCCTTAACATTTTTCGTATCTGAGGTCCATCAAAAATCCCTTCTTTCAACTTGGCATCTGAAATTAGAGGGAATTTTCGACACAAATATTGGAAGCAATTTCTATTTTTATCAAGTGCCTTGACGAATTGTTTCATCAGTCCAAGCTTCATGTGAAGTGGGGAAATCAAAATTTTTAAAGGTTCCACGAGTGGCTTAGCGATGATGTATGTTCCTGTTTGAAATATCAGTCTTGGATCCCATTTTGATTTTTTAAAGTGGTCCCTTCTATCCCATAAACAGAGATAGCAGGGTGTCTCGGTGAATCCCGATTGTTGTCCCAAAATCATGGATAAAATTTTGAGATCACCACATACAAGCCAGTTGTGCTCTGAATAATGGATTTATTCCAAAAGTAATTTCAAATTCATGTATTCCTCTTTCAACTGGATTAAGGGAGTGATCGGCACCGGTGCGAATACATTCTTATTATTGAGCAACACTGCTTTCAAGCTCCGGGTTGACGAGTCGATAAAGAGCCTCCAATCCTCAGACTTTTATATATCAGGCTTTAGTATATTAATTAGTCCTTTAACGTTGTTACAGTGGACTAGCTTATCTTTTTGAGTCTGTTCTTCAACGAAGTATTCACGGAAATTCTTTTCTCTATCTCTGTAGACAGTTGATTTAACACCATGTTCCAGTATATCCCTCCTCTTTGGATCTGAAGCTAAATATTCTGCCGCGTCTTTAGGGAGTCCTATATTTCTTATCAAGTCATTCAATACTTTTTGTGTATACAATATAATAGGCTTCTTTTTATCATTGTATGGTTTAAAGTCTCCATGTTCGTCCTCAGATCCATCTTCGTCAAATCTATCTGATTCGTTGCATCTATTATCCTGTTCACTCAAAATCACCCCTGTCATCAGTTTTTGATTGACTTACTGGGGAGGGTACATTTTCATTCTGTTTCCTATCAATTGGATCGGATTCAATCGCTCTCGTAACTGATGAAACATCCGCGTATACTATTTTACTTTTATTTTTTACGTTGAACCCAGATACTTTTGTATTACAAAAATAACATTGCCTTTTATCTTGAGGCTTTCTCCAACGAGTCGGTTGTTTAATTTTGAGTCGAATATCTTCTCTTCAAGTGATCTAAAATCTGCCAAATCAGCTTCCCACACCTCAACCACCAAAAACGTTGTAATATCGACAAGGAGAACGACGTCTCACGCGTTAGCGTAAAGTATGTGCATCCTGACTCTCTAGCCATTTGGCAATCGTATTGTTTTGCGTGTTTCTGTTGATTAGCACCAGGAACGCTGATGGTGCAGAAAGATTATAGTAATAACGCTTAAGATCGTCCGGCTTTGTCGTTTCCTCCTTTTCATCCTTCTTTTCCATTGCTTCTTCTTTTACAAACCATCTTTTACTCTCACTTTCGTTGTCTTTTAAATGTATTTTTAACGCATTTCAAAAATTTATCAAACGCAATTTGGCTGATCATGCACAAAACAGTGATAAAAGTTGCATTCTTTTCATTAGCATCCGACGTCTCCGAAAGCATGCATAGAAATGCACGTTTATCCAACAGTCCGTAAGTTCTTATACTATCCATTTCTTTTTTTATTTGAATATGAAATATCTTGCTGTTGACAGGCATTGTTTACAGCAAGATATTTCACAGTCACGTTTTCAGGTGTACCCTGTTTCAGATCTATGAACAAACAGCCTTGTGGCTATGCTGTGGTACCAAGATATGCCTTTTGCAAAAAACAAGGCTCCTCGGGGCAGATTTGGCGTACCAGATTATTTATTTTCACGTAATCGTGCGGGTTTTTAAATATCACGATGTAATTAGAGTTTTAAAAAATTTCTCACTGACCTTGATAGAAGAGATTTCGCGAGACAAAGATGACGCTCAAGTTATTGTGATGACTGCCTTTGGTGAAGAGATTGACTACAGCTTCGCTGGACGATTTTCTCATCAGATCGTCGAGAATCAAGAATTTTGCTTGTGAAATGTTGGCATTATCTTCGCTCTTTGGTGAACCTTCGTAAAATTCGACCCCTTTACCCAACTCCTCCTAAATTGGCTGTCTTTCGGTATAGTACAAGAATTTTTCATCACTCATGCGATCAATGTAATGCAAAAAGTTTTTCACTAATACAGTTTTACTACACGAGTTAGGCCCACAAATCATCAAAGTCCACTGATGCATCTGCCTGCAAACGTCCATATTACGGCTGCTTCTAAACTTCTCAAAACTTTTACTACTAACATCATCACATCATCAAACCACTTTACATATACGAGCATTAGTAGTGATGAGCAAGAATGGGGGGGGGGGGCGGTGGCGGTAGCAGCGCGCGCGTGTGCGAGCAAGATAGCGCTGGTGTTAGCCAGTCATTTAGCTGTTTAGCCATATAGCTGGCAAACAATAGCATTATTCCGCTCTTAAGCTATATGGCTGGAAGAGCCTCACAAGTATCAACCTATTATTTGCTTGGAAAAGCTCACCACGATCACTCTTGTATTTCCTATTATCACTGTCACCGTCATTTTGAGTATAAAAGTAAAAGCAGTTGCAGTTATCGATTAGTGTTGGACAAGTTGTGGTATCGAGAAAATAAATAAGTTATACTAAAGAAATTTGAGCAAAAAGTAATCAAATTTTAACAAAAAATTCAGTAAAGACTCAAATTCTTAAATTTTAATAAACTTTTGTAGAGAGTCGTCAGGAACTGTGGTGATTATCTGTAAATCGTGAAAAATAATAAAATAATCAAATAAATAAGGTACATTTAAAGGAAGACAGACCGGATATTTGTGTGATACCTGTGTGGGATTATAGGAGTCGCGCCGCGCGATGTGGAGAGTGGGAGCAAGCGGCACGTGATAGAGAGAGATTTAAAATGAGAGTGGAAAGAATGAAAATCATTCTGAAACCTATAATTTTGAAAAAATTTGACGACTTCTCAATTTACAAAAAACAAATTTATTATTTCTGCATTATTGTCAAATACATACATACACGCACACACGTGCATCTTTAACATACACGTACACACATACACATAAATACATACATACATATAAATACACATACACATACACACATACACATACACATACACACATATACACATACACATACACACATACACATCCACTTACTCATAAACACATACACACATACACATCCACTTACTCATAAACACATACACACATACACAATATCCGTCTCTCCGTCTCCGTCTCTCCGTCTCCATCTCTCCGTCTCCGTTTCTCCGCTTCCATCTATCTGTCTCCTTTTCTCCGTCTCCGTCTGTCTGTCTTGGTCTCTCTGCCTCCATCTCTCCGTCACCGTCTCTCCCTTTCCGTCTTCGTCTGTCTGTCTCCGTCTCCGTCTGTCTGTTTCAGTCTCTTTGTCTCCGTATCTCCGTCTCCCTGTTTATCTCTTTGTCTCCGTCTCCGCCTTTTCGTCTCTGTCTCTCAGTCCCCGTCTCTCCATATCTCAGTCTCTCCGTCTCCGTTTTTCCGTCTTCTTCCCTCTGTCTCTGTCTGTCCGTCGCTGTCTCTCTGTCTCCGTCTCCGTCCCTCTATCTCTGTCTCTCCGTCTTCCTGTCACCAACTCTTCGTTTCCGTCTCCACCTTTTCGTCTCTGTCTCTCGGTCTCCGCCTGTCTGTCTCCGTCTGTCTGTCTCAGTCTCTTTGTCTCCGTATCTCCGTCTCCCTGTCACCATCTCTTCGTCTCCGTCTCCACCTTTACGTCTCTGTCTCTCGGTTCCCGTCTCTCCGTCTCCATTTTTCCGTCTTCTTCCCTCTATCTCCGTCTGTCCGTTACTGTCTCTCTGCCGCCATCTCCCTGTCATTATCTCTTCGTCTTTGTCTCCACCTTTTTGTCTCTGTCTCTTGGTCTCCGTCTCTCCATCTCTCCGTCTCCGTTTCCGTTTCTCCGTCTCCGTCTCTTCGTCCCTGTTCTTCCGTCTTTTTCCCTTTGTCTCAGCGATGAAAATAGCGACCGTGAATTCTTAATTACACAACACTTACAATAGCAGCCACCTTTTTTTAACCACACAGCGCTCAAAACAGCAGTGGCGAATTTGTAACTACACAGCGCTTAAAATAGCATTTGTGAATTTTTAATTACACAGCGCTTACAATAGCAGCCGCGTTTTTTTTACCACACAGCGCCCAAAATAGCAGCTGCGAATGTGTTATTACACAACGCTTACAATAGTTGTGTTTTTTAACTATACAGCACTTACAATAGCAGCCGCGTTTTTTTAACCACACAGTGCTTAAAATAGCTGCTACGAATTTTGATATACACAGCGCTTACAATAGTTGTTGCGTTTTTCACCTTTAGTTCTCAAAATAGCTGTCGCGTTTTTTAAACCAGATAGTGCTCTGAAAAGCAGTCGTGAATTTCTAATAACACAGCGCTTACAGTAGTTTTAGCTTTTGACCCCATCACAGCACTCACAATAGCAGCCATGTTTTTCTTAACCACACAGTATTAAACAGCAATCGTGTTTTTTCAATGGTACAGATGTTACATCATGAACGTATTTTTTTTTTATTAACATTGGTAAATCAAAATTCCTCAGTTATTAAACAGTCGCATTATTTCATTATTAAGCGAAATAAGGTAGATCGTAAGAAAAGAATCAAAATGTATATTTTGAAATTACCAAAGGAATCCTAAAAACTATTACGAAACATATTATCAAACTTAAAGAAAATTTATAAATAAAAATTTATGTAAAAAATAATAAATCTTATAAACAAATATGAGTATAGAAGCCAAATGAAACAAATAACATTCGGGACATTACCCCGGGTTTCTTATTGGTAACAAGTTTACACTGCCCGTAAGTTCTATATTATAAAAGCAATTGCTAATACTACACACACCTATATCGATTATTAGAATATATATACGCGTATAAAAATCTATTTAATTAAAAGCGTTAGAAAGATATTAATGAACCTCGAGGATCTATATATTTACATATCGTGCCTATTCATTTGTCTGCCCGTACCCAGCACCAATCTACTTAAGAAGTACTACAAGGTAAGAATATATAATTACTTAATAAACTCTTTATTCAAAAGTATTGAAATTATCCTTTAGTAATTTCCAATAGTGAGAGCGATTTCGTTTAATCAAATATTGGTGGAGCTTTTCCACCACTAGGTTTGTATACACTCTAAAAATATATCTAACTATTAAAAGCCTAATAAAATTGAATATATATATTTACATACATTTCTAATATACTTACCTTAAAATTGTTCACTTTTATTTAGTCCTGGTGCAAGCCAGGACCTAACATTTGGTACTGGTACGAATTAGTTTGACCTAACATTTTGGTTCTGGTACGAATTAGTTTGACCGTAACATTTTGGTTCCGGTAAAAACTTTTTAATTGAGAAATCGTATTGAATATATTAAAGAATAATTAGAGAAAATTTATAATTCTTCACCTACTTATATATAAAGTGCATAAAAATATATTCAAAGGGCTTATAATAAATACAGTGTTCAAGAGTGTATTAATAAACCGCAAAGTGCGTCAAATAAAATATTTTATATTAAAGGCACACAATAAATAAGTATACATGAAATTATTGAACGCGAAGTGCATTATTAATAGCGAATAGCTTTATTGAAAATAAAAATATTGAACGCGAAGTGCATTATCAAATACGAATAGCGTCATTTAAAATAAAAATATTAAACGTGAAGTGTATTATCAAATGTGAATAGCGTCATTGAAAATAGAAATATTAAACGCAAAGTGTATTATCAAATACAAATAGTGTTATATTAAACACGAAGTGTATTATTAAATACGAATAGTGTTATTAAAAATAAAAATATTATACAAATAAAATTAATATATTATACGCCAAGTGCGTAATTAAAATATACGCGAAAGTGCGCGATTAAAAATCATATATCAAATGAATAATACAATTTACATAAAAATTGTCAATAAGTGTAAAACCATTAAATCAATTTATAAATAAATAAATCTATACATCAATTATTTTTAGCAAGAATAATCATAATTTTTTTTCCATGAGAAATCAAGTAAAAATTACAAATTGTTTTATAAACTGATTTCAAATAATATCATTTATTTAGTGCATTGAGAAATTACAACATATATCAATAATTTTTGCATAATAATTTAATTTGAAAAGTGAAATAAGTTTCAAGTTCACGGTCAATAAAAGAAATGAAAAGAAAATCTGACTAAACAGTAAACATTCAATATCATTTAAAATATTGAGTTTTAATAATAATATTAAATAATACTAGAAACATATTAATTTTCTTTTTATGAAAAGAATATAAAATTAAATTCAAAGATACTAAAATAAAGTAAACAGACTGCATTTAAAAAATAGAAAGTTGTCATCAAAACATTGCAAGTTTATTAAACTCGCAAAATAGAAGCTCAGCCAAAATTCTCGCGGTACGCTCTTGTATAATTCCAACAACAGTAGGTCAATATAAAAATTTCAAAACTTAGATTAGCAATATTCTTAATTTTCATGCAAGAATAGTAGGACAGTGTCAAAGAATTTTAATAAATAACACTTGCAGTATTTTTTGTTTACAAACACAATTGTAAACGGTGTAAAAGAAAAAAAAAAAAACATGATGTTAATAAGACCGTTTAGACATTATTGATGCAACATGAATTACATGTATCTTGGTAAATAAGAATAGTATATATTCTGTTACAAAATAAAATGAATATCTATCAATCTAAAAATATCCATAATAATAAATCATCTTTTACATTAATTTAATAAAGTGCTAACATTGATTGAACTTATTAAATTTCCCTGATGAAAAATTAAAAGATAAAAATCATAATGTAGTGGAATGATGATAATTTTTTATTTTTTTGAAGTTTTACCAATATGTGATGGTAAAAACATGCTACCCAGAGAATATATTAATGAAATAAAATTAGCAAGAAGTTTAGCAAGTGATTAAAGGAATCTGTTTTTAATTGCAAAATTGAAACTCATTGGAAGTCACATCTTTTCTCTTATACATCGTGCAAAAATCGATAACATAGATGATTTTATAATAGCATTAAATATTCTGTATCCAAATGATGAACTTACTATAGACAAAAAAATTATTGTATGTATTGTGAAACTACAGGTCACTTACGTAAAAATTGCAAGAAGATAGATGATTTATGACTTTTTGATCTATCGTATGATGAAAATAAAGAATACTGTGATAATACATCTGTTAATGAACCAGAAACGTCAACACATAAAACTGCAGAATTTAAAACACATAATATGAACAATCTAATTATAGACAATACAACATCTTCACGTTTTGATATAACAAATATCAAAATTAACGAAAAAGAAAATTATGAAAAAACAAACATAGAACATCAAGAAAATGTTCAAGCTAATACTATTTTATTAGCCAAAAAAACTACTAGAGAAGTTAAATACAACGAACCTCATATAAATTATATAAAAAAAAAATAATTCGAATGTATTCCAATTGAATCTGAACAAACTGAAAAATTATTAAGTAATCATGTTATAATACATCAAGTTCCAGTTTTAGAGGATTTCGAAACAGTGCATTCATATGTTTTGACCATAAGAAATGACACAAAAAAAATAAATTGTGTAGAAAAAGAAAAATCATATACAAATTATCTCAAACCGAATAAAGATTGCGAAAATAACTTAGAAATGCGTAAAAGAAAAATCAATAATTTTCGACAATTTTGGCCCATTAATGAATGACTTTATAGAATACAAAAAACATAATTGAAAATTTCTTACCAGAACTGAACAATTCTGAAATAATTCAAGAGACTAATTTTGCACAAGAAGCACAAATTATTTACAGCGATAATTCTGTATTAAAAATCAATGATGGACCAGACCTTGATAAATTGATTAAACTATGTTTAATTATAACAAATCTTGCCAGCAAAAATAATATATCCAAACTCATTAAAAACGATACAACTAATAACAAAGATGATTCTCTACATGAAAATAATAAATTTTCAAAAATACAAAAATGCTTTACAACAAATAGCTCTAATAATTCAAATAACAATCAAAATAAAATGGTATTCGATAAATATATCAAATACACTAATATTATCAAAATAAAACTAAAACAATTAGATAATAAGACGTCTAAAAAACAAAATTATTCCCAAAAATAAGAATATCACATTAACTCATAATCAGCAAGGTTCAAATAAAAAAATAATTAACAACAATATATTTAAATGCTTTGACTTATAATTGAAAATTTTAAATAACATCAAACAAATCAGAAACATATTTCATTTCTACTATTATATCATGAACAAAAATTATAAATATTTTAGAAAAAAATCTAATCCCTTTTTCTCTTTTTCAGGAATTTTTGCACATTTCATAAATTTTTAAATCTCTATAATTTCATTTTTTTTATATTCTAGTTCATTTGTATTATTTATGTTTTATTGATAAAAAATTTTTATAAAATAAGAAAAATCTATAAGTTTTCAAAATGTGGCTTGTTTTACAGATTGTCGATTTAAAAGTTCTATCAACTTGTGGCGGTCTGTGACTCCTATCAGACCGTGGCACAGAAGTTGTACAGAAGGACAAGGAAGTTGAGGTTATGAAATAATTACACGAGAGATATGTATGGTTAAGCGTATATTGCTATAGCCAGGTATACAGTCGGTAATCGAATGAATAAGAGAGTGCTCGCAGGCCAACACGCTAGCTCGCATCGCATAGTGGGGAATCGCAACTTCCCTCTTATAGGTTACTAACATTGTTACACACATACGTAACTCACGACTCTTATAGGTTACTAACATTGTCTCACACATACGTAACCCCACAATACTCCCCCTCTTTTTTAAAGTTTTATTACAATTGTTTCAGTTATTTTTACAGTATCCTGGTTAAACATGCCTTGTGCTTGTACTTACGTACTCCACTCATTCCTTGCGTACTATAATTTATTTCCATCTGACTCCATACATTTGCATATCAAAATTATATTTTTACATATTGCGATTTGACAATTACATACGTTTACGCACTTAATTGCACTTTACTATTCATCAACTCTGTTTGCGCTTATTTGCGCTTTTTACCTTTAGACTGTGCTTAGTCGCACTTTGACGTGAATTGCGCTTAATTGCACTTACATTTGGCTGTATGTTTAATCACATATTATTGCCGTGCTATTCGCACTAAATATTCCTATACACATTAAGTGCAATAAGTTTATACAAAAAATACTATAATTACATGCGTTCGATACGCTCAGTCTCATACTTTGATACATAATCACTTGTTGAGTTTTATATTTAACATTTCATGAGAATACATGTTACTCATTTATATAAATCGTTATCCAGATACGCTTAACGCGTTGTTAAAACAAAATATAGATAGTTTTTATTTACATAATGGGTATATTTTACGCGTTTACATAAAATAGACACTCCTTCATTGTGCAACCATGTCTTGCATGCGCTGGATGCGCTGATAATTTTCATACCTGACTTTACGTTGGATTACATGCATAAAAAAATAATAAAAAAAGATAAAAAGATACAATACTTGCAACGCATGATTGCACGTCATACAAAATATAACACATTCACTCATGCACTCACACATTCGTGACACTTCATTGCACTGAGTGTATGTCTTTCTTCGTGTTCTGCAGGCTCTTTGGAAAGTTGTAAATACAGACTTCCTTGACTGGCAGGTCGTTAACGAACGTGGTGGGCGTGCGATGCTCCACTTGTTCGTACGTTGTCATCATGTTACACTGCGCCGTTCATCACAGTGCATTTTCACGGTTGCAATTACTCCTTGAATTTCCCAAAACCATCCTCTGCCAGTCTAAATTTATGTTTGATACGACGAGAGATGTGATCCTTGATTAGATTATCACTTGCATCGCTGCAGAACACAAAGCTCTAAAATGAGATAGGAAGAACACTAATGTTTATTAGAAATGGGTTAACAATGGGTGTTCCCAGGAATGGGACAGCTGTCCAATGAGAGCACACCAAGGTTACCTGAATAAAACAGAAAAAACAAAATATTAATACAGAAAAAAAGAAAAGGTATACATATACATTTGAATACATTAATACATACATCATACAATACAATCAATGTTACATCCTTGCTCATATATCATTCATTCTTTAATTTTTATGACCCTTAAAACTATTTACAAAAGCGGGCGGAGCATGGTTCCCTACATTAGCGCTAAGGTCGAACCTAACTAATTTTCTACTCGCAGTTTTCCTAACGCGATCGTCTCTTAGAATACTACTTATATTGATGCTATCGGTTCTTTTTCTCCTTTTTAAGATGTTGGGTATAAACCTATCTTTTTTGGCTTATGAGGGACAGCGTTTGTGTGCTCTATGCTCCTGCCTTTGTTGCTCTGTGGTGCATTCGTAGCATCCGGCTGGCTGACAACTATCTGTTCGTCTGGGTGACGGTCTTGTGGGTCTAACTCAGCCGGAGATACCTCGTCTGGTGGATTGACGTCGTCAAAGGTTACATTTAACCATTCATCGTGAGCGACTTGCACATCTTCATCGCTACGATGTACTTCCACCTCTGTGCGCGTTTGTTCGCCTTGAGCAACGTTGCATGGGGCATCATTGTCATGTGATGGTGGCGTGGGCAGACATTCTTCGTCTATTGGTCTTTCTTGTGCTGGTTGCTCGGCTGGCGTCAGTTGTTCTTCACTTCTTAAAAAGAAGGCTGGTTTCAATCTATCTACCGATACAACCACGTTTCTGCCATTTTTCTCTATAGTATAATTCCTACCACCATCGTGCCTTGCTATTACCTTGTGAGGCCCTGAATACGGGTGTGTGAGGGGTGGTTTGACCGCCTTTATTCTCTCGAACACATGGGTGCAGCAATTTAGCTCTTTAAATACAAAAGGTTTGATTGCGCAATGATGTGCAGCGGGTACTGGCTTAATTTGCCTTATGTACTCCTTAAATTCCACGAGAAATTCGCTCGAATCGTGTGCACTGATCTCCCGAAACTCACAGAGATCACCCGGTACAGTTAATGTTGTACCATATAAGAATTCGGCTGGACTCGCCCCTGTATCCAATCTTAGGCGGGTGCGCAGGCCAAGCATTACTGTAGGCAAGACCCTGGTCCATTCTGCCGTTTCTGTGTGACACATGATTGCGGCTTTAAGATCCCGGTGCCATCTCTCTACGATGCCGTTGGAGGCTGGGTGATATGGAGTTGTTCTGATTTTCTTACACCCGATGTAGTTTAACAACTGTTTAAACAGTTGAGCCTCAAATTGCCTTCCTTGGTCACTTGTTATGATGACTGGTGCGCCAAATCTCGCCACCCAATTATCATAAAAAGCGCGTGCAACTGTGGGGGCGGATACATCTTGCAGCGGAACTGCCTCTGGCCATCTTGAAAACCTGTCTATCATTGACAGAATGTATCTGTATCCTTCACATGATGGTAGTGGGCCCACGAGATCCACATGAACATGGGTAAAACGAGCATCTGGCTCAGCGAACTTGGAAGGCAAAAACTTATTTTCTCGAGAGATTTTAGATCTTTGGCACTCAATGCACGCCTTGCACCATGCTGCCACCTCCTGGTTCATCTTGGGCCATACATACTGTTGTCTAATCAGCTTAGCTGTTACTTTGCCCGATGGATGTGAGTTCTGATTGTGGAACAAGTTAATTACGTCCTGTCTTAGTTCTTTTGGAACGTAAGGACGGAAAACCTGATCCACCAACTCTACATACAGGAAGGTCTTACCAGCTCCCCACTGCAGCTTAATTAACTTGAGAGGGTGAGTAGGATTCTCCAAAATCATCTTTAGTTCTTCATCCTCTAGCTGCTTCTTTGCTAACTCCTCTAGGGAGAAAAGCGTAGGAAATCTTACATCCTCAATCCTTGATAAGGAGTCTGCCACGGCGTTATCTTGTCCTGGCAAGTAGCATATCTCGGTGTTAAATTCAGCTATATACGATAGCCTTCTGCCGCGGATTGCAGGACAATCCTCTGCATTTTGTGCAAGCACATATACGAGCGGTTTATGGTCTGTATATATTTTAAACACACGACCCTCGAGATAATATCTAAAATACTTAAGTGCTTCGTATATGGCCGATTACTCCTTATCTAAGACGCAATAATTTCTCTGAGCAGGCGTGAATTTTTTTGAAAAGAAAGCTAATGGTTGCCATACATCCTTCACTAGCTGTTCAAGCGATGCCCCCATCGCGAAATTCGATGCATCCGTTACAACTCTTACCTCTGCATTCTCTGCAGGAAATGCTAAAAACGCCACTTCGGCTAATTCTTTTTTTGTTTGTTCGAACGCGTCCTCTGCCTCTTTTGTCCATTCCACTGGACGTTTATCTTTCCTTTTGATGTCACTGATAAGTGCATTCAGATGACGTTGTGTTTCGGCTGCGCGCGGTAGACATTTTCTATAAAAATTTATCATGCCGAGATACCTGCACATATCATCCTTAGTTACCGGCTTCGGAAATTCTATAATGGCTTTAACCTTACTTGGGTCTGGGCGAAACCCTTCACCGCTTACTTGATGTCCAAGGAATATTAACTCCGACACGCCAAACTTGCACTTCTCTACGTTGAGACGTAAGTGAAATTTTGCCAATCTCTCAAATACGATCTTCAGGTGATTCTCGTGCTCCTCTTGTGATGAAGATGCAACGAGAATGTCATCCACGAACGCGAATGCAAAGTCCAAACCTCCCAGGGCGAGATTTACATACCGCTGGAAGGTCTGAGCGGCGTTACGGAACCCGAACGTCATTACAAGATACTCGAAGAGCCCGAAAGGCGTCACAACCGCCGTTTTGGGTACGTCCTCCGGAAGGATCGGTATTTGCAAGAACGCCTGTTCGAGATTCAGAGCGGAGAATATTCTTTTACCGTGCAAATTGCTTGTAAAATCGTGTAAATGCGGTAGGGGGTATCTGTCAGGAACCGTAACGTTATTTAATTTGCGATAATCGCCGCAAATACGCCAGCTGCCATCCTTCTTGGGTACCATATGGATGGGTGTAGCCCACGGACTTTTTGAAGGTCTACAAATTCCCTCCTTTACCCATTTCTCAAATGCCTTTTTGGCGGCCTTTAGCTTCTCTAGTGGAAGTCTTCGTGGCCTCTGAGCGACAGGAGGTCCCGTCGTCTTAATATAGTGGTATACGCCCCTGTGTTTTGCTGGCAAGGGATCTTCTATACCGATTATCGAAGGATATTGGCTTAACAGCTTGGCATATTTATTACCCAGGTCCACGATTGATACCTGTATCAGCGTTGCGGTTTTATTAAAACCTTTAACGGACTCTTGCGTTTCACCATCCACCAGTCTCCGTCTCGTGAGATCAGGTAGTAAATGGTATTCTTTTAGCATGTCACCGCCTAAAATTGCGTATGGCACGTCCGCCGCGATAAACGTCCAGGCAAATCGTTTATTCTTGAACCCTAGGTCTAATTGCATATGTACGGTACCGTATGTAGATATACGTGTGTTATTTGCAGCGTATAATTGGAACCTGACAGGTTTTTCACTTTGTCCTTCACTTTTGGGAACAAGTGACACTTCCGCGCCTGAATCTATCAAAAATGTTTTTCCCGAAGCTCTATCTTTAATATGGAGACGAATTGACTCGATACCGGACGCGCACGCCTCGTCTACGCGCCGGTTTTGGAGTTTAACGGTTGATTATCCGTTTTATTTCCTGTCATCGGACCCTTAGCGTCATCTCCTGCCTTATAGCTATGACGTCTTTTAATCTTTTTACTTTTATCGTCCGAGTTTTTCCATGCGCAGGGCTTTATACATCTATAAGCGTTAATACCGAATCTAGCATGATATCTACATAGCTTACTCGCGGATCTACTTCTATTTCTATTTCCATCTTCACGGCTACGAGATCTTGGACGTCTTTCGTTGTCATAATTACGTCTTCTACCTAGCTGTTCCCTAACTACGGCTTCTATTCTTGCGATCTCCTCCGCGCTATCTTTTACTTCCTCGACTGCGCTTATTCCTTTTTCACTTTCTAACAAATTTTTATGAATCTCGTCCGCGTGTCTAACGAGCAGCGCCTCATCTGTATCTGGGCCATGTCCGGCCATATAATGCTTAATGGATGGTGGGAGGTTATATCTCCAAGCTTCCAACACCATCTGTCGCGGAACTCGGTCTTTAGCTATGTTTAACATCTCACTTAAGAACAACGAGGGTTTTTTGTCTCCCATTTTGAAACCAGCGAAAAGGATTTTAAACTCGCTTTCGGCGGATCTACCATATTTTTCCAATAAATGTTTCTTCAATCCTTGATATCTCTGCCCTGGCAGCAGTAATTTTGTTATTTCGGCCGTATCATAAATTACGCTTTTGTCCAAGTTTGTAATCAACGCGTAGAATCTCGCGCTATCGTCAATTGGTTCAAAGGCGCTAATCTGGCTTTCGAAAATACTAAACCACGTATCCGGGTCGTGTTGCCAAAATGGAAAGTTAATGCTTTTAATATTATGATGATAACTGCCGCCACCTACGCCCGGTGCAGGTGTGGGGACTCTCCCATTATTTTCTATTGCGTCTACGCGCCTATGGTTATCCGTTGTCGGTGTGGGTAAAACCTTACCTCCCGTCGGTACGTTACCGACCACCGTTGGGTGACCCTCAGGGTAGGGTTGCGTAGGGTTTCGAATGGCTGTATTCGCTTTTAATGCGTTAATTTCACAACGCATTTGCTCGATCATTTTATCGCGTTCCTCTAGTTTCGCGAACAGAACTCTATTATCTTCTTCGTATTTATCGCGTAACTGGTACATTCTGTCACGGTATGTTTTGTCTTGTGCTTTTAAAAATTCTTCGTATTTAGCCTTCATTTGCGATTTTTCTGGGTCTTTATGCGCGACTTTCCCTACTGCCCCAAGCGGGCTACTTTGTATATTTTGCAACCCTACTCTCCTACTATCGACCTGTTCCTTAAATTTATCATATGAGATCGATTTATGTTCTAAATTCTCATCTATAATCTGATTTACCCTATTAATTTCAGTGATATCTAACGCGCTCTCATTAACTGTATCCATATTAAAACTCATTTACGGTTAAAATAAATAAAAAAAAACAATAATTAATAAAATGCGATAAGGATGTGCGATACGCTTCTGTACACGGTGTGTCACTAATCAATCAATCCAAAACTAACTATAAAATTAATATACAATCGTACACGGACGGTTACGCACTAAATAAATAATAAAACGCGAAATACTCGAATAAATAAACAACAAACAATTAAACAAATAAATAAATGAATAACGGTACAACGATCATTACATAACTATTTACAATTCGAAAACAATTTACACGAATAAATAAATTAACTTCACGACACAAATAAATAATTTACAATAAATAAATTAACAATTGCAAAAATTTACAAAATAAAATAAATTAAATAAATAAATAATTTACGAACACGTCCGAATTCGGTTATATATTTTACAATAAGTAAATATCTAATATTATACTATAATACACTAAATTTCTGTTCTATAGAAAGTTCTCGCTTTGTTTACGAGATAACTTTTGCCTCGCGTTACTTGTTTACGCTACCTAATTGCTTAACTAAACATAAAAGGTCGCGTCCTAACGGCTTTTCGGCTTGTAAACAACCTTGACCGGTCTTTTGTTTTAACGTTAATTTAGAATTTAATATTCCTTTGTGAATTTGAAATTTCTTTCGCGAATATTCTAACGTTTGAAATTATTTTTACAGATTTTCCTGCATTTAAAATTTTCTTTCGCGAATTTTCTCTTTTTTCTCTTTTTTTCTCTCTCTTCGGCGTGCTTATCGGCTAATTTACGCACGCTTTAAATACAAGTTTCCTATAATTAAGTACTTACTTGACAAATTTTACTGACTCGTGGAATGAGGAATTATACATAAAAAAAATGATGTAATAAAATTATTAGTTGCCTTATTTCACCAGAAGAAATCCCGGTAGCCTGCACTTAGGAATGGGCAAAAAGCCAATAAGCACAAGACTCCAGGACACCCCTAGCTGCACAAGGCAATAAAAACCCAATTATGTGCTGCTTCGCTTGACTTAATTGCCCCAGGGAGTCGTACCTGGGAACGGGCAAAAAGCCAGCAGGCACGAGAATCCCCAAAACTCTCTCGTCGCACAAAACAGCATCAAGCAAAAAGATAAGAACTCTATTCTTCCTCCTTTCACAGCCAATATGCAACATATATATGTTTTATATTAAGTATGTTAGGGTGATCTTTATTAATTTTTATTATATATCTTACAATTGTATTTTATTATATATATATATATATATATATGTCATAAATATACCTTACAATATAAATTACGCGAAAAGAGAGAAAATATTTTTTTTCCAACCGTCAAGGCTATTTCACTCTAACTGAACACCTAACCATCTGCATTCGCTACACCATGCTCCGCCCGCACACGCAATACACTAGTTACATACAACGTGTGCGCAGTGCCTAATATGCACCTAACTGTCGAGAGCTGTATGTACGTTTCGCGCCAGATCACTGTACGCGGCTTAATGCGCGTTCCAGTCTATCCTGGCTTCGTACTTTCTTTCGCGTATTCTACTGCACTGTGTACGACTTATAATGCGTGCACAGCGACTGAGAAATTATTTATCTATTGTAAGACTTGTGCAAGTGAAAAGATTAATGCTTCCCCTTACACAGTCGAATAGATGTTTTATGTTACTTCAACTCGAACTTTACCTTGTTCACCTCTAAGTAGAGCGGCGTGTTTTTCCGCTTCCTCTCGTAAGTTTGCCGGTCGGTGGTGATGATTACTCGAACCAGCGAGATCTTCCTCACGACTCGGCTACGATGAACTTGTTGAGGATCTTGAACTCGGCGTCACCAATGTGGCGGTCTGTGACTCCTATCAGACCGTGGCACAGAAGTTGTACAGAAGGACAAGGAAGTTGAGGTTATGAAATAATTACACGAGAGATATGTATGGTTAAGCTTATATTGCTATAGCCAGGTATACAGTCGGTAATCGAATGAATAAGAGAGTGCTCGCAGGCCAACACGCTAGCTCGCATCGCATAGTGGGGAATCGCAACTTCCCTCTTATAGGTTACTAACATTGTTACACACATACGTAACTCACGACTCTTATAGGTTACTAACATTGTCTCACACATACGTAACCCCACAAACTTAAATCGATCAATTTAAATAGTAAGAAATAATCACATTTAAATCAATTGATTTAATTAACTACGAATGGTTTTTGAATGAAAAATTAAGAAATTTAAATCAATTTATTTAAACCAATATTAGTTAATATCTAAATAAAATTATAAAATTATTATATACAATAAGATTTAAAGCTTTAAAATTTTATATCAATGCATCTTACTACTTATAATTTTACTTTTTTATTTTCATTAACAACCCTGGTAGAAAATGAAACGCTTTTTCTACCATTTTATGGCCATTTCTTTAAAGTGAAGAGCAGAAAATGGGAATGTTTTATGGCCATTATTTGAACTAATATGAAACGTTTTTTTCAACCTTCATAGTGCTAAAAAATGCTAATAAAATGTTGAGTCTGATCCACTATTATTTGAATATAGATAGTTAACAGTAGAGTTTATCAAATTGTGCTCTAATTGATTACTATTAAGAATCATTTAAGGTTTTTTCTTGAAAGTTATCATTAATCATTAATAGAATCACTTTTGTTAATATATTCGCGCGTATATTTTGAGTTGTGATCGGATTGTTAGAGGTTATTTTTAAACGATTAATAAAATTTTCCATTTATTATTTTAAAAAACGATATTTTTATACTCGTTTCGTACTGCGTTTCATATTTTTATTTTAATAAAATTTAATATTATTTTTATTTTTATAAATTCCAATAAAAATAAACATTGACGAAGGAATGTGAATAAATACTAATCTATATTTTCTCGCCACGTGGCAAAAGTGAGGTTATGATTTTACCTATGATCTGAAAAATTAAGGACTCATTACTAAAAAGTTATATAACTAGTCAAAAAAAGTTGTCCACAGTTTACCTAATTTTTAGATAGCTGTTACTGATTTTTTCTCTCCGTTTACTTAAAATGCGTGTTTTTTTGGCTAAATACAAAAATTTTGAACAACATTTTTATATTAGCATTTTTTGCCTATAAGATGCTAACCAATATACCAAAAAATTTGAGCTCTGCAGATTCAGCAAAAAATTGCCATTTATTCGCCAATATTGACATGACAAAATATTACTATTGAAAATGGTCATAAATTGTTGTTTACACCATTTTTAATGTTCAAATTTCTACCAGGGAATAAACATCTTGTAAAAGAAATCTAACATTTATAATGATCATTAAACTTATGGATGTATATTAAGTCTTATGTTTTTGTTTATAAATCAACTACTTTTGTCTCTGACTTTAAGGTATAAAAGCATATGTTATCTAATATATATTCGTAAAACTGATTTCATTTTTCAACACGAAAAATATATTAAAAAAAAAAAAAGAAATGGAAAGTTACATACTTTCATTCAAATGCAACATATACCAATATTCCAATGAATATTTCAACTTCTAAATTTTTTTAGAATTTGTATCGCAAAATTAAGAGAAAAATTGGTATAAAAAAGTCTTTATTAAGACTTAGAAAAAATTTTATTTTACCATTACAATTTATGTAAAGTAAAAAAAAATGATGAACTTTATTATAAGTCCTATATGGAATGAAAGAACTATGTTCAATCTTCATTCTAAACTCTAAAATTATTTAGAGTACATATTCGTCAAAATAAAGACAAGCAATTACAAACGATCAGTTTACGTCTAACAAGGAGAGTGCATTGCATTTGGGTCTTGGATTTTCTTCTAGCTTTGAGATCTTTTTTCTTACATAAAATCATGAAAAAAGCTGCGTCCATTCGGTCCAACGCTCGATTTTTTCCGAGTTATGAGCAGTTTTGTCTGTTTTGTTGAAAAAATTGCATCTGCTTTATAATTTTACAGTTTTCGAACTACTTATTCTAGAAGGATTTTACTGATTGCATATTAAAGCTAAGATTAAAACCTTTCGATTAAAAAAAAAACGTGTCCAAAAAGCTCAAGTTGTTAAAAAGTTATGGGCGAATAAAAATAGCGCAACTATTTAGCTCAAAAAATGCATAGAAAATAAATGCAACATTTTAGTCAGAAATTCATTTCAATTTTCATCCCTTCATAAGTTTTAAACAGCTTGAGCTTTTTGGACACGTTTTTTTTAATCGAAAGATTTTAATCTCAACTTCAATATGCAAACAGTAAAAGCCTTCTAGAATAAGTAGTTTGAAAATTGTAAAATTATAAAGCAGATGCAATTTTTTCAACAAAACAGACAAAACTGCTTATAACTCGGAAAAAATCGAGCGTTGGACCGAATAGACGCGGCTTTTTTCATGATTTTATGTAAGAAAAAAGATCCCAAAGCTAGAAGAAAATCCAAGACCCAAATGCAATGCACTCTCCTTGTAAGTTAGATTTATGTTAAACTTACTATACAGATTACAGACAAAAGCAGAAAATTTTGAAACTAGCTATTATTGTATTTAAATAAACTAAAATAATAAAATTTACTTTTTCAACTTATGTTAGATCTCTTATTATATTGTTAATACTTATAGCTTTACATAAATGTCAAAATAAATCTCAATAACTTGTATATTCAAAAATTTTAGTACGAATCATGATTAGATCATTATCATAACTAGATCATATTTAATATTAATTATAATTACGTATTATTAATAACTATAATCTATATATTTTTAGTTAATTTTAAGTTTTATTTTATGTATCTAGCTATTTTATACTAGACTTACGTTCAGGTAAACTAATTCCACCTCTGTAAGAATTTGCATTGTAACCTATACTACGTATAGGATTTTACTTTTGGTTTAATAAATATATATATATATATATATATATATATATATATATATATATATATATATATATATATATATATATATATATATAGCCACATTCAGTGTATTAAGTGAAAATATGAAAATAAGAATTTAGAACATTTTTCTTCTTATTGCTTAGTTGTCATCTGCGCAATCATCTTAAGAGGCGGTTGGAACCAAATCGGTGACTTGCGGTATATATCAAGTCAGCATTTTTCGCTTTACGATAATATTTTGTATATTTTTATGGCTTAAACTATTTCAAATTATTCTTTATATACATGACTAGAGGAAATGACTATATTTTTACCATATGAATAAGTAAATAAATTATTATAAGCATTTATGACAAATATCAAACTGATTTGACATATACCGCATGCAAAAAACTGTCGCGTCGATTGTTAGGTGGCATTTTTCGCTTTATAACAATATTTTGTATATTTTTGTGGCTTTGACTATTTTAAATTATTCTTTATATACATGACTGGAGGAAATGACTATATTTTTACCATATTAATAAATGAATAAATTATTATAAGCATTTATTACAAGCACTGAACTAAGTCACCGATTTGGTTCCGACCGCCTCTTAAGCCGGGAAAGAAGTGAATGAATATTCACTTGTATTGATACAATTATAAGAATCTATAAATTATATGCGACTGTTATTTTTTGAAATTTAAAAAAAAAGCAAAAAAAAAAACAAACATTTCTTATATTTGAACTTGAACAATTATTATTATTTTGAGAAATCTAATATTATTTTATTATTATTTTACATGACATGTTATTTGTTATTTTTTGTTACGAAATATCTCATAAGCTAGAATACAAGATTTATAAACATATTAAAAAAATATTTATAAGCGAAATCACGAATAATTTAAGGCGATCTCCTATTAGAGAAAAAAAAACCATATCATGTTTAAAATATTAAAAATTTAAAATAGCAATATAATTTAAGAATTTTTCATCTTCCTTTTTTTCCATACCAATACTCATACATTACTTAACAATTATATAATGAAAAAATACATCGAATAATTGTATGAAGACATTCAAACAAAATATTTTATTTAAATAGATTTTAAGATATTTATGTAAATTGATCAATAACTGAAAAAATTGTTATTACATTTAAATTTTTCTTTTGTTACTTCTCGTACCGATAAGCAACATCTTGAGCCCCAAGGTGTTACGTCACGACGTATCTTTTATTTCAAAATTTGTTATTCCAAAATATGCAGTTATTGATCAATCAGATAATTTAACTTACCAGGAGAGGCTATAAGCTTCGGGCTCGGCTTCGGGTCACAGATCTTAATGAAACTTTGGGATATGTTTTTAGGTACCAAAATATGCGTGAAGCCCAGGCGGTACGGTCTAACGCTTCAAAAAACTGAATTTATAGGCGTTTCTAGTCTTATTTTAAGAAAAATTAGAAAAAAAGCTTCTGATTGAAATGTGAATAATTCAGTATAGAAATGTCTTTCATAAATTTACAGGGACGAAAATAAAAGTAGAGAAAGAAAGCTTCAATTTGCTGTTTTCAGAATTGAGAAATAATAATTAAAACCAGAGATAAGTTTGTTCAAAGTTAAGCAGCAAGAAACTACCAAAGATCACTATCCTTCAGAATTTAGATGATTTTTGGTAGTTTCTTGCTGCTTAACTTTGAACAAACTTATCTCTGGTTCTAATTATTATTTCTCAATTCTGAAAACGGCAAATTGAAGCTTTCTTTCTCTACTTTTATTTTCGTCCCTGTAAATTTATGAAAGACATTTCTATACTGAATTATTCACATTTCAATCAGAAGCTTTTTTTCTAATTTTTCTTAAAATAAGACTAGAAACGCCTATAATTTCAGTTTTTCGAAGCGTTAGACCGTACCGCCCGGGCTTCACGCATATTTTGGTACCTAAAAATATATCCCAAAGTTTCATCAAGATCTGTGACCCGAAGCTCATAGCCTCTCCTGGTTGGTAAGCATATTGTAAAATCAAATCATTTTTTAAGAAACAAAAGAAAGTGTAATGCGATTTACAAAATTAACAAAACAAGATCAGTGCAAAGGCCACATGAACCAGATTTATCATGTTAATCACGCCATTCAATAAGAGTCAAAATGCGTAATAAGCATTGCTCCATCGATTGACATCCATTGACATTGATTGAATATACAGTTCTTGATTATTTTTAAGTTTTTGATCATAATGTTGTAAATGTTTAATAATTGACTTATCTTTTATTTTCGATTGCCTATCCTTCCGATATGCAATCTCCTGAGCACCGAGGTGTTACGTCATGAACGTATCTTTTTTATTAACATTGGTAAATCAAAATTCCTCAGTTATTAAACAGTCGCATTATTTCATAACTAAGCGAAATTAAGTAGATCGTAAGAAAAGAATCAAAATGTATATTACGAAATTACCAAACGAATCCTAAAAACCATTACGAAACATATGATCAAACTTTAAGAAAATTCATAAATAAAAATTGATGTAAAAGATAATAAATCTTATAAACAAATATGAGTATAAAAACCCATTCGGGACATTACCCCGGGTTTCTTATTGGTAACAAGTTTACACTGCCCGTAAGTTCTATATTTCAAAAGCAATAGCTAATACTACCCATAAATCTATCGATTATTAAAATATATACGCGTATAGAAATCTATTTAATTAAAAGTGTTAAAAAGATATTAATAAACCTCGAGGATCTATATATTTATATATCGTGCCTATTCATTTGTTAATTAATTAATTAATTGTTTTATTTTCGTTAATCGGGTCGCGTTACAAAGTCCTTCATTCAAATTTGAAGCATTACTATAGCTCCTTTTTTTAATTGTGATCTATGTGAAGGTAAATCGTTGGGCGTTAAAGAATTTAAAAATTCTGTTGGCAAAATTGCGTCTAAACTTTCGTCATCCACATCTTTTGCAGAGTCAATGCTCAAGTACTTTATTATTAGTTCATTTATTTTTGATAAAACTTTTTTATTCATTTCTGTTACATCTACGTTTTTCGGTGCTAATACAATATTTTCGTAATAGTAATAATTTTCAATATTTATATTATGCAAGTGAATTTCATCAGTTAGATCGCCCTTTGACAATATTTCTTTTGAAACTTGTATAACTTTATTTCCCTTTTTCATATTTTGAATAAAAATTAACATTGCCTATATTTAGTAACCAATTTTTAAATTCATCATCTGATTTCGATTAACGTTTATTTTTTTTCAAAGACATACATTAAGAATATTCCCATAAATAGGTTTTTTTAAAAAATTTATGGGCTATTCTTGTACTTAGAGTTTATGCTGAAAATAAGCAGTACAATACAATTAATGAATTGAGAAAGGCAATTTTAGAAGCTTGGAGTAAAATCGAAAAAGAAATTATAAAAAATTTAATTGACAGTATGTCCAATAGAATTTTCCTGGTTATACATAACCGCGAAGGACCGATTGAATATTAACAAAATAAATTTAAATACTAAAATTATTAACAAAAATATTATATCATATCAAGGTATTAATTTTATGTTTAACAAATATAATTGCGCTGTTTTCCCAAAATGGTTTTATAGTTATAAAACGGATAAAAAATGTAATATTGTATTAATTTTGTAATTATAACAAAATAAAAAGTTTTTAGTTTTTTGATGAGCCTTCAGACGATATTTTTTTTCTTTTAAAAGTGATTTTTAAAAATATTCCATAGTTTTTAAAACGATATCGCAATTATTTTTGACATTCCGATAAAAGTTTCATCCAAATCTTAGGTGGTTTTATAGTTATGGGACGCACTGTATGATAAAAATACATTTTATATTTTTCATATAATTTCCGAGTTTGAATTGGATTGAGAAATGTACAAATGTAACTAAATGATTTACAAAGAGCTTTTGAAAATAAAGATTTACATGATTCTTCTTAACATTTATCCCATTCATCATCTATTTGAACTAAATTTCTTGCTTTTGCTGCTTCAAAGAATGTTGGGTATGTAATTCCATCAAAAGTTTCTAAGCTCTCAAAAGATTTTGCAGCTCTAACGTGAAGCAGAAGTAATCTTAAAAAGAATCTTTTTCTTTGTTTTGGATGAACTGAGTACATTCTGGTTAGAATAGGTTTCATAGTTTTTATTCTTTTCGTCCATGTTTTATGTATTTAATTAAAAACATAATGTTGCGGTATATCAGAATAAAAGTAATTATGTGTCTCTAGGTCACTGTTATTAAATTCAAACCACGCTGTTAGTGTTGTATTTACATTTTTTTTATCAATTTCGTGTTTGAATCCTTCTTAAAAATACATATATTGTTCATTTTCATTATGAACAGCTTATCTATAAATTGCATGTGAAAGTTCACTAATATTATATTCCAATATGCGATGCATTGCTTCTGGCGGGCAAACGTATTTTGTGTTTATATATTGTTTAATTTCATCATAAAACATATTCAAATCATTCGTTTCATCCGTTTTATCATTAGTATTACTTTCAGTATTTATTTCACTTGCTTTCATTTCTATATATGCACAATCATGTCCTTTGAAGCAGTATTTAAATAAGTATTTTATAACTCCTATTGTTGAACATAATTTAATATTAATATAACACAGAAACTTTTGTAATGAATACGGGTTATAAGGCACAACAAATCTATTCTCTGCCCACTTGTTTTTTGTGTATAATATCTTATTTTTATCATTTCTTCATCGATAAATAGGATAACCATTTGTCATTATTGTAGTTTCATTAAATTGTTTTGGAAAATTTTTCGTACACTTTCCTGATTCTTTATCCATACTAGGTGAGTTTTTATTCTGATCTCCACAAGGGCCATGGATCATAAATTGTTTAACTATTTCATAAAATCTGGGATTCTCATTTTTATTTGGAATTTCAGCTACTATAAATTTATCAACGTCATCACTATTGTAAATTTTATCAACTTTACTTGAAAATATTTGCATGCGGTAATCCTCTCTTTTGAAATTCTACTACGTATGAATATGTAATGCATTTTCCCAAAATGTTTTTTAGTAATTTGCTCTATTAAGAGGCGGTCGGGTCTATTTCGCCGCTACATATAGGGTGGCGCTGCGGTCAGGTGAGAGAAATCTATTAAATATTTTTTATACAGCTATTTACAATTTTCCGAGACGACAATATACTTTTAATGCTGTCATTTCCTCTAGCCATATATATATGTAGAATAATTATTAATATTGATCTTGTTTGAAAAGTCTAAAATATTGTTATAAAGCGAAAAATGCGGTGCGACGTAGAGCCGACGTAAACATTAGTGTACATCATTCTTTAGTATTGCTCTCTCTGTCGCACTAAAGGAAGGTGCACACATGTTGACATCGGTCCTACGTTGCATCGCATTTTTCGCTTTATAACAATATTTTAGACTTTTCAAACAAGATGAGTATTATTAATTATTCTACATATATATGGCTAGAGGGAATGACAACATTAAAAGTATATTGTCGTCTCAGAAAATTGTAAATAGCTGTATAAAAAATATTTAATAGATTTCTCTCACCTGACCGCAACGCCACCCTATATGTAGCGGCGAAAAAGACCCGACCGCCTCTTAATATTTTTAATTTTTGATAAAATCCTTCAACAACTATATCTGGTCTATCTATTACTCCTTCACTTCGTCCTATATTATTTGTGATTTCTTCCCATTCCAGATTGCATGTCATAGTACTGAAAAAATCTGATTTTTAAATTCTTTGTAATGACCTAATGTCATAAAATCAAGAGAATTTTGATGTAAGGAACGCGAACTTCCTGTAAAAGTTGATGGTAATATAAAACATTTTTGCAATTTTTAAACTATTATTGATATCGTTTTTTTTATTTTTAAATCCATTATGCCTTGATGAAGTTCTGTTCTTAAAGAATCTTGATTTTTCTTTATAAAATATGATCTTGAATTTTTTATTTGAACCCACAAATATAAGTGGATATATAATCATAAGATCTACGTGTTTACTCATATATAGGATTCTTATTGGTTTTTCTGCTCTCGAATAAATACATATTTCCCTTTCAATAGGTGATTCATTTCCTACGAAAACTACTGCTACTTTATTACATTTAGCTTCATTACATCGATGCTCATCAAAGTTATCGTTTCGTTTTATAAACATTTTAACATCCCTAGGTATAGTTCCATTTTCAATGAAACGATTATTTTCTTCAATTTCTACTTCGTGCATCATTTTATAAGCTGCTGCGTAAGGATTATTTCTCCTAATTTGTGATGTATAAAATACATCACAAGGAATAGAATTTAAATATATTAGTTATTAAGTATAAAAAGCGAATTTATAACAAGCGAGCGTACTTATTTTTTTTTAATTTAGAAATCTTAGGTTTTATTTTTTGAACGTTCTTTAAAATGATTTTTCTTTAAGTGTGATAAATTGACAGATGTAAAGGAGGGTCGAGAAAACTATAGGGGAAGACCAGAAATAAAAATAAAGTAGTTAATAGTTATTTAAATAGAAAAAAATATTCATCGTAAACTAAGAGTAACAGCAGACACAAAGACAGAAGCACAGCAAGAAGGATAAGCTGTAATGATGCACATAAGTGAGAAAGAGAAAGAAGATTATGATCATGCGTGCGGCAAATAAAAAAGGCTTCAGAAACACGACACGTATCTATATGGCTGATTCCATTCAGATTCATGCAGGCCATCACTGATCGAATTTTTTTTTTTCTTATAAGTAATAAAAATACCTTCTATTATGTATATAAAAATAAAATTTAGCTCGTAGAACGCTCAAAAAAATTTTTTTTATCTTACTACAGCAATTTTAGTGTTAGATGTAAAAACGAAAATTCGAAAATTGAAAATGAACCTCTACTTTTAAATGACTATAGCTCCGTCAATTTCCAACCTTTTTGGGCGTTCTTTTAACAAAAATGTGCGGAATTCTATCTAGTTTTAAATGCAATCTCAATTTTTGTAATACAATTTGATCGCACTGAGTTATTTACGAAAACCCGAAAAAAGCGATTTTTTTCAAACACGATTTTCTCAAAAACTATATTTTTTTTTTTAAATTTTTATATGATTTTATACATAAAAAATACTAACTTTCAGAGTAGGTGAGAACATGCGATTTTGCCTTTTTTTTTTTTAACAGATTTTTAAACGTTTTTTTTATATTTTTGATTTTAAAACATTGATACTATGGCGCATCGTACTATTTTTCCAACTTTACGTGTTGTTACAACTATTTTTATGCTCTTATTTATTAATATATCAAAAATATTAACAATAATGTTTCAAATAAACCCCGGATCGAATATTTTGATCAATTAGAACCAAAGTTATGACGATTTAAAGTTTAAAAAAAAATGTGTTATTAGGTAGAGAAAAATGAATAACAACCATTTATACTCCTTGACTCTATTGATCTTAACAAACTTTATTAAAAAAAAATGATTATTCAAATGTCAACGTTTCGATCAATCTTGTGATCCTCTTCAGGGCAACTATAACAACAAAAATAAGATTTCTTTTATTTGAAAAATATTTTACAAAAAACTTTTTGATTACAACACAAAGATCAAACGCAGATGCCAACCAATTTACAAAAAAAAAAAAAAAAAAACCGCTTACACACTTACTTTTAGAAACTGATTTTAATCTTTACATAATTACATTATGTTTGAATATAAGTCAAAAACGATCTTTACAGTCTACTTGTCATACAGCAAGTTTCGTCAAAGCTATTCGACATTACACTGACCCAACATATTCGCCAGAACAAAATTCAACTAAATCATCAAACACTTTCGAGTCTTAGCCCGTGTAACCCCCTCCCCCATGAAGGAAACGGTAACTACGCCAGTCAATTTCTAACATTCAAACTGTTGATAATTCCTTCATATACGGTTTTTAAATTTTGTGTGTCATATATGCGATTGATTGCATTTTCTTTGTAATTCTGGATATATAACATTTCACTAATGAGTCTCTTTTTTTCATTACTCTCTTGATCTAAAATTTTTATTTTGTCAAAATTAATATTATGATTGTTATTACACGCATGCATTACAAGTACAGATCTTTCGTCCGCCAACCTAAGTGACCTCTTATGTTCATACATTCTAATTTTACAAGATCTCGACGTTTGTCCTATATAAGTTTTATCGCAACATTCACAGTCTATCTTGTATACTACATTACGCTTTTCCTCAATAGCATCTCTGTCTTTCCCTAATTTTATTATATTATTTAACTTATTATTTGTTTTAAAAATTACATTTATATTATGTTTCTTGCAAATTTTATTTATATCATAAACGTAGTTTTTAATAAAAGGAAAGAATTATTCTTGGTCTATTATTATATTATTTAACTTATTATTTGTCTTAAAAATTACATTTATATTATGTTTCTTGCAAATTTTATTTATATCATAAACGTAGTTTTTAATAAAAGGAAAGAATTATTCTTGGTCTATCAGTAAATTCTGTACTATTTTTTTTTTATTCGATTTTTGTTTTTCTATTTCATTTAAACTTTTTAAGTAGTATAATCTTCTTTTTATAAATTTATTTATGAATTCTATAGGATAGTCATTATTCACCAACAGATCCCTTACTATATTTATATTCTTAGTTACAAATTTTATGTCTGAAATATAATAAACCTTATCAATCAGCATATAAATTATACCTATTCTAAAATAGAAATAATTTATATGCTGATTGATAAGGTTTATTATATTTCAGACATAAAATTTGTAACTAAGAATATAAATATAGTAAGGGATCTGTTGGTGAATAATGACTAGAATTCATAAATAAATATATAAAAAGAAGATTATATTACTTAAAAAGTTTAAATGAAATAGAAAAACAGAAATTGAATAAAAATAGTACAGAATTTACTGATAGACCAAGAATAATTCTTCCTTTTATTAAAAACTACGTTTATGATATAAATAAAATTTGCAAGAAACATAATATAAATGTAATTTTTAAAACAAATAATAAGTTGAATAATATAATAAAATTAGGGAAAGACAGAGATGCTATTGAGGAAAAGCGTAATGTAGTATACAAGATAGACTGTAAATGTTGCGATAAAACTTATATAGGACAAACGTCGAGATCTTGTAAAATTAGATTGTATGAACATAAGAGGTCACTTAGGTTGGCGGACGAAAGATCTGTACTTGCAATGCATGCGTGTAGTAACAATCATAATATTAATTTTGACAAAATAAAAATTTTAGATCAAGAGAGTAATGAAAAAAAGAGACTCATTAGTGAAATGTTACATATCCAGAATTACAAAGAAAATGCAATCAATCGCATATTTGACACACAAAATTTAAAAACCGTATATGAAGGAATTATCAACAGTTTGAATGTTAGAAATTGACAGGCGTAGTTACCGTTTCCTTAATGGGGGAGGGGGTTACACGGGCTAAGACTCGAAAGTGTTTGATGATTTAGTTGAATTTTGTTCTGGCGAATATGTTGGGTCAGTGTAATGTCGAATAGCTTTGACGAAACTTGCTGTATGACAAGTAGACTGTAAAGATCGTTTTTGACTTATATTCAAACATAATGTAATTATGTAAAGATTAAAATCAATTTCTAATAGTAAGTGTGTAAGCGGTTTTTTTTTTTTTTTTTTTTGTAAATTGGTTGGCATCTGCGTTTGATCTTTGTGTTGTAATCAAAAAGTTTATTGTAAAATATTTTTTAAATAAAGAATTCTTATTCTTTATTTAACAAAAATAAAGAATTCTTATTTTTGTTGTTATAGTTGCCCTGAAGAGGATCACAAGATTGATCGAAACGTTGGCATTTGAATAATCATTGTTTTTTAATTAAGTTCGTTAAGATCGATAGAGTCAAGGAGTATAAATGGTTGTTATTCATTTTTCTCTACCTAATAACACATATAAATACGAACGATAGAGTCTTTTAAAGTTTAGAAAAAAAATGCTGAAACTTTAAAAAAATATATTTACGTTGGATTTTGAATTATGAATTTTGAATTTGAATTTTGAATTTTGAAAAGATGAATTTTTCAAATACTAAAATATATTATTTGGTCATTTTCAATGAACAAATAATATGCGATACAATTAAGAAATGAACACTAATGAATTGAGAACTAATGTGAATAAAAAAATCCGAATTCGAATAAAACCTTTCAATTTACTTCTTGCCACTCATGTCTCGAAGTTTTGGCAGTGTAGATTTGGTTTCGTTCACTTTTCCAACGGTGAATCTTTTGAATACCTTTAATTTCTTTTGCATTTCCTAACCATTCCATTTTTTTTGTCTGTCGAAAAACTTCTAACTCATCTTTGCGGATAACAAGAATGTTAATCGACAGAGTATATTTTGACACATGAGAGGCGAAATTTTCAGCGTTTCTAATAAAATCTGCACTCTTCTTGGACAGACTATGCGTAGTAGCATAATGTTTAACTAAACCACCAATACCGTCACAAGCGCCTTTACCATGACCTTTTGCAGCAAGAAGCCATTTTCTATTCACTTTTGAGTTTTGAAGCTCATAGAATTGATATCTATTTTTAAAATGACTGGCAGCTCCATCGGAAATGGTTATGATTTCATCAGGATCTTGCGCAATATGTTTTTGTTTTAAGTTGTCGATAGTTAAATTTATAGCTATTAGGGCATGAGACGAACCATGTTTAATATCGTCAGAGACGGTGACATAACTGATTGTTTTATCATTTCCAAAATAGCATACCGACGTAAATATTGATATTTAGTTTTTACTCCAATGATAGCTTTGAATTTAATTTTGGAGCAGAACTGTCCAATTTTCATCAAAATCGACATGAATAACTAATTGGAAGTCATTATTCTTCGCTAAAAGTTTAACCTCTTTAATTGCTATACGTTGAATTTCTTTGACCAATTTATGAGCACTTACAGTGAGAGCGCGCTCTCTTAACTCTATTAAGAAATTTTCAATTGTGCTAGTTTTATTCAGTAAATTTGATTTTTCCCGAACACCATAAATTATTTCTTCATATAAATCTTCTTCTGTCAAAGAAATTACTTGTAAATCAATAGAATCTCCAATATGACATTCTTTACATTCTCTTAGTACACATTTCGTATCATCTTTTGAACAAAAAAGTGAAGAACATATTTTCAATTCCAAATCTGCAATGTCTTGTTTATTCTCTTTTTTATAATTATTCAAAGCATCTAACATAAGTTTAAGATTCTCGCAGTAAACGTAAGTACACGAATCGGTGGGTGGATGTGATATAACCCACTTTGCTCTTAAAGCGTAGAATGTTGATTTACCAATTTTTGTTTTCATTTCAGGATTTTCGTCTTTAAATAATTGATATATTTCTTTTATACTTCGCGTAAGAAAGCGTTTGACTTTTTTAGTTTTTATACCATTTTCTTTGATAGATACTGTGTCGCTTTTATTTGCACTTTGACGAGAACAATTGAAATTATCGTTAAGATGATAATCCTTTACTTTCATTAAAATTTCACTATCCAAAGAATGGTCACAATAGTTCTCAGACTGCTTGTAAATTTTTTTATTATTTACCAATGATCGTGCTTGATCAATCATATAAATAGTTACATTTGGTAAAACTGATAATAAATAATCTTTGGAAATATCACTTGGTATAATACTCAACAATCGCAGTGTCTCAAGAAAATTTGAACAATTATCTAATGCAATTTTAATATTCTCAATCCATTCATCATTTGTTTTACATTCATTATTTTCATTCAATGCGGGCAAATCCGTTATATCGTAGACTTTCATCATTTTACTTGCTATTTGTGAATAAAATGCATCGTTCATTTGTTTTCTTTTTCGGAGAGCATAAGATTCTCGCATCTTGATATTGATACTTTGAGGCATTTTAGTTGGTGAAATGTTTAATTTCAAATTACTTGAAGTCTCGTTGAGCTGTTCTACCACAGCCTCACTATGAATAAAATCTTCCGAAGATTGTTGACTGCTTGAAGTCGATGAAATAGGCGCATTTTTCACTTCATCTAATAATATTTTGTAACACGAAGGGCATACTTTATCTTCTTTAGAGAAAGAAGTATTTGGATACAAGCGCTTCAAAGAATCCGTTAGATCACCTAATTCTCTAAGCGGACTTTTGGAGCAATCGTAAACAACTTTTTTGTGCCTTTCTTTTAAATCCTTGCACTTTATTTTAACAATCAGTGATGCCATTATTGATATTCTGTTTAATGACAGATCGAAAAAAATAATTTTTTTTAAACAACTTTATTTTTTATCTTTCTTTTCTTATATTTTTAAACGCGTCAAGTCGTTGATGAAAATGCAAAGAACTGTGGGGACACCCACCTGTCTCTGTATGCGAGCGGCGCTGTAAGCGCACCAACACACATGTAAGTGTGTACATGAAAACGCCTCTGCGCAGGCTCAACTTAGTCGAGGAAGAAGCAGCTCAACGACTGCTTCTCTGTACCTCAGTCTTGTTCCGCCAGCCATTGCGCTTAGTCGCTTTGGCTATCTAATAAAGACACACTCAACTTATATAGTATCTGACTTATTTTCCAGATCCCGATCTCCTTCTGCATTATATATATATTCATTGCCACACAAGGCATTACATCTGGAGACCCCGACTGAAGGATTCAGCGACGACCAGGCAGCCATTTTAACAACCAAGCGACGGACCAAGAGGGACGCCTCGAAATTCCGCCATTTTGGGTTTCTGTTTGCTGGTCAAGCACAGAGTTTTTGCTGCTCTCGTCGCTCATCCACACGCACAAGGAGTCTTCTCTTTCCTTCTGCAGGGATTGGAAAAGCGGAACATCGCACGCGCGCATCGCACGGCCCCTACGAGCTCTAAGTGGAGGACGTTTCTTCTGCGGCATTCGCCTCAACGTCTTTGTCCGGAGCATCGTAGTACATCTTCTTAAGGTAGCGAGAGTTGCTAAGGTGCACTCTCTTTCATACATTTTATTTTTCTCTAATAGAAAATCGCGAGTGCGCGAATTAAAGTGTTAAAGTGCAAAAACTCGCACAAAAACCTTTCTCTAGAGAATCTTGGCCACGTGGCGCCATTAATTTTTAACACGCAAAATCACGTGAAATCTTTCTTTGTTCACGGCAGTGCGTGTTGTGGCCGTTAAAGTAAAGTGAATCGCGAGTGAAATTTATTTGTCACACTAGTGAAAAAGCACGCCGTTGACACGCGTATAGGTTATGTACGCATTGTGTCTGGCGTTGGAAAATTTCTTTTCTCGCGCATATCACTCCTTTCATTTTTCATTAAAGAGTTAAAAAATTATCTTTGTATAACAATTTTATGCCCTAAGACACGCGTCATAGCTTATGTACGCATTTTGTCTGGCATATTAATTTTCTTTTGATCGGTAGTCACGCGATATTGCTTAAAGACAAAGAAACGGCCAGTTTTAAGTCTAGCAAAACGCGTACTTTTAACTGAAATAAACGGTCAAAAAAATTTAACATCGAAGTAACTACCTCAAGGTCATCGTGGAACATCTTTCAACATTAAGCGAATGCGGAGTGCGAGGAGTCGGTTTTTCGCGCTAACTAACTAGCATTAATTTTTTTTATATACTCGAATTGTGAATTATTTAATTATAAATCGACTCTAGACAAATTAGTATAGTTTAATTTAGTATAGAATTTTCTATGAATATATAAAAACTAGTCATATGTGTTTGTGTCGTACTTAACCTCTTATATATTTATTCAATTGTACTTTGTCCATATACACATATATATATCTTTTTTTTTTTTGTTTTTATATACATATACTCTTTTATTTTTACACATATTTTTAATATATTTTTAACATACAAAAATTTTAACTGCGTACAGTTGGGGATTTCTCGTCTGAAAATTTTGAGATATCTTAAAATACACGCATTTTTCTTTATTACTGTGAGAAAATCTCACTTCAACTCGAGGCGCTGGCGTTGCTTAAGAAAGCTCCTTCGTCGATTCCTCTTTGGATCTCTAACGGGGACTATCGAGAGTGGTGCGAGTGCCAAGAGCCCTTTTTATATAACTTTAACGCGGTAATAGACGAGAAAACCGCAATTGTTTTTTATCCGGTAGTGAGCCACGTGGAGAATTCTCTCCGATTTTTCACTCGCACAGCGAGTGCGCGTATTACTAATTATTTGCGCTTGTGCATTGGATAGCCCCTTTGTGCATCAGTCGCCGACCACTTGAGGTCTCTCTCGCTGAGCACGTGGAGGTAAATCCCAACTGCACAAGACGCCTTTTTACTATCCATTTAAATACACAAATCATACTTCGTATAATATTCGGAGAGAGTTTTCTCGAACTGGTCACTACGTAAATTTAAAAAGCGTTATTTCCTCTTTTGCGACCGCTCGTCCGCAAAAATGCATCCCAAAGTAATCCATACACCTCCTAAAAACGGTGAGCCCGGCAACACGGAACGTACGGAAAACGCGTTACGTATGCAACAGAACAGCTCTCCTTCAGAGAGCATGTACTCGGGTGATGAGGGCGTCCTGGGAACTCTGGAGAATGCAATAGGACCAATCGTTTCCGACAGTTCGCCCACCGGGTTTCATGTAAATTTGACAAACTCAATTGTTAATAAAAATCAAAAAACGTTCGAAAAATCCTTATTAACGAATAGACAAAGAACCGCGCATAGTTTTGATCAAAATAGGCTTTTATCCATTAGACCACCTTCTCATAACATATCAAACGAAAAAACAGTTCCACGAGAGGCTTATGAAAGGATGGAAAAAACTTTGAGTAACAAAATTAAATTCATGCAAAATTCGCATAGCGAGCAAATTAATAATTTAACAGAGCAAATAGAGTCGTTAAAAACGCTTGTATTAAATCAAGCGAGGAACGAAAATTCGTTAGAGACTCAGCAAAATTCAAATTCTAGACTTTTCGAGAACACAAGAAATGCTCAAAGTTGTTATAACCTTCCATCGGCCTCTACAACAACACATAAACAAACATCATACCTTTTTCCTACAGAACAAAGCCCGACCTTCAATTCAATATCAAACATTCCAAACACACGAATAACACAACCTTCAATAATAAACAATCGAACTTTCTCCAATTCTAATCATCCTATAACCTTTCCCGTATACACAACAAATACGCCCAACATAAACACACAGAATCATAACACTCAACCGTCGGTCGCGGCTAATATAAAATTCAAACCAATCAAAATGCCCTTCTGGCAACACGATCCGGTAACATGGTTCGAAATGTTCGAGTATCAACTATCGATACAAAACATAACGGACGATAATATTAAATTCGTAAACGTCATGCCTAATCTTAGCAATAGTACCGTCGATGAAATATCTAATAGCACCAAACTATTAAGACCTAATCATCGTTATGCCGGGATTAAAGACATTTTAATTAAAAAATATACGCAATCGCAGGATTCCAAATTACAAACATTATTTCGCGGTTGTCAAATCGGAACAAAAAAGCCATCGGAATACTTATACGAGTTAATCAATCTTGTGGGAGAACAAATGCCACGCGCGTCAATTCTTAAAGCTTGGAGAGCCAATCTACCAGGCAATATCCGTCCGTTTATACGAGAAGACGTGACACCTGAAAACGAAATGGCGTCGGTCGAGCTTGCTGATCAAATTCATGCCGACTTACATGCAAATCATAACGCAATGCATGAAATCAAACAGAATGAAACACACATTTTAACGGAAATGATGACTAAAGTCGACGCGCTCGTAAGCCAACGCAATACAGTTAAAAGACGCTCGCAAGATAAAAAGTGGCACGAAGGTAACAAAGCAGGTAGGCGCGGACGTAGCAAAAGTAGAGAACGCAGACATTATTGTTACCATCATAGTAAGTACGGTAAAAACGCGTTCAAATGTACCAAGCCGTGCGACTGGGTGGATAATTCCATTAAACCAGATCAACAAAACGCGGGAAACAAGGACAGAGCAAACTCGGATGGTAACAAAGGAAACGTTAAAGATTCGTTAAACTAGAAACTCGGCGCGTCATGGAGACCAGCGTGGCCGGGACTAATTCAGTGCGTCTCCACGTAAAAGATAAAACTACTAATGAAATCTTTTTAATTGACTCGGGCGCGGAAATTTCCGTAATCCCTAGACCCAAAAATTTTACGGGAAAAAAGACAAATTTAAATTTATATGCAGCCAACGACACTAAAATAAACAAATATGGCACATTACACAAAAAACTTGATTTTGGGTTCACTCGGGAACTGCTATGGCTTTTTATTATCGCAGATGTCCCTTATCCTATATTGGGAGGGGATGTTTTAAATCATTTTCATCTTTTAACAGATCTTAAGAAAAAATTACTAATAAATGCAAGTACGAATGAAACAATTAATGGATTTAACAAAGCCGTTCCTGACTTACAAATTTCTTTGATTGACCCCAAGATCAAGTATGCACACATTTTAAATAAATTTCCTACGGTAATAGGCGTGGATAGGCCGAAAACTCTAAAAAAGAGAGGCATCTATCATTACATTAAAACCACAGGTCCTCCTTGTGCGCAGAAACCGCGACGCTTACACCCAGAAAAACTTAAAGTAGCTAAATCAGCGTTTGAAGAATGGTGTAGGTTAGGTGTGTGTAGACCCTCGAAAAGTCCTTGGGCTACACCCATACATATAGTGCCTAAGAAAAACGGGGGAATGGCGAGTCTGCGGAGACTATCGGAAATTAAATGAGGTAACGGTACCGGATAGATACCCCATACCGAATTTGCATGATTTTTCGAGTAATTTACACGGTAAAACTATTTTCTCCGCCTTAGACCTGGAAAGCGCGTTCTTACAGATACCCATCTTTCCAGATGACATCCCCAAAACGGCAGTAATTACACCGTTTGGTCTGTACGAATTTCTCGTCATGACTTTCGGTTTTAGAAACGCGTCGCAAACGTTTCAAAGGTACGTCAACCTTGCGCTGGGAGATTTAGATTTCGTCTTTGCTTACATCGACGACATCCTAGTGGCGTCCGCCTCACCCGAGGAACATGAGAAGCACTTAAATATAGTGCTTGAAAGATTGCAGAACTTCCATTTGCATCTAAAATTAAAAAAATGCATCTTCGGAGCCGAAAGTTTAGTTTTTCTCGGGCATACGATCGATAAAGAAGGCCTTAAGCCTGACCCCAAACTGGTCGATTCAATCAAAAATTTTCCACAGCCGCGAACCGTAGATGAACTACGTAGATTTCTCGGTTTAGTTAATTTCTACAGAAAGGCAACCCCTCAAGCGGCAGAAACGCAGCGCCATCTGCACGCGCTTATAAAAAGCAACAAAAAGAAAGATAAAACACCGATAGCTTGGACCCCAGACGCACTAGAGGCTTTTGAAAAGACGAAGATAGACATAACGAATATAACCAGCTTAGCTTATCCGTGCGCAGACGCAGAGATACGCGTAACCACGGATGCCTCAAATTTCGCTATGGGTGCTTCCTTGGAGCAGTATGTGGATGGCAGTTGGCAGCCACTAGCATTTTTCTCCAGGAAGTTTACTCCCGCGCAATCGAAATACAGCGCTTACGATCGCGAATTAATGGCAATTCATGAAGCCTTAAAGTATTTCAGCTATTTTCTGGAGGGTCGTAATTTTAAAGTTTTTACGGATCATAAACCGCTAATCTATGCACTTGCGCAAAATTTAGACACGTGTACACCATTGCGCGCACGTAAGTTGTCGTATATATCGCAGTTCAATACGGAAATTTGTTACTTGCGGGGCGAAGACAATGTGGTCGCAGACTCGCTTTCGCGTATTGATCCCTCCATTGCGCCAGCCTCCTTTGACTGGAACAATGAGGCATCAACTGGAGAACCCTTTGTAAAAAAGACCCTCGCAAGTATCACGACATTTAATTTTCCAACATTTTTTACTCTTGAAGAAATTTCGCAAGAGCAGGAACGCGACGACGAATTAAAAGAGATACTTGCGGACTCAAATCACCCTCTAAGACTAACGAAGCTGCGCTGGGGACCGAATCGAGTAGCTATCTATTGCAATTTTGACGCGCAAACGTTTCGACCATTTATACCTAAGATACTTAGACGCGAAGTCTTTAAAATTTTTCACATTAACAACGCGCACCCCTCGGGCCGTGTAACTGATAGGCTGGTTAGACAGCATTACGTGTGGCCTAATATGGCTAAAGAGGTAAAAGAGCAGTGCAAAAACTGTTTAGATTGTCAACGCGCTAAAGTTTCTCGCCAGAATAAGTTTTTGCCACTGCATTTCGTTGAACCAGACGCGAGATTTGCGCATGTGCACATCGATATTGTGGGTCCCTTGCCCTCGAGTGAAGGCTACAAGTATCTGCTCACGATGATCGACAGATTCTCGCGCTGGCCAGAGGCGGTACCTCTACACGATATTACAGCACCGGTGGTTGCGCGCGCATTTTTTGATACTTGGGTAGCGCGATTCGGTGCACCCGTAACAATAACCACGGATCAGGGGCGGCAATTTGAATCTCAGCTTTTCACCTCACTCTTAGAACTGATAGGCTGTAATCGAACGCGTACGACTGCTTACCATCCGCAGGCAAACGGCATGATCGAGAGACGGCATAGGCAATTAAAAGCTGCATTAATGTGTCTTGCACAAACTCATGAATGGACCAAAGTTCTTTCAAGTGTTTTATTGGGATTGCGTACTAGAATACGTCTAGATACGGATGCTAGTCCAGCAGAGTTTGTGTATGGCACAAAATTAACCATTCCAGGCGATATTTTGCAGTTTCGCGACACCCGCGGCTTCAATGATAACATCTTTTTATCGGAATTTCGGGATTATATCGCTCAAATGAAACCAGTTCCGGTAGTACACAGAACTTCTGCCAAACCTTTCGTATTTAAAGATCTCAATACCTGCACTCACGTGTTCGAAAGAGTGAGAGCCGTAAAACCACCACTTACACAACCATACACCGGTCCGTACAAAGTTATCTCGCGACACCAAGACGGGCGCACTTTCACCTTAGAGAAAAACGGCAAACATGTCGTCGTGAATCTAGAACGTCTTAAACCAGCGTACTTCTTAACCGAAGAATATAACGACGTCGATGCAAATATAAATTCCAATTCTGACATTAATGCATATGGAAGGTCTCTGCAACAGTTTTTATCTCCGAATTTTAACTTACCTACAAGCGCCACAGTGCGCAAACTCGTCGATAACGCAGAAAATGAGGCTTCGCAACTTCCTCCCTCCGCTGTAGATAAAAATAAAGTGCAGGACGATAACTGCGAATTAAATAAACTTTTGACACAGCAGTCAACAAATGAAGACTGTGATAATAGCACGGAGGATAGGACCTTGCGATCCCCACTCTCTCAGACTAATGACACTGCACCCTGTGCAACTAAAACAAATGGCCAAGAGCCACCTCGCGTCGGTAAATCAGATTCCGTTGCCGAGCCCCCTGTTACTACACATCAAGTTCTTGTACATAGGGATGATGACATGGACGAGTTGTCGCCGGGGGGGGGATGATCGCGGCGTTGGCGGCGACACACAGACCTCTAGTGATGAGATAGTAGATGAAAGCGCGCTTCCGGAAGCGACTCATAGTAATCAAATTATTGATGCACCGGAATGCATAGAAGCTTCAGAGACTCCCACTCTAAATAGGGACAACCCTTCCTCTGTCATTCAGCCACAAGTAACTCCCTCCTTACCTAAAAAGAAAAAATTCATTCCTAACATCCTTAAAAGAAATAAAATAAATTCAATAGAGAATAGGGAGGTAGATAAAAAAGTTAGATTTTGCGATCAAATCTCGGTTAAATATATATGTAAAACCTCGCACTCATTTCCTAAATTGTATAAAAACGCAAGCGAAAAGTCGCTAGAGAACTGGAGGATATTAAATGCCTCCTTACTAAATATCTAAGTATAACTAATCAAAATGCCTTTTCGTCTGTTCTCTAGCTCCTGCTGGTCCAGCTTGCTAGAAGACATGTCTTCCCATAGCGGTTGGGTCAGAACACAGGATGTCTCCGCAGAGATCCTCCGTCTACATGAGAGTCTTCTCAATGCCATTGTGGCAACACCAGAAGGCTCTCCCACGAGACACCATCTTCGTATGGCGGAGCTCTATCTCTCGGAGTTCAAAGAAGAATATCTGCGAACCCTAACCGAGACCATGAACGCCGCTGTTCGTGCCTCCCTACGCACTTACCCGTGCACTCCACCTACCTATGATCGTCGCCTTCCTATCTTGTTCATAGGCGGTCAGCATGTATGTACCCTATTAGTTTACAATTTACACAAGGTTTCAAAGAAGGTTTTGGGCGACATGCTGATCGCGCGTGGACAGAGGGACTTTAAGATCAACGCGATCTTTGTCAGGGGTTCGAGGTGTAGTGCACGGGTGACCTGCGATAACCTAGCGTCATCAACTAAAATGCAGTGCGACGCCCTTTTAAATAAACTTTTTTTTGAAAAGGAACGTGGGGGCAAGGTGTGCAGGAGATACGTAAAGGTATGTCCAGCTAGGAAATTTTCGACAACCACCGACTCGCAATCGGTGGTACAGGTCCCTCAGGACTCTACTACTGCCTGCCTTGCAGCCCTACGACTTGATCCTATTGTTAAATGCATTATTAAGTACTTGGACAATGACTCCAAGTTGGCACTGGTCACTGCATTTGAAGGATGGCGCGAGGTCCATTATAAAATCGGCCACCTGCACTTCGATTCGGGTAGCGGGCGATACCGGACGGAGAATGGATGGCAAAGAATGCTTAAAGATGCGCAACAATTTTATTTTTCAAGTATCACCATCCGCGAGTGGTGGCCCATAGATGTGTCCGAGCTCCAAAAATTGTTGGATATTAATTTAGTTAACCCGTCGGGTCGGGAGGAGCGAACACATCTAACGGGCGTTGATTTGCGCGGCGTTGTGGTAACGCCTACGGCACTGGAGATGCTGTCCCGATTCTCCACTATTGAAGGATTGATTATTGGAAAAACTACCGGGTTTTTCGAGAATCGGGTCAGCCTTGAAGGTGTCAAGCATCTTGCCGTCCATGACAACCCGATGGTTCGTCTTGCTTGGGAGAAGAAACGCGAGGAGGATAGCTCCGACGAGCGCATTTGGATCCCATGGCTCAACCGCCGGGCTACTAGTATGCTCACTTCCTTAAGGTTTGTACAATGTCCACAGTTGCGTCTGAAATTTTTAATCGAGTTTCTCAAGGACAATGATAAAATTTCTGAGCTTAGCCTGGTGGATTGTTCCAACATCGACCCAATGTTGCAGATGTGGCAGCTCCCTGTATGGGTGTTCACTGAGCTTAACTCCTTGAGCACCTTCCGCATGGAGTATAACACCACGACCGCCGAACCACTGGACTTTATTCACCAACCAGACCTCCATACTCTTCCTTCTTTAATGGAGTTGAGCCTTAAAGGCAGTAGATTCACCGAGCAGTACTTGCAAAAGTTTTTAAATCATGCTCCAGTGCTTCGTGTGGTCGATTACACGGGTTTGGACATTCCCCAGCGAAGATTAGATTTCTCGGGTCTTCAACATCTGACCACGCTGAGACTGCCTTACCATCGTGGCATTGAGGACACCCTGGAGTCTCTTTCTTCCCTCCAAGTACGTGACGTCACCATTACCAACACCTTGGGGAAGAATAACAAAGGTAACAGAGCGTTTAGCCCACGCTTCATTATGGACGTCATCACCAGGGTGCCTTCATTCAACTTTTTAGCGCTCAACTGCAAGATCTGCATGCGTGACACCATGCGTAGGCAGCTTATTAACCTCGGCGCCTACGTCACACAGAAGAACCCCATAACATCTGGGTCTTCACACTATGAGCGCTTCGAAGTTTGGGTCTTTTACAACTAGACCACAGCGGTCCAAACCCGCGTACCCTTTACTAACACCTTTGTAATTGTGCAATAGTTAATTAACCGGTTTATTTTTCTTATTTCACTTCACTCTTCATATTTTTTTGTACTCTGTTCATTCCTTTTTTTTCTATTATTTTTTTTTTTTTTTTATACAGAGTCACATTCTTGCAATAAATTGCGTTCTAGTCAACGCATTACCCTTAAAGTAGAGCCAAGTAAACTCACGTTTACAATAATTTCTTTTTTAAAACAGTCAAGTGCACTACTTAAAATCTTAATTACTTAATCATAATATGCACTCTGCATTTTGCATTTTGTACACTCAACTCTTACTTTTGATTCATGCAACTTAGCATACGCCAAATAAGCAATTTGTATTATAATAAATTGATGCTACTTAACCTAATAAGTAATAATTATCTTGACAAACTAAAAAATTGCAATGCATCAACCACTCTTGTCAACAAATTATAATTTAGTGAGTTGTACACACACACAAGCATAATCTGTAACTTCATAGTGCATTTGACTGCAATAACTAATGCGCAAAACTCTGCGAATATGTAAATCTTTTTTAATATTTCACAGTGAATCTAATGTAGTACATAACTGCGCTCATACTTGAAAGTAAAGCACCATAAGTGCATAATATGTAAATATACTCAAGTACCTTAATGCAATCCGCAACAAGCACTAAACTTGTTCCGTGCGTACCATTTTTTGCGTATAGCGCAATTGTATAAAAAGTTCCTATTTCACTGCACCTTTAAGTGAATTAATCAATAATAGCGATAAATAGCTAACAAAAATTAACAGTTTTTACTGCAATAAAGCATTTTTTGCGAATCCTCTAAGGAAAAATCTTATGTAAATCCTAAAGGATTTATAGACTAAAAAAACTAATAATATTAACAGTTCTCACTGTAACAAAGACCTCTAGTCAAAGAAACCATAAATAAATCTTAAAAGATGGTTAAACAATTGTAATTGTTATGTACTTTAAATAACTATGCTGTGATAATAACTGCGATATTCATAATGTTATTGCGATCTTTTATATATTCATTTTTTATGAAACCTTAATGTCTAATGCGATTTTTTAAATTATTATTATGCGATTTAATTCATATTGTCATTTCTTATTAAAGACTGATTTTAATTGTCATAGAGAGTATTGACTCTAAATTTTAACGAAAAGACTGAATGTAAACTCATCTGTGATATGCGCCTTTTTGCGCTCTTATAAATAAATAAAGTATCCTTAACAAAATTTAATTGTTGGGGGGGAGTGATGTGGGGACACCCACCTGTCTCTGTATGCGAGCGGCGCTGTAAGCGCACCAACACACATGTAAGTGTGTACATGAAAACGCCTCTGCGCAGGCTCAACTTAGTCGAGGAAGAAGCAGCTCAACGACTGCTTCTCTGTACCTCAGTCTTGTTCCGCCAGCCATTGCGCTTAGTCGCTTTGGCTATCTAATAAAGTCACACTCAACTTATATAGTATCTGACTTATTTTCCAGATCCCGATCTCCTTCTGCATTATATATATATTCATTGCCACACAAGGCATTACAGAACGAATCATCGCCACCTAGTGGTGACATGCGTCAACTCCCTACAACATAAATTCAAATTCTAGGCGCGAAATTCGAACTAATAAAAAAATTGTCTTCTGCAACAAACAAAATTTTTATTATAATAATGTACCATAAAAAGAGGATAAATGGTTAAGTATTCTTTCATCAAAATAACTTTTTTTTTCAATTAGAAAATTTATATCTTCAGATTTTAATCTTTAACGCAAATTGCGTTTCCTCAATGTAAATATCATATTTATTTAAAGTTTCAGCATTTTTTTTTAAACTTTAAATCGTCATAACTCTGGTTCTAATTGATCAAAATATTCGATCCAGGGTTTATTTGAAACACTATTGTTAATATTTTTGATATATTAATAAATAAGAGCATAAAAATAGTTGTAAGAACACGTAAAGTTGGAAAAATAGTACGAGTCGCCATGGTATCAATGTTTTAAAATCGAAAATATAAAAAAAACGTTTAAAAATCTGTTAAAAAAAAATAAGGCAAAATCGCATGTTCTCACCTACTCTAAAAGTTAGTATTTTTTATGTATAAAATCATATAAAAATTAAAAAAAAAAAATATAGTTTTTGAGAAAATCGTGTTTGAAAAAAATCGCTTTTTTCGGGTTTTCGTAAATAACTCAGTGCGATCAAATTGTATTACAAAAATTGAGATTGCATTTAAAACTAGATAGAATTCCGCACATCGTTAAAAGAACGCCCAAAAACGTTGAAAATTGACGGAACTTTAGTCATTTAAAAGTAGAGGTTCATTTTCAATTTTCGAATTTTCGTTTTTACATCCAACACTAAAATTGCTGTAGTAAAAAAAAAAAATTTTTTGAGCGTTCTACGAGGTAAATTTTATCTTCATATACATAATAGAAGGTATTTTTATTACTTAAAAGAAAAAAAAATTCGATCAGTGACGGCCTGCATGAATCTGAATGGAATCAGCCATATATATACGTATAACTAGATATTTCTATATGTAGCTGTACATATACATGTAAAATCGACCAATGAGAAACAGCTATGAGTAGAAAGCTTCGATAATCGATGTTTCTACTGCGTAAAATAACATAGCATCCTCGAGTATAGTATAAAAATTTTACTAGAGTGATAGAGATAGAAGATCCGCGATCAAGAGTCGATTAAGCTGTCGATAGCGACTCGTAACTGAAGAGATTAAAAGAGGAACTAAGACGCGGCGAGAAATAAGGATAGAAAATGGAGAGTAGCTAGGTGCGACAAAGATAGACAACAGAACGAAAGAGGAATGTAATTTCCTTCTTCCTGAAAACGATCATTCTTGGATCAGCAGCCGTTGAGTACACTCAAGTAAAATTGAAACTCATTCTTTTTTGAATATTATCGGTGAAGTTAAGGAGTAAAAGAAGAAACAAGAGCAGAGAAGTCGTGGGCTACAAAAACGGAAAAGGAGAAATAAAGGGAAAGAAAAAAAAGGCTGTGGTGAGACATCGACAGAGGCGGCGAGCCGGCGATCGGGTGCGACCATTTTTCGGAACCAACATCGTTTCCTTGCCTTCGACCACGCCATTGTCTACTTTTCGACCAGCGTTACGTTCTTTTTATTCGTTTTTGACTACCGAAAGGGAATCTGCAGCAGAGCAACTGTAAGTGGAATTCTACCAGTGGGTTAGCAAGTAAGAAATAGTATTCTCTAATTCTGTTGGTTTTCCTCGATATCTTTTGCGGTCCTCCTTAAAAGATAAATTCTGTCTTTCTTTTAACATTACCTTTATACTCAGAGTCAGTGCGGTCTAACGAAAGTGCGAACAAATATCTTAATAAGAATAAACTAGTGAAATCTAAAAGAAAAGAAAAGAGAAAGCTACGTGCGAAGGCATTATTGTTCGGCGACGCGACGCCATTTTATGCTATAAATTAAATGCGGAATTCGTAATTATTAAAGTTAAAGAAATCAGCTTTTGTTATATTCTGATTGCTAACATTTGTATTACCGAAAATTAGTTAAAGTGAAATAAATAGGCGATGCGACGCCATTTTGTTTTATAAATTAAGTGCGAGAATAGTGAATAGTCAAGTTAAAACGAAAATTGCCCTTATAGTATTTCAATTACTAAAATTGTTATATGTATAAACCTTTATTATTGTGAGAAAGGAGATAGTTAAATAGTAAGAGAGAAACAACGTGACAGCTGCTGTTAAAGGAGCGCGAGCGAGATAGCTATACGTAGTTATTAATTAAAATCTAAAGTTCTTATTTATTTTATATAGAGTAGTGCGAGCGATATTGATATTATTTCTTTAAAAATTTATTGAAGTGCGAATTGTAAGTGTTGGGTTGTGCAACTGCGCGGTAAGGAAATCGAGTGACGCGTAATTTAAGTTACAATTAATTATTCTTTATACGGTGTTAACCTAAAAGGTGATTAAATCGATTGCACGTGTAACGGAATTAGAAATTCTTAGTCTTCCACACATGCGCACAGTCTAAGTGTAGTAAAGCAATTAGAGCAGCGTTTCCTTTCTTGTTTTTTTTTATTGTGATGTATAAACAAAGTTTTATTTTAAATTGATAATATAAGAATGTTGGAATGAAAGTTAAATAGAGAATCAACTGCTTATTTTTCCTCTCCCTCTTTTCAGGACAAGAATTTTAAGTTAAAGCAAATTAATTATATCATTCATTTTTCTTGAATAATTAGAGCCATTCAATATCAATAGTATTTCTTTATAAATTTAAAATTTACTTTGCTTTTGATATATTAAACATTGTTCTTTTTTTTAACTTCTTATTTTTTTTTACTAAATCATAAATTACATTGAAATTTTATGGACCACTCTGATCGTTAGAACCAGCCTGCAACCCGGACAGGCCAGTAAGTATTGACCCCCTCTGCAGTTGCTCTACCCAGCTAGCTAAGCAGGGTTCACTGGCGCTCAATTAAAATTAACTATAAATTTGTGAATCCGGATAAGTTCGTGGCTTCGGAAATTCACTCGGAGGTCCGGGGAATTGGCCACGTTACAAATTGTAGAATCTAATGTATTCAATAATTTAATAGAACAATCCAGATCGTTTTCTATGCGGTATTTATTTGCTTCTTCGTTATGAAATATGTATAATTGTCCAGACTTTCTTGATTCATTTTCATTTGCATGTAATGCATATGTATTATGGTATATTTGTCCACAAATACGTATAACTTGAGGACCTTTATTAAATAATTTATCAAATGCTGCACTAAAACTAGCAAATGCTAAGGCGTTATTATATGATATGCATTTTTAAAAATTATTACTTATCATAGAAATTCCCGTAAGTAATTTCTTAATCTCTTCAGGATATTCTGGGTCTTCTTCTAATATTATATTTCCTTGTTTACAACATAATGTAAATTTCTTATAGCTTGATATTTCGAATGCAAAATGTCTAGCACCACAGAAATCACAAATAAAATTCAAATCACCAATATTATTTCCATAATATAATTTCCATTATTATTGATCAATGTATTTTTAGCCATTTGGTAATAATTTATATCATTTTGATTTTCTTCTGTTTTGAATTTATCTTTGTTTTTTTCATAAAATTCATTTAAACGTTTTAATATTTTTTGTTTGTTTTTTGATCAATATTGTTTTCTATTTTCTAAAACTTTATCTTTATTATATTTACTAGCATTCCCCGCCTCCGCTTCGCCCGCGCAATAGTTGGGCAGAAGTCGGTAGGTATAGAAATAGAATCTCAAAAACTATTATTTATTAAATCGTACTCTTACAAAACTTCGGAATACACAACATTTTTTGTTTGTGAACCATGTGATAATAGAATGAATTTTCATTTAAAATAATTTTTTGTTTTTGTAGAAAAAATAATCATTGAATTTTTTTTTTATTTTTCGATATATGTTCAATTTAGTACCAATAAGTCAAAAAATATATTTAAATTGACGATAGGAAATTTTTTAAGCAAATCGAAATCGTGAAAGAGATATTCATTAATGAATATGAATGTTTAACAATGATAGGGAATAAGTGCAATAAAAATTTATTGCCGATAAGCTGTTCGCATTATCCTCGCGATATAAGCACCTATAATCTAGTAGAGTGAGCGGCAAAAAAGGTCGCCACCTATTGAGAAGTGAACGAAGTGTCATTTTTAATAAAAAAATCGTAAGTTATTAAAATTAAAGTGACATGAAAAAAGTACAAAACAATTTAATTTTTATCTTTAAAAATGACCAAAAATGGAATCAATTAAAAAATTTTTGAAAAATAATTACTTTGAAAAAAAATTTTTTTTTTCCATAATTATGTCGATTTTAGTAAACATAAACTAAAAATGACAAACCTTCAGCACTTATTTATTTAAAAATGACAAAAATATGAAATCAAAATAAAAAAATTTTTGAAAAATTTTTTTTCTTGAATATGTAAATTTTTGTTCAAACTAAAAATGACAATTTAACCTTAAGCATTTTTTCTTGAATAAAATTGGTAAATAATAATATTGAAAAAATGTATTTTTTCCGAAAATTTGCTGAAATATTAATTTGAAAATATCACAGGATGATAAAATCAACGTTATTTGCGATTGTGTTAATAAATGAAAAAAAATTTTTTTTTCATATTATTAATGATTGAAAAAGTTGAAAAAAAATTTATTTGTATAAAAATGATCAAGTTTTTGTAAACATGAAATTTCTTGAAAACTCTATGAGAAATTGTATTTTGAATAAAATTAACGTGATTTGAAAGCGTGTTAAATATCTTATATTTTTTGTTAATATATTTGGAATAAAATTTAAAAAAAAATTATTCAGTTAATCCATTACTATTTAAACTATCATAAACATGAATTACATTTTGTGAATAATAAATACAAATCCAGCAACCAAAATTCCGATTTCCGGAAAAAAGTATTTGTATGTAATCTTGATTTAATGGAACTGGATTAATATGTTCGGGCCTTTGTAAAAATATTGTTGGTTGCATTAAAAAATTTGTATGATTATTCCAAATTTGATTAAATTTTCTAATGTGGTAATCATTTAACATACTCAATTGCCCAGCATATCCATCTTTACCTATTATAATTAATTTTTCTTCTTTGGTTAAATTTATTCTATAAAAATAATAAATTCATGTATACTTCTAAATTAAAATTATTTAATATAAGAATTTCAAATACTTTTGAAAAACTAGGAAAAATCCTGAAATAAAAATTTCAAATAATATTTATATAGATAATTAAAAATTCTAATCGATATTAATTCTTAAAATTTTAATAAATTACCACTTAGAAATACATAAACATAAAAAAACATAAACATCATCACAACAAAGTTTAATGTTCATCATTAAACATTGATTATTTGAATTTTTCAACTTAAGTTTTTTTGTTAGTTTGTTCATTTTGTTTTGTTAATTTTTTCGTTCTTATCTAAACATTTCTTCTAAAAACCATTTTTCATAAAATTTAATAGTTATAGAATCAATTAATGAAAAAACATCTGGCAAATCTTTTCTTCGCTGAAATTTTTTTTTGATTTTAATCCATACAAGATTAATTTACTTCGCTCCTAACGTCGCTCGGTCAAATTTTTATATATTATATTAGTATGTATAAATTAACCAATTCTAAAGTCAGAAAAATGGCCTTTATTTATAAGTTTTTATATTGCAGTTCTGTTTAAAATTTAGTTTTTATATATCTGAAAAAAAGGATTAATTAAAGTTCCAATATGCATAAAAATTGTTTAAATACAAATCATAAGATTGTTAAGTCCTGGTTTTACACCAGGACTGAATTAATGATTGATTATGTTGTTGATATGAGGAAAAGGATTTTATTATAATATTAAATAAAAGAACAAAGTTTGATTTTGAAATGTGTAGTTTAAAAGTTAAGTCTAATGATAGAAAAGCTCCACTAATTTTAATCGATATGAATCGTTCTCACGATTAAATATACTTGAATTGAAAGAAATATAGATTAAAATATAATTGTAAGAATCTTACCTTGATTCGGCTAACTAGGAGAGTGTCACACCTCCGGATCAATAAAGAAAATCACTAAAAAAGTTACTAGATTTTTAAACGCATATAGTTCTTTAACGTCGATAGCTACAAGCTTGAAACTTTTTTTTAATTAAAGCTGAGCTCAAATCCTTTCGAATTAGTAGTTATAGCATGTAAAAATATTATTTTTTTCCAAAGTTAGAGCGTGATAAACATTGGACCTGATTTTTCTTTTAAAAACATTAATTGATTGTTACGTCATAAACGTATCGTTTTTATTAACATTGGTAAATCAAATTCCTCAGCCTTCTGGGTGAAAGCCAGGTATAATGAACTTTATTATAAGTTCTATATAGAATGAGAGAACATAGTTCAATTTTTATCCTAAACTCTAAGATTATTTAGAGAACATATTTGTCAAAATAAAGAAAAAATTACAATTGATTAGTTAACGTTTCAATCAGATTTATGTTAAAGTACTACACAAATTACAGACAAAAGCAGAACATTTTTGAGAAATTGAAATAATAACTTAACATTTTTCCGTGCGAATTAGTTTGACCGTAACATTTTGGTTTAACTAATAAAGTTACTTTTTACTCATGTTGGATCTCTTATTATATTCTTTAAACTTGTAGCTTTTAAAAAATGTCGAAATAAATTACGATAATTTATACATACATGAAAATTATTTAAAAAACAAAAAAAAAAGAACACAATTCTATACAAATCATAGTAGATTATTATTATAACTGGATCATATTTAATGTTAATTATAATCACATATTATTAATTACTATAATCTATATATTTTTAATTAGTTTTAACTTTCTTTTTATGCATTTAGCTATTTTAATTTTGTACCAAACTTAAGTTTAGGTAAACTAGTTTTGCCTCTGTAAGGATTTCCATTGTAACCTGTACTTCGTATAGGATTTTACTTATGGTTTAATAAATAAATAAATAATCTATAGCCACATCTAATGTATTAAATGAAAATATTAAAATTAGAATTTGGAAAATTTTTCTTTATATTGCTTAGTTGTCACCTGCGCAATTATCTTAAGCCGGGAGGGAAGTGAATGAATATTCACTTATATTCAAACAATTATTAGGATCTATAAATTATATCCGACTGTTATTTTTGAAAAAAAAACAAACAAATGAAAATGTAAATTAGACATTCTAAATAATATTGTTTTAAAGGAAACATACTAATAATTTCAAAGGAATTGACTTATTTAAAACTAATAAGACTTATATAAGGAAAAGTATTTATAAGGAAAAATGATACTCTAATTTTAAGCAAAATTTATTTTAAATTAATTTTTATCAAAATAAATAAATTAAATAAATAAATAAAAATAAATAAAGTATTAAAATTTTTTTTTTTAACTTTTTTAAATTAAAATAGTTTTGTTTAGAATTTAAGTATTATATATAATTTATATTAAAAATGAAAAGGAGCAGTTGGAAAATAAAAAGGAAAACAAAAGATTATGATAAAAATAGATATATTATAAAATTATATTGTACAATAACATCATTATTATTATTTTTTTTTATATAACAAAAGATATACAGTAAAAAGAAAAAAGAGGAAAACTAATCCCATTGTTCTCCATAATTAACAAATAAAAAATTTTTTTTATATATATATTCTAACTCACAAGGAGAGTGTTTCACCTTTGGGTCACCGTTTTTGCTCAAATTTTGGGAATGTTTTCTAGATGCAGAAATATGGAGAAAGCCAAAAGTTTAGAGGCCAACGCTTAATATTTCCCTAGTTACAGGCCATTGAAGAAAATCACTAAAAAAGTTACTAGATTTTCAAACGCTTATAGTTCCGCAGAATTATTAGCTAGAAGCTTAAACCTTTTTTTAAATGAAAGCTGAGCTCAAATCCTTTCGAAATAGCACCTATACCATCTCAAAATATTATTTTTTCCCAAAGTTAGAGCGTAATAAAGATTGGACCTGAATTATTTGTTTAAAACATTAATTAATAATAAAAGCTAAAATTGGGTTCAATCTTTATCATGCTATAACTTTGGGAAAAAATAATATTTCGATATGCTATTACTACTATTTCGAAAGGATTTAAGCTCAGCTTTCATTTAAAAAAAGGTTTAAGCTTCTAACTAATAATTCTAAGGAACTATAAGCGTTTGAAAATCTAGTAACTTTTTTAGTGATTTTCTTCGATGGCCTGTAAGTAGGGAAATATTGAGCGTTGGCCTCTCAAATTTTTGCTTTCTTCATGTTTCTGCATCCAGAAAATATTCCCAAAATTTGAGCAAAAACGGTGACCCGAAGGTGAAACACTCTCCTTGTCAGTCCCATGACTCTTCGGAGGGATTTTGAGGCTGACAATCTATCGGGACCAATTCAGGTGTTCTTCCCACTGGTAAATCATCTGATGCAAGTTTACCGGTGGACACTAAATCTTCACCGACGTACATATAGAAGTTGTCTTGTATCACCCTCATCAACATACGTTTTCCGTGGACAATGGCAATCCGTTCTTCCCAACGGAAGAGGTAGCATAAATTCCAGCCATCAAAATCACGTTCTCCGTTCAACCACCATGCATCGTTATGACGCCGATCCATTGAGCGAAACAGACGTTTTAACTGCCAATCGCCAAACTAAACATAAAAGTAAAGGATAGATATAAATAACAAGAATTCAATAATAAATATAAATACTAATATTTCATAAGTTAAAAAAAAAAAAAAAAAAAAAAAAAAATATATATATATATATATATATATATATATATATATAATATTGAACTTGAAATATTAAGATAATAATAGAGATACTTACACAAACTCGGATATACTGCTTCCTTGGATACATGACGATGATTGTTAAAAAAATAAATAAAAACAAGCTCTTAAATACCCGAAAAGAACAACGAAAACTAATGGTAAAAAGAAAAAAAAAATTTTTTTTTAGACATGTCAGCAGCATACATTTTTCTCTTCGTTGACTTTGCTGAATTGTTATTACAATGTCATTAACCCACGTTTTACAAATTAACAACACGAATAATTGTATAAAACTTTAATCCATGCTAATTGTAAATAGATTTTTAAGATTTATTAATCAATAACTGTTTTTTTGTTGCTTTTGTTTCAATAAGCAACATCTTTGAGCCCCAAGGTGTTACGTCATAAAACGTACCTTTCTGTTGGCGACTCATAAAAATAATAATAATAATAATAAATACATATACAGTTCCTGATTAATTTAATTTTTATTAGATTTTAATCATAATATTGTAAATGTTCAATAAGTGACCTATCTTTTATTTTTTGATTGCCTATCCTTCTGATATGCAATCTCCTGAGCACCGAGGTGTTACGTCATAAACGTATCGTTTTTATTAACATTGGTAAATCAAATTCCTCAGTTATTGAACAGTCACATTATTTCATTATTAAGCGAAATTAAGTAGATCATAAGAAAAGAATCGAAACGTATGTTTCGAAATTTTAAAATGAATTTTACAAATCCTAAAAACATTACGAAATATATTATCAAAATTTAAGAAAATTTATAAATAAAAATTGATGAAAAAGACAATAAATCTCATAAACAAAATAAGTATAAAAACCAAATGAAACAAATGATATTCGGAATATTACCCCGGGTGTCTTATTAGTAATACGTTTACACTGCCCGTCAAGTTTATATTTCAAAGCAATTGCTATTACTAAATATACATATATCAATTATTAGAATATATACGCACATAAAAATCAATTATATTAAAAGTGTTAGAAGATATCAATAAACCTCGAGGATCTATTTACATATTGTGCCTATTCATTTGTCTGCCCATACCTAGCACAAATCTACTGAGAAATACTACAAGGTAAGAATATATAATTATTTAATAAACTCTTTATTTTCAAAAAACAAGTTTATCCTTTAATAATATTCAATCGTGAGAGCGATTTCGTTCAACCAAATATTGGTGGAGTCTTTCCACCACTAGAGTCATACATCTTTATCCTTATACATTTTAAAAATAAATTCAATATTTTGAACGTACATAATTTATATATATTTAATGCAATTAATTTAATTAAATAACATACACACTTTTATTTATCCACTTTCATTTAGTCCTGGTGCAAGCCAGGACTTAACATAAAAAATTTTTAACGAAAAAAAAACCGACTTCAAAAAATGCACTGAAAAGTAACAAATAATTTATTATCTTTAGAAATCATACAAATAATTGGTAAAATACAATTTTAGAAGTCGGCGTCTAATTACTCAATGAATGTAAACGTTATTTTTGAACAATAAATGTAAACGTTATTTTTGAACAATGAATGTGAACGTTGTTTTTGAAAAAATGGACTAAGTCGTTCTGCTTACGCACCACAGATTTAGAATTAGACGCCGACTTCTAAAATTGTATTTTACCAATTATTTGTATGATTTCTAAAGATAATAAATTATTTGTTACTTTTCAGTGCATTTTTTTAAGTCGGTTTTTTTTTTTGTTAAAAATTTTTTATTAGTCATTTTTTAGTGCAATGTTTTTAAAATCTTATTTTTTGTAAAAAATTTTGTATTTATTCGATACTTTTAAAGTCGGTTTTTATTTATTAAAAATTTTTTAAATTGTTTGTTTTTGTTAAAAAATTTTTGTTTTCTATCTTCTAGTGAATCCCCTTACTAAAAACGCAAATATATATATAGAAAGAGAGAGAGAGAGAGAGAGAGAGAGAGAGAGAGAGAGAGAGAGAGAGAGAGAGAGAGAGAGAGAGAGAGAGAGAGAGAGAGAGAGAGAGAGAGAGAGAGAGAGAGAGAGAGAGAGAGAGAGAGAGAGGGAGAGGGAGAGGGAAGGCGAAGTATAAGGGAGGTAAATGAGAAAACAAAACACCCGGTTTTTTCTTAATTTGATAATTGGGTCATACAAACCGAATATTGGCCCAATAATTATAGGACACGTATGGGACCTTCCTGCAGACATTCTCTATCAGATAAGAAAAAGTTTTTTCGAATCGGTTAAGAAATGACGGAGTTATGAGGTAACAGACATAAAAAAAAAAAAAAAAAAAAAAAAAATTTAGTCGAATTGAGAACCTCCTCCTTTTTGAAGTCGGTTAATAATAATAAAAGCTGAAATTAGGTCCAATGCTTATTACGTTCCAACTTTGGGAAAAAATAATATTTTGATATGCTGTAACTACTGTTTCAAAAGGATTCGTGCTCAGCTTTAATTTAAAAAAAGTTTCAAGCTTGTAGCTATTGACGCTAAAGAACTATATGCGTTTAAAAATCTAGTAACTTTTTTTGTGATTTTCTTTAATTGCCTGTAACTAGGGAAATATTGAGTATTTATGACTATAACTTTAGCTTTTTTCATATTTTATCATCTTAAAACTTATCCTTAAGTTTGAGCAAAATCCGCGATCCGGAGGTGTGACACTCTCCTAGTAAGTAGATACAGGCAGACAGTAAATAAGTACACTCGAATTAATATTGTAATTATAGAGTTTTTATTTCTTACTTTTATAATAAACTGAAGATAGTGCGATTTAATATGTTGCGCGAATAATTGTATAATTTTTAAAATGCGAGAAATATAGTTATGATAATTGCATCTTTGAAGTGCTTGTAAAAATTCTTTGATAAAGTGCTTTGAAAAAGTGTCTACTTTAAAGTGCGCCTTTATCCTGATTTGATCTGTTTTTATATTGATGATCCCTACCTTGTTTTAGAATAATTGTTTTATAATTTGAATTTTGAATTGATGTCAATCGATGGAGCAATGCTTATTAAGCATTTTGACTCTTATTGAATGATATGGTTAACGTGGTAAATCTGGTTCATATAGTCTTCGTAATTGTACTTATTTTGTTGATTCTGAAAATCGCATTGCACTTCGTTTCTTAACAAATGACTTACTTTTACAATATGCTTGCTAAGGTAAATTAGCTGATATATCAATAACTGCGTATTTTTGGAATGATAAATTTTGAAATAAAAGATACGTCATGACGTAACAAGATCATGATAAATTAAAAATTTGTTTTACTTAATTAGATTTGAATTAATGAAAAAGTATGATAGGAATTCATTCTCTTTAATCATGTGTTTCAGACAGAGGGACGGAGATGAAAAAACGGAGAAGTAGAGACGAAGACAGAGACAAGAAGAAGAAGACAGAGAGACGGAAACAAAAAGACATGGACGGAAATACGAAAACAAAGAGACGGAGATGAAGAGACATAGACAGAGGGACGTAGAGATGAAAACGGAGAGACAGAGACAGAGAAACAAAGACGAATAAAAGAAGTCTTAGGAACGGAGACAGAGAGACATAGATGGAGGAACGGAGACGGAGAGGCAGAGGCAAAGAAGCAGAGACGGAGAGACATGGACATAGGGACGGAGATAGAGGGACGGAGAGACGGAGATGAAGATACTGAGGCGGAGAGACGGAGTGACGGAGACAAAGAGATGGAGATGGAGAGGCAAATGTTCTGTATGTGTATGTGAATATGTATATATGTGTATGTGTATGTGTCCATGTGTTTATGTGTATAAGTGTATGTGTTCATGTGACATGTATATGTGAAAATGTACATGGATATATATACACGGTGGGCCATTTTAATCTATGCACCTGAAAAACTCAGTAAGTTTGCATCCTATCAAAAAATGACCTCTATTAAAGTTGTAGGATACAAAGGGGGTCAAACAATAGTGACCTTGAATTTGACCTTCAAGCTGACCTTTAAGGTCAAATCAAGGTCAACTTGAGTTTTTAAATGGAAACCCCTATTTTTACCGGAATCGGAAAGGGCAGGAAATTTTACGTCCGAATATGCTCTCAGGTCATCTGACCTCGATGACCTCAAAGGTCAGTTGAAGGTCATAAATACGAAATAATTGGGTAGCTGTCAACATTCTTATGTAAGGTGTTGTCGAAAAAATGAAGATCATAATTTGAGTAATTTTTAACGAGAAATTCAGTGTTGACCTTTACTTTTTCGGCAATACCCTACCTAAGATTTTTCATAGCCATCCGATTATTTCGTATTTATGACCTTCACCTGACCTTTGAGGTCATCGAGGTCAGATGACCTGAGAGCATATTCGGACGTAAAATTTCTTGCCCTTTCCGATTCCGGTGTAAAAAATAGGGGTTTCCATTTAAAAACTCGAGTTGACCTTGATTTGACCTTGAAGGTCAGCTTGAAGGTCAAATTCAAGGTCACTATTGTTTGACCCCTTTTGCATCCTACAACTTTTATAAAGGTCATTTTTTGATAGGATGCGAACTTACTGAGTTTTTCAGGTGCATAGATTAAAATGGCCCACCGTGTATATATATATATATACACACATGGGGAATTCTTTGTAAATTGGTACCCTCCCTTCTCCAAAATTGTAGTGGACTAAAAAAATTGCATGACGGTTTAAAATCTTCCTTTTATTATCTAGTTTCAGATGCAGAGTAGCGTTTTTGAAAATTCACTATGGTGGCTCCTATATGGTGGCTAAAACTTGAGTAGTTCGTAAAATTTTTTCGAAATTTCGTGATAACTCGCTCAGTTAAATTTTTCGTTTTTTCCTTACTAAAAATGAATAGAGCACAAAATTTTACATAGAAATATGGTATTATAGTCAAGATCAAACCACTTTTCGAAGGTTATTTTTTGGAATCTGTATTTTGAATTGCTTGGCTATTATTTCGGCTGAAAACCGATCTTAAAACAGTAAGCTTTCACATTCTTGAGATTGCCGCTTACGATCCTCATGCCAATACGATATCAGCATGTTTCGGTTAAAGTCAAACGGAAGTCAAACACCTCAATTCGAATAATATAATTTTTTTTACTTTATTTTTTTTCACTTACAATGCATATGCGGAAATTTTAGATTTGCGTTTTTATAATATTAAACATTTCATAAATAGTATTTTTCTTTGTTAAAATTTTAACCCCGCTCTTCTAGATTTTTTTCTTTGCTTAGATAATTTTCTTACTTACAATGCTTACGCGAAAACTTTAGATCCTCGTTTTTATATTAAACATTTTACAAATTTATTTTATTCGTTGTAATATTATATTTTACACAGTGTGCGGGAATTTTCTTTCCCGCACGCTTTTTTCCGTGTGGGAATTTTTTTCCGCAAAAAATACACTACACAACTAGTATGGAAAGGCTTTTTACGAATCTCATTACGACCCTCACCTGCAGCTCAGGCCGTAAACTTCTCGTTTCGTAAATATAAAGTCTTTTCATATCTGTTACGTAATATACTACTCTCGCACGTATTTTTTCGTGCGGGTATAGGACACCTCCCGTACCGAAAATCGTGTGGGAAATCGAACTTTCCGCACGTCGTGTGGAAAACTATTTTACATTTATTTGTTTCAACAAAATATTTATTTTAAACATATTAATTTTTATAGTGAAATTCGCAAATACTCATACGGTCAATTATTTTTATAGATTACTCACCTTATAAGTTGCGTCTTAGATATAACACTATTACTGCAGGCTACTTTCTTAAGATATTCATTTTCTTAAGGTTACACTATCAACATTAGAATATAAGTTCGAAAATTATGAGATCCAAACTTATCTCGACGTGGAATTTTCTGTCCATTCAGAATCAGAAGTAAAAAAAATTATATTATTTCAATTAAGGTGTTTGACCTCCGTTTGACCTTAACCGAAACATGCTGATATCGTATGGGCATGAGGATCGTAAGCGGTGATTTCAAGAATGTGAGAGATTACTGTTTCAAGATCTGTTTTCAGCTGAAATAATAGCCAAGCAATTCAAAATAAGGATTGCAAGAAATAACCTTCAAAATGTGGTGTGTGTGTGTGTGTGTGTGTGTGTGTGTGTGTGCGTGCGTGCGTGCGTGCATGCGTGCGTGCGTGTGTGTGTGTGTGTGTGTGTGTGTGTGTGTGTGTGTGTGTGTGTGTGTGTGTGTGTGTGTGTGTGTGTGTGTGTGTGTGTGTGTGTGTCTGTGTTCATTGCAGTGAAGAAGTTTTTGTTGATAAATTGCGTAAAAGTTTGTGTGTGTGTACGCATGTGTGCGTGCGTGTGTGTGTGTGGAATAAAAAATATATATATACAATTAATGGTTTTATTTCTGATTTCGGAAACGCTCATAGTTCGCTTCAATTTTTCTTTTTCATATTCATACATTTACCTATAATTTTGCAGATCCTTATCGATGGAAATATACATTTAAAAAAAAAAAAATTTTAATTCGAACACTTATTATAAATTATAATTTATTACCAGTTATTTAAGTGCTAACACATAACAAAATCTTATAGTAAATATAATATTTCATATTTATACATACAATATGATTCGGTGAAAGGAAACTTATTTTATATACATATCGATGGTATCATTTTATCAGTGATTAACAAATGATTGTTAAATTTAGTACAACGAACAACATATTTATGATTTCAATTTTTAAAGTTCGAAAAAAAATTAGACACATATTTTATATTGAAATACTATTGTCAATGAAATTAGCAAATTTATATATAATAATATAATATATGAAAATGCAACCGAGCGACGTTAGGAACGAGGTAAATTTTGCTAGTAATATATTAACAATAATTCATCATTTAGTTAGAGTTATAGCTGTATGAATAACCAAGCTCGTAATTTACAAACTGTCTCTTCGAATATACAATTTCACATATTTTATATTTAGGTTGTATTACATCATAAAATTTTGTTGCTTACGTCGTAATTAGCAAAAAGTAGCGGTATTTTGCCGGTACCATGTTTTTGTACGAAATCAAAGTTTATTTTTTGACTCACTGACGAATTAAGCCTGATGCCTCTGATTGTGCAAACACATCTTTCAAAGTCATCTAGTGTCAAATATTTGTTTTCGTTAAACTCAGGTCCTCCAGAGACGAATGTTGTAATGCTCTTACCAAGACCATAACAGGTCAATTTGTCGGTTAAGTCACCCAAAAACGGTCCTGTTTCCGCATCGTATTCACTGACGCGACTTACATATATGTAACAACATACACAGCCATGCCAATAACACCCGTAAAATTGTAAAACAATTTTCTTTCCATTTTCAAGTACGCAATATCCATGCACTAGAGGGCCCTCGAGAAGTCTCTTTTCTCGTGCATGAACGGTATACTAAATTTGTCGATTCAGCACAACCATCGCTTCGTTTTCATGGACTGCTTATTTGCTTGCCTATAGCCACCTTGAGATATGATACCTTTTGTATCTTTTTGTAAGAATGTTTTCCTGTACACATGCATGCAAGATGATGCGATGGTAGCACACTCTACAAGCGAATCTGTATTACCACATTCAATGAAGGTCTTGCGAAAAGCCAGATACGCTAATCGTAAGCTGTTTACATCTTACTTGCAATATTTTATAATTTTATTTCTAAAATTGAATATGTAATTTTCCGCTTTTTTCGTTATACCACTGCATAAATCTGGATTTCATCGAATCTGGCAAGAAAGTCCACACCTTTTTCAATACTAACGAAGCCGTAAGCTTTTGGTAGTACAGCCTAACTTATATGTAGGTAATTTAACCTATCTACGAATTTAACCTATAAAATTTCCATCATGATTATATTCGACTCGTTTAAAATTACATTCGGCTTATTTCTGAGATCTTTACGCTCTTTTAAATGTTTCAGAATAAATTGAGCATCAAAACCCTGCGCATTGTGGGCCACACAAATGATTCGTTTAAAATTTTTTCTTGGTGCCGAGGCTAAATCTACTAGCTTTTTCATGGCGTCGATTTAAAACACGTCCTCGCGTCTTTCACATACTGCGTAAGAATTTGATACATTTTTTTCGTTCAAATAGTTACTACACATTTACTGGACAACACACAAATTTGGTACACAACCTTACTTTTTTAGCCTCACATCCTAAGATACTCTCTGATTGCTGAGTCTCGAAATCATAGAATAAGTAAAGAATTATTTTTCTATTTATCATGAATTCTTTTTAATCGACTTTAGGCTGCATGTAACAAAGATGTCCTATTGTTATTTTACGATTACATATTTCACAAAATATCGTATCACGATTATGTGGTTCTTTATCGTAGATGCGCACTGTCTTACTCTATGCAAGACAAATTCTTATATTCTCACAGACCGACCGAGAATTATTGAAAAATTTTTAATTTTTATGATTTTCAAAACGAACAGCACTATAAAAAATGTTTGCTACATTGAAAACATTATATTATTTACTGATTTATATCACAAGAAGACTTTTATAGCATTGTTGCTCACATTTATGATTTTTCTGATGACTAAATTTTTTATTGCAAGGTATACAGTAGTTTTGACTCCCAGCCGTTGCGAGTAAATTTAAAATTGGCTTATAATGTCTGGAATTTTCAAAATACATGATATTAAGAGTATGTCTAACGATATTACCAACATCGTGTATGAAACGTGTACTATCGTAAAGTGGCCTATATCCACGAGTAAAATTTTGAAAAGAATGGACGACGATCGTGAATCCTAAGAGTGCATAATATTCTTAAAATAATTCTATCTTCTCTATACCACAGCTTGTCTATTGTAACTCTCGCAGCTCTGACAAGTTTCAATGCTTGTGATTTCTGATATTGTGCGTCATATTTGATTCCATCTGTCATGGAAAATTCCACTACGCATTTGACCACGTAAGGCATATATGTGAGCAGCGACTAGCGAGCATGGAAGACAAAGACTGTCGCTATTTTCAACATTTAGAATGGATTTTTTGAAAACTGATTCGCTAGTGAGAGATATACGACCCCGGCCCTCAGGTTTGGTCACAGTACTGACTTTAACATTCAAAACATCGTCAATTTCGAAACCATCATTACTCTGCGCTGTACTAGCTATCAGTTCGAGTAAATCTATAGGTGGAAAATTACGAAGCAGTCTAAAAGAAATACAGGACTTTGCACGAAACGTTCAGAGCTTATAGTCATGCCGATATAATCCAAGTTGGCTGTGCATATTCACACACGTAACGATATAAATCTTTTATTGCGGTCTGCAACCAATTATATACATTTGCATTAGCTGATGGAGGTAATATCGACACTCTTAATCGTCGTTCTTATAGCCTTAACTGTTTATAATATTGTGACGTCTTTTCATAAATGATAATAAGTTTCTAAGCAGAAGTTCCATCTCCCTGTTGAAGAAATTTATTTACAATACGGTGCAATAATATATAATAATTAATGCAATCTTAAAGTTACTTACATTTCAATAGTCGAGATATTCTGTATCTGGTGCCGATATTGTAGGTAATGTAATTTTAGGTGAAATTACTTTATTCGACATTTGTATATCCTGGTCATTCAAGTGAGAGAAACTAGGAAATGATTCATAAGGTAGTGGTGGTGATGTTGCAGCATTAGCCATTACCTCCTTCAACATCGTGTTCGGAGTACTTTGATCATAAGTCGCGTGATCATCTGAGGAATTTATAACTTTTCGTACTTTTTTGGTGAGCGGTAGTAACGCCCCACACAGCATGAAAGATTGCAGCCACCTTTCATACTGTGTGAGGTAGGATCTCTCGAGCTAGGCGGCTGTCTTCTGCTGACAGAAGATTAATCAGTAATTCATTCCTACTATTGTCCGCCATTATGTCTCGCAGGTCTGAAAATTTTTTAATATCATATCTGTTAAAGTTACATTATATTGAACAAAAAAAGTCTTATCCCGCGAAATCCTCCGACTATAAATAAAAAATCTATAGTACTAAAATTATTTGTTATGTAAAATATATAATTATTATTCAATAAATTAATTGTCAAATGTATATTAAATTTCATTCATTCATAGACAATTTATTAATTTGTGGACGAGAGCAAAACTTACATCTTTTGTAAAAATCGAATAATTTTCCCCCCAGGGAGCAAAATAATTATTTTGTTCTCTAGGGAGAAAAATAAGCATGTCGCTCCCTCGAGAGAAAAATAATGATTTTGCCTCCTAGAGAGAAAAATAATTTTCATTATTCTCTTTGTATTATTTTAATTTAATTTAACCTCATTTTGTTGAAGAGTAATTGCGTTTTGAAAACTTGACCTTATGCGTTAATAAGAAAATGAACTTCGAGCATATATTACTGGGGGAAGCCTTTCAGTGGCGAGGTGACGAGAGAGAAGACTGCTATAAAGTTACATGCTATCACAGTTTCGCCTCATTTGACTGGCTACTTTTGTTAGCGAAAAAAAAGCAGCCAATCTAATGAGACGAGAGAGAGATAACATGTACCTTGATAGTAGCCTTCTCTTCTTTACCTTATAATGCATGCTACCATTTGGAGGCTTATTCCAGTAGTATGTGCTCGAAGGAAAATGAATAACTTTTTCATTGCGCGTGATTTATATAGCTGCTAGCAAAAGTTCTCCCCACTTACACAAAACGGAAAGATAAAAGGGACGTCTCTTATGAAATTAATTTTTGGCATTCTAACCCCAAAATGGCAACTTTGCTGCTATTTTCGGCTCTCATGGCAAAAAATACGGTTTGCAACTGGTATAAAAAGGCTTTTTTTACGAAACTCGTAAAGACCCTCGCCTTCGGCTCAGGCTGTAAACTTCTCGTTTCGTAAATAAAGCTTTTTATATCCGTTACGAAATTTACTATTAAGCATAGTTCTTTCAGTTCCTTCTCTTCATATTAAGAAACCTTAATATACGTTGTTAAACTTATCTATTTAACAAAAAATAAATAATTTCCTGTATGAGTAAAAAAATATTTCCTTTTCATTTATAATAATGTAATATTTGAACTATATATTTACATAAGAAAATAATTATAGTGAAAAAACGGTTGAACTTTTATTTACATGTTGTTGAATATTTATATTTACTTATTTATATTTCTATTATTATTTTTGATTTATACTTTAATTTACAAGAATTAATAAGTGAAAAAGTCATATGGTAACCTCGGAAGAAAGAGTGTTTTTACCTTCGTCTTTATTGTTGCCCTCGCTTCGCTCAAGTGAAAAACTCGACTCGGACAAAAATCACGTATTTTCTTCTCTTGGTTATCAATATACTATTGTTTTTCACTTCTTTGTATTGTATTTTAAAATATCATGATCAATATTATGAATTTATTTTTATCATTATTATTTCATTAAATATTATGTTATTGACCGATTCCATCTCAAATCATGCAGGCCAACTACACCTATCTCTCTGAACCATATATAAGTTTTTTTATATTTTTCTATTCTGAAAATAAGCGCATATGTATTTTTTCGTTTTTTAATATCATCAGAAATGCATTTTTGCCATTCTTACCTCAAAATCGCAACTTCGTTGCTCTTTTTTGGCTCTTATATATATAATTCTCTGACCACTAAGAATTATAACAAAAACATCATCTACATATCTATAACATTTAACAATAGGACCATCAGAAGTACTAATACAATCCATTTCAAGATCTTGCTTAATAATATCTGCAAGAATAGGGCTAGTAGGACTGCCTATTGCGCAACCTGAGATCTGATGATAAAATTGATTATTAAAAACAAAATGTTGTTGTTAACTATAAAACTAATAATATTAATAAATTTTTGCAAAGACAGATTAATTTTACATACAAGAAGGTGTCATCTTCTTTATATAGCTTTAATAATAGCTTCTAAGTGCACATTATTATAAAGAGCTACAACATAAAAACTCGACATTTCATGCTCAATAGGAAGCTTATAATCATCAATTATTCTTTTGAATTCAATTTTAAGAGTAGTTGGAGGCTTAGGTAAATGTTTTGTTAAAAATACTGAAAAAACTTTGGAAGCAGTATATTATGGAGAACCTATTGCAGAAACAATCAATCTCATAGGTCTATCAACCTTATGTAATGTAATAAAGCCATAGCATCTAGCAAATTGATATTTATTTTTTATTATTGATATAAACTGTTTTTTATTATTTTGTTAAAAAGGATCAGTATTTATTTTCTGATATAGGCTATCATCATTAAGATCATCTTCTACTTTAATAATGTAATCTTACTTATTCATGACCACAATAACACCTCCCTTGTCTGGTTTATCACTCAATAAGTTTTTATTGTTTTTCAGAAAAATGTTACTCCGACTTATGCAGTTAGCAATATTCCTCTCTTTTCGAGTGTGTTTGTTAACTTTATTTTTATTATTATTGATGCACTCGAAAATGTTATTCTTAATTTAATTATTTTTGTCAATACCTAATCTTAAGTTGTTGTTTAAGAACAGACCAAACTATCTGTCTTTGTCTAATAGTGTTTTTTATTATTTATATGAACACCATTGTCTATAACACTGAGAAAATGGCAGCTTCCGCTAGATACTAGTATAATAGATAAATTTTATGAGAAAAAAATAATTTTATCACGTAGTTTTTGAATAATATGTAAGACCTACTGAAAATCTATAATACAACCTATCTTTTTTGTAGGTCTTATATTATTTAGAAACTACCTGATTAAACTATTTTGTTCTTATTATAAAATTTATCTATTATACTAGTATCTACCGGTGGCTGCCATTTTTTCGTGTTATAGAAAATAATGTTCACATATATAATAGAAAACACTATTAGACAAAGAAAGATAGTTTAGCCTCTTCTTAAGAGGAGGTCGGAACCATTTGCCGCTTGGTGGCGTTGAGGGTATGAGAAGAATATAAAATTCAAACTGGACACTCTAAATATTTTTTTCTGTAAGTTTTTGAATTTAGATACGTCTGAAAATTTGTTGCTCATGATATTTGATAAATTTTAACTTTCGATGCAATAAAAATATTATTCTGATTCAACAGAAGCTACAAGGATTTTGTTGCTCTAAAAATCTATGGTACCTAGCACTCTAAAATGATTTCTATGCAAATATTTGTGATTGTAATGTATCTAGGAATTTGTCGCTCTTGAGATTGTTAACCATCAATACATTAAACGCAATAAAAAGATATATATAATATTACAGTAGCTGCAAAGAATTTGTTGCTACGAAAATCTTTTGATTCAAGCACATAGGAAATATTTTTATGCAAGTTTTTTGAATTGGAATGCATTAGAGAGGTGGTCGCTCTTGATATTTAAAATTATTGAGACTTTCAGTTCAATTAAAAGATGTTTGTGACCTTACTGAGGCTCAAAGGATTTTTTCACTCTAGTAATTTTTCAATCAGCTCTCTCTAAATATTTTTTTATATCAGTATTTCAATTTAGATGCGTCTGGGAATTTGTTGCTCATGATATTTGAATAAATTATAACTTTAAACATAATAAAAATTCGATTCTGATAATACAGAAGGTTCAAGGATTTTGTCGCTCTAAAAATCTATGGTCCCTAGCACGCTAAAATGATTTATATGCAAGTTTTTGTGATTCTAATGCATCTAGGAATTTGTCGCTCTTGAGATTATTAACCATCAATAATTTAAACGCAATAAGAAGATAATATTAATACTACAGTAACTACAAAGAATTTGTTGTTCCAAAAATGTTTCAATCCAAGCACATCAAAAATAATTTATGCAAGTTTTTTTAATTGTAATGCATTAGAGAGGTGGCCGCTATTGATATTCAAAACTAATAAGACTTTGAGTGCAATGGAAAGTAATATCAGATATGTCTTCTTATTGTCTTTAAAGTATTGATGGTTAAAAATTTCAAGAGCGACAAATTCCCAAATGCATTACAATCACAAAATTTGCAAAAACATAATTTTATAGTGCTAGGAACAATAGAATTTTAGAGCGACAAAATCCTTGAAGCTTCTGTATTATCAGAATCATCTTTTTATTGCGTTTAAGGTTTTAGTTTGTTCAAATATCATGAGCGACAAATACCCAGACGCATATAAATTCAAAAACTTACAGAAAAAATATTTAGAGTGACCAGTTTAGAGAATTACTAGAGCGACAAAATTCTTAAGAGTCGGCCGTAAAACTTTATCCTTTTCTAATCTAAATTTTCGTTATAATTAATAAATTAAATATGTATAAACGAATGTAGGAGCTGAGCGCTGTAGAGCAAAAAACGAGCAAAGGATTCTATCCTATGAAAAAATATAAAATTTTCATTATTTTCCGAGTATAGTCCAAAACGGAAAAAACAGTTGAACTTGACTTTATTATTTCCGTTTCGGACTATACTTGGTAAATAATGAAAATTCTATAGTTTTTCATAGAATAGAATCCTTTGCTCGATTTTGCTTTGCAGCGGTCAGCCGCTATATTTGTATAAAAATATTTAATTCATTAATTATAACGAAAATTTAGATTAGACGAGAACAGAGCTATACGACCGACTCTTAAAGCATCATTAATGTCATAAACATCTTTGAATTGCACTTAAAGTCTCAATAAATTCAAATATCAAGGGCGACAAACTCTTTAATGCATTTCAATTAAAAAAATTTGCATAAAAACATTTCTTATGTTAGTAAGGTCACAAACATCTTTTAATTACACTGGAATCCTCAATAGTTTTAAATATCAAGAGCGACAAACTCTAGAGAGTTTGTCGCTCGTTATGTCGTTTTGTCGCTTCGAGTTTGTCGTTTGTCCAAATCATTTTAATTCAAAACACTTGCATAAAAACATTCCCTATGTGCTTGGATTTAAAGATTTTTGGAACAACAAATTTTTTGCAACTACTGAAATTTCAGAAATATTTTTTTATTGCGGTTAAAGTATTGATGGTTAACAATCTCATGAGCGACAAATTCTTAGAAGCATTACAATCACAAAAATTCGCATAAAAATAATTGTAGCGTGCTAGAAACCGTAGATTTCAAGTGCGACAAAATCTTCGAAGTTTTTGTTGTATCAGAATCATATTTTGTAATGTGAGAATAGTAGGTAGGCTATGACGGTACTGGACCCCCACCACCACTCCCTAGACTCACCTGTCCGCTAGTCGCACAGGTGCAAATCGTGACTCAGCACATATGACGTCACAGTTCGCCACCATCCACAGCTGACGTCACCACCCACAGGTGCGAATTATGACGTCATCACCAACCTGTGCAGATGCGCGCGCAGCAGCCGACTCCCCGATACCCGATCCTAAAGTTAAAGCTGAAAGAGAGAGAGAAAGACAGAGGTTGAGTCATGGAATATTCTCGAACCGTGAAGACATCAGGGAATCCCTGACCTCATATATCAGGTTGCATCAACATTTGATAAATAACTTAGTCATGAGAGACCTTGGTAAAATAACTGCGCAATTTCTTTATCATAAAAGTTTTTTCTAGAAGTTTTATTCTCAACGTACAATAATTTAAGCTAATATACTGAAATAGATATTTCTAGAATAAATTTACAATTCTTGGAAATCATAAGACCTAAGAACTTTAAGTATTGCTAAAAATTAAACTATATATATATATATATATATATTTATGTTATTATTTAAATGGAATGAGGGTTGAGAAATAAAAACACAGACAATTAAATATAATTTTCATTTATTTTTAAATAATCGGTATATTGTTTTTGAGTACAGGATCAATAATATATCTCATTTGTTCTATGCGCATCTTGAAACGCTCGTGATCACGTGTAATTTGCTCTCATTCTCCGTGGTGAGCCGCATGACTCGCGTACCTCCACACGTACATTACGTATATTTCAGGCTGTTCCTTGAAACGAACTTATTTCATTTTTTCAAGTATTCTTAACACACTCTATACAATCTCTTTTCAGAGGTGGAAATGAGCTCTCCTCTGTTCACGACAACGCAAACAAGCCTGAATTTCAGGATCACGTTTCAACTGTTCAGGAATTTTATCCTAGGCCTGTTTAATACTTTTTGCTCCAAAAGTTGTAAGAAAAGATTTGAGTAGATAAGCTATGTCAGCAGGGCTCATTAATGACAGATGCTCTGTTTGAAAGAATATTCTGAGTGATCGCTCAAGCGACGGTGTATTATCGAGAAAGTATTTCTTTAACAGAAGTACGTTACAATAAGAACAGTGTACTTTGAAGGAAAACTTGTGATGTGGACATAACTTTTCCAATACATTGTATTTTAGTTTTTGTAATGATGGAAAATCAAGAGTTTCGAAGTCACATACGTTAAAGTCAAACGATTTGAGCCACTGTTTTTTCTCAGTACCCTTGACGTATACAATTTGTGCATCACTCAATATTTCTCGTAGAACATTCTCGAGTTCTCCGTATGGCAATTCGCCTGAACTTTAAGACAATCCGTGGTAATTTCGCTCCAACCACAAGTTCGTAGATTTATATTTAGCAGAAAGTCTACACCAAGGTTGTGGTTGTTTAAACATAAATACGTATGTTCTAGAATTTTCGTGAAGTGGAATTATTGCCAATTCTTTCACAACAAAATCGTTGACAGGCTGATTAAAGCCTTGTACATCCAACACGTACTCCATTGTGACTGACTACTGCTGCTGCTTTACCTCATAATTTATACTGATCCCCCTACCTCTTAATTTATACTAATCCCCTCACCTCTAGATAAGTTCTTTAACATCCCCATTTATGGCATTATATTCAACAATACGATCGTGTAAAATCAAACAGTAGGCTGAAGTTCCAGCTGGAAAGTTTCTTCAAATTTTTGATCTTGGAATTCTTGAGATTTTGTTGACCAGCTGGCAACGTTTGTATAACGGAATTTACATCGTTCTTCGATCTTGTGAGAATGAGTTCATGCTTAGTGTTGACTACAATTTTACGATAATCTTCGGCAGAGCCTAAAAATCATGCTCAGAGGTATTGATACATCAAAGTTTCCCTCACCATCTGTAAGCTGTTGATTCTCTTCGATATCAAGATAATCAGCATTCTCCAAGATGGCGCTGACTAGGATTGAATGACACCAGACCTTTCATAATACTCGTCAAACCCACATTCTTACATCGATCAATTTCAATTGCATTTATTTCGTATCGAATCTCTTCAAAAAGGTGACAGATGGCGTTATTCACTAATTTTGTGTTCGCGACAGCAGCATTGTCAGCTTTGAGCCGTCTTCTACAAACGTGTAAGGAGCTGCGAGATGGTAGCAGACTGAGATCTTGATGTTGTATCGATATACGAATCTTATCGCTATTATTATACGCTGATGGAGTATACGATTGATGAGCATGAATCTCGTAATATATCACAAACTTATCGAAAGTAACAGGTGATTGTATGTTTAGTATTCCTGCCATTTTTCTTAATACAACAAAAGAATGCGCAAATTACTTTTTTCCAGGAATGACTCTTAGACCGAGACTTTTGAAACTGGATGTTTTGACGTGTTAATGCTTTAAGAACTCGATGACAACTGACTACTCGCTGACATCGTATACTGTTTATATAACTTCCATCAACTTTTGTATTATTATATATGATACCCATGTTTATGATGCGGGTTTAATATGTAGTCTAATCGTTATAATTTCACCGCGAAAATTAACCAAATCTTTGTCTTCATCTACGATATGTAGCTGTATATGATCAATACGAATGTTGCTGATTGGAAGATAAATGACTTGCGATGATACTTCAATGATTTTATAGCCTGGAGGTACAGCTGGAAAAAATTCGTGTATAGTGTGTACTTTATGCTCGTTTATATATGCGCCGGCAGTTATATTACATTCAACGCGTAAAGCGTTCACCTTTAGAATGGCTACATGTAAATCAGAATGGTGAACTACGTTTGCAGTTAGAATGCGCTGAGTGAAACCCAACAGTCTGCCGATAGAGTCTTGTGGTTGAAATTCAATCATGTGACTACACTTTATTCTACTACAAAGAGTACTATTATTTGGTTTGAGACTGATATTAATACCTTTTGGTTGAAGAATTTCTTGCAAATAATTCTCGATATTTTCAATTTCGTAACTACCAGTCGGTAAAGCGATTACTTCCTTACCGACATAAAATTTGTTGCTTCCTGAATCAATGTTGGGTATTGAGTTGAAAGTTAACAGCTCCACCAATCTAAGAACGTAATTTTTACTCTGTGAAAGTTAAATTGGTGGAAAATACTGAGCTTCCAGTATCGATGACGTTCCCGATAAACTCAGAGTCAATAAATCTTCCATGACTGCTCGAACGCTACTGACAATGATTCACCAATGTACACTCATTTATAAGTTTCTAGTTAGAAATTTTAAACATAGATGTCCACATTCGTAAGTATCATAATTTTGATATCTCTCATGATTATACTTAATATTCTCAACTTTGAGATATTTCATAAGATCTAAGGGTGGTTGTAAATCCCTAAAGCTATCAAAATACTCGACATCGTTGCCACATTTGCGGTAAGCTACTCAATGAGGGCGTGGTCCGCTCTCATCACCCAGATTGATTATTACCGATTCCTGGTAATGTGGTCCACCAGTTGGTAGAGCGTTTCGCATGAAAACCCCACAAAAATGTGGAATTTTCAATATTCGAGCGTATTTCATTAAATCAACATCAGTTAGAGCCCGTTTAGAAAGTTTTACATCGAAGCTTTTTTTTTATTTATACGTCCCCATTTGTAGGGCTTCAAATGAATACCATAGCCTTTTTTGTGTGGTTTTAAATAAAGACCTTCACCAAGAGCAATGGCCTCCATTGTTTTGTTATGACGTTGACTTTCTTCAAGTTGTCGTTTCGCGGCGCTAGCATCGTTCACAGCTTTTGCTATACCAGCAGCGTCACCTGCTAATGCGCCCGTAGCACTCATACCAGCAAAGAGTGGTATTAAAAATAGTAAAAATCCACCGACTTTCGATGGTACTGGTGGAACGCGTGGAATCCGAATATTTTTTTTACCGCCAGCTTTTTTAATGGCTATACGAGCATTCTTCAAAGCTGTAAAAATGACTTTACGAGCATCGGTATTAGGTATTAAAGACTTAGATGCAGCTTTAACCACCCTCGATAGAGCCAAGGTTGGCTTTTTCTTCTTATTCTTTAGACCCATTCCAAGTTTTGATTTCACTTTTATGGCGTTTGTAAAGGCATAGGCTGCAGCCTTCTCACCAATACCTGAATCTTTAGCCCAAACTCGTTGCCGAGCTTTTTCCGCTAATATTCGATCTGCAGTGTTTCTCGCCTCGATGTTTTCACGATTTTGTGAGTAAGCGATATCGTGCTCTTTGCAGGCTGCATCGAGTGGATTGATTCCAGGATCACCCCGAGCAAGACGTTTTGCTAATTTGGTCCCAGGCCCGCAGTATTGATAGCCTATTAAGTGAAGTTCAAATGGAAGCTTATTGATGAGAGTGTTTACCAGACCACGCCCACTTTTTTTTCACTTGTGCACAATCATGATCCTTACACTTTGATGATTGATTTAGTACTGAGCTCGCATCTATATAAATGATTTATTTATAGTATTGCGATCAGTTAGTTGTGGAAAAGCAAACGGTGAACATGGATTTCCAGCCACGAAGTGTCAAATCACCAGTGTCGAATTTAGATACTATTACGCAGCAACAAACGTCACAAAAACGTCATGGAGAATTATTACCCGACAGTATACGAGCTGTGTTTTGTGGTCCCTCAGGCTGTGGTAAAACTAATACATTGCTTAGTCTTATAACACACGTAAATGGATTGTAATTTGAAAATGTCTACGTATATTTCAAATCGCTTTATCAGCCAAAGTACGAGTTTCTCGAGGATTTTCTAAAACCGATAAAGGGTATATAATATTTTCCATTCAGTGAGCACGAAGCCATAGTAGCTTCCCTAGACGTTCTTCCAAATTCCATAATGGTGTTTGACGATATGGCTTGTGAAAAGCAAGACGATATAAGAGCATTTTTCTGCATGGGTAGACATAAAAATGTAGATTGTTTCTATCCTTGCCAGTCTTATGCTCATGTACCTAAACATTTATTACGAGACAATGTAAATTTACTGGTAATATTTAGACAAGATGATATGAATCTCAAGCACATATATAATGATCACGTGCATTCTGATATGTCATATATACAATTCAAGGACTTGTGTTTGTCGTGCTGGGAGAATTGTAAATATGCATTTCTCACAATTGACAAAGAACGTGACCTGAATGCTGGTCGTTATCGGAGAGGTTTTGACTGTTTTCTAATAAATATAGGAAGTTGAGTACAAATCAAGTAGTACTCTGTAGAACCTTGAAAGTCAACATAACGAATTTTCAACGTGAAAAAAATATTCTCTATCAGATTGTAAAATCTAGAGAGGCAATCAAACTTAAACATAAGCTATTGAAACAAAGTAAAGCTGATTTCGAAAAGGCTTTCAGTGAAACATTTAAACCTGTTGTTGATCCACTTGAAAAACTTGTAAACATATCTGAAATAGATAAAAAAAATTTTGAAAAATAAAACAGAGCATGATTTATCCAAAAATGAGCACCCTTCTTAAGATGGATACATTTTCGATGATAGGCGAATTGTAAATGAAAATGTTAACGATACAATTTCGAGACAGCTGCAGAAAGTGAAACTGACGACGATGATGACGATGATGGAAACGAAACGGATCCGCTTACCAATAAATATCTTTGGATGTTTCGAAAAAATCAAAAATCATATCTAGATAATATCTATGGAGTTCGTAAAATGGGTAGGATGATTATGATTGGTGATTCACCAATAAATTTTGAGAAAGACCATGTGGTCGTACTTGACACGCAATATCCGAAAACTGTAGGCTCACTAGAATCATTGTTTCGAAAACAGCCAGATGAAAAACTTATTACCGAAGATGATTTGAGAAATTATCGAGAAATTGTTGAAATAACGAATGCATATAGAAAGAATTATGAAGCTAATGGATTACTTCGTAAGCTAAAAAGTAACAAATTTAAGAAATATAGCGCTCCATTTTTTGATAAATCTCCAGCTCAAAAGAGGAAATTGTTTAGTGGAAGAGGTCTCGTACCACGCTACGAAATTGCTCGTACAGGTACACTAATGGACTACATGTACTGTGATGACCCTAATGAACTGGTTGATCGCTTACGGCTATTAGTGGCAGAGACAGAAGCTGGAAATCCAAGTCATACCAATGAGATTCATTCGATAATTAAAGAACTCCACGAGGCCAACATTATATATTGAAAAGCACTGCTGTTTTTCTAGTTAGTCGCAAGATGAGTGTTGACGTGTTCGGACGACAATTACAGCAAGCTGGTGGTCAACAGGGTCCTCCAAGTGTTGGGTATAAAATTACTGAAGATGGACAGTATGATGTACAAAATAAGAGGTTATGCAATGTTGCCACACCTCAGCAATCTAATGATGTAATTAATTTTCAAACTTTACAAAGTATAGTTGCGTCTGAAGTTCGAAGCATATACGTAGTCACTGAAGACTTAAGAGAAAACCTCGATGCATTAGAATTAAAAATAAAAGAGTTAGGGGACGAATATGACGAGAAATTTTGAAAAAATTCCGATGTAAATATTCAAGAATTTATTGATAAATACGATGAGAAATTTTAAAAAGTTGATACAAACATCCATGAATTACATGAGTTAATTATTTATCTTGTCCAATCACTTCAAGATGCTGAAATCCTGCCAGATTATCGGGATATAAAACAGAAATTGCGGGAATATAAGAATCATCAAGTATACAGCCATGGAGCACAAAAGACTCGTAGAAGAGCTGCATAAGCCTGCTAGACGTAATTATCCACGTCGTAAAATACGCGGTTTGGATGAAACCTGGCAAGCCGATCTGGTTGATATGCAGCCTTATGCTCGAGAGAATAATGGTGATAAGCACTTGCTTACTGTCATTGATATATTCTCAAAGTATGCATTGGCTGTACCAATAAAACGTAAAACTGGTGAAGACGTTACTGCAGCAATGAAATCTGTGTTCCATGAAGGTCGCATACCAAAAAATCTGCATAACGATCGGGGCTGAGAATTCTACAACTCTTCATTTGAGAATCTCATGAAGCATCATGGTATTAATTTGTATTCTACATATAGTAATCTGAAAGCATCCATTTGTGAACGTTTTAATCGTACACTGAAGAATAAAATGTGGATACAATTTAGTCTACATAACAATTACAAGTGGCTTGATATTTTACCGAAATTACTTACAATATACAATAATAGTGTACATCGTACAACTTGAATGCGACCTAAGGATATTACACATGCAAATGAAGCTAAAGTTCTCAAAACATTTAAGTACAAATACCATATTCCTCGAAGACCAAATTTCTAAGTTGATGATAAAGTACGAGTGAGCAAGATCAAGCAAGTATTTGAAAAGGATTATACACCTAATTGGTGAACGGAAATATTTACCATAAGTCAAGTAATACTTACCAATTCTATAACATATAAACTGAAAGATTATAAAGATCAGCCTATAGCAGGCGGATTCTACGAACAAGAGTTACTTAAAGCTAAATATCATGATATCTATCTTGTGGAAAAAGTTTTGAAAAAAATTTGGAAATTAGATTTATGTAAAATGGTTAGAGTTTGATAATTCACATAATAATTGGATAAATAAATCAAATTTTTAGCATTGAGAATTAAATATACACATATAACATATATTAAAAGTGTTGTTTTATTTATTTCTTAAATTTTACAATATAATTTAAACACTTATTTTTAATATATTAAAATTAATTTATTCTAGACTTGATTTTATTGTATAATGACCTCAAGGTAAGGTATCTGTCTTATCTTCTATATATCTTTGATCATCATCTGGGCTAAATGCTAATTTCGTCTCAAATTCGCCATACACTTTATGCTTGTGAAAGCGAATAGTACGTTGTGTTCTGTATTTTGTTGTATTCTTTCGTAGACACTCTAAATAATCATCGAATGCAATTGTTTTCTCAATCACCGAGCTTCTTATACCTTTAGCTTTTTTAACTTTGTCTTCACCTTCTATTCGTATACTGTACATTTTACTGCGTAGTTCAACAAATTTAGTCATTATGTGCCCATTACACTCATCTCTCATTAATCCAACGACCTTTTTGTTCACTTGGGGTATATTAAAAACATTATTAGCCGGATAATTAAATGTATCAGAGTTTTAAATATCACATTTTATAATTTCATAAATATCTCTATCACGAACTTAATATATCAAACTATCCGTATCTGTATAAAGCAACTTACATAGATCATCAAATTCTTTCTTTATATAACTGTAGTGAAAATCATATACTAATGTCTTCGATAAGTCAAGAATACAAAGTCCAATATATATAGGTTTATTCATGTAAACTTCAGTTTTCCCGAATTGTACAGTAACAAGATTTTTATCCAGAATAGTTTGGCTATAAAAATTTGATTGAGTGATGAGAGCTTCAGCACTATAGCGTCCATCCCATTTGGTTACCAGTCTGACATCAACTCTATTACTAACATTCTCCATAGTTTTACCAAATACTGCGTTATTCATGAGCTTTTATAGATTATTTTCAAATTCATTCTTAGCTTCTTTTCTCTCATCACTATTTAAATCTATGTACTTTTTTAGCCATGGTGATTGATTAAACTGTAACACTCTATGAATTTTCTTCAACTGTAATCCATTGTCTAAGGCTCGTTTTGAATTTCTATAATGTATTACATATGTTTCCTTTGGGCGAAGTGTTGTCATGAGCTTTTTGTATGTTAAACCTTTCGGTTTCTCATGTACTGGACAGAATGGTAAGTCTTTATCATGATCATGGATATGGTGAGGATAATCCAAGTCCACTTCCAAGATGTATCCGATAGGTGAGTCATCGGGCACAAAAAAGTTCATTTCATTAAAATCAACTTCAACCCACTTGAAGCCACCAGTTGCAAGGTATTGCATCATAGCCCAACCATGAAGATTGTTAACATCGAAGTAAATTAGGTATTTTGATTCTTCTTCTGGATTGTATGCATCACCCATGCATTTGTTATTGTCTTTTGAATAACGATTGCAGCATCGACTGATACCACCTCTAATACCGCGTTCAATGAATATTATCATGTCGATGTCGGTTAGTGATTCCAATTCAATATCGGTATACTTGAGCATGGCATCTCAGGTGTAGCCAGGAAGTGTATAATAATGTGCTGGATCTAAGCCATAAGTGGTGATAGAGCTACTTTGAAAATTTTCAAAAACTTCTGCTTGTATTAACACATCAGATTAGAGATCTTAATAATCGCCTAAATTTTAAATATTGAATTTATTCCAGACACTTTTAGCATGTTCATAATCTTCATCCGATATGTCACTATTATTTAAAATGCTGTAAAATTTATCTTTGGTCGGTAATTCAGAAATTGTCAAATTATCCTCAGAGCCCAGATAATCATATGGGAAGACACCTTTTCTCTTGAGTAAATCGAATTTCTCTTCGGTCAATGGTCCATATTTCGCATCACTAATAAACTCAGATGGTAAAATATTATACTGCTCCAAGTAAGATGACAATTTATCCAAAGACGATGGCATGAAACGGAAGAGTCAATGAATTTAAAGTTAATTTCACTGCTATCAATGTGTTTTGTAAACGATATGAAACGCTCTTTATTCAGTGGTAAAAGATTTACACGTCCTGGAAAATTTTGAGCAATATCTCTTATGAGGAAATGTGAATCATAGCCACTGAGATTGTGAAAAACAACTGAAACACAGCGTGAATCCTGATAATTCAAGTTGAACTTCTCGTGAGCTGGACCTCGATATTTACCAGTTAAATGACAATGATCGCGAACTCTGTCAGCTCCCAAGGACTTTTTACATATATGACAAGTAGTTGCATTTTGGAATTCAAGTTCTTGCTCGTAGGTTAATTGATCCATAGGTATAGGACGCCAGTAAACAGTCTCAATGTTCTCTGCAAGCGTTTCTAATTCTTTTGCAAACCATGCTGCAGGTTGAGAATCTCTGTAGGTACGGTAATACGAGAGTGTATCATCGTAGCTACATTTAAAGTAGTATCCAATACTAAAAGCTTTATGTTGCTGATTAATTTTTTTATATTCCATACTTTCGAGGAGTGATTCAAAATCGACATAAACAATAAATGGTGCCCTTAATTTATAATGAAAATTTTTAAATTGTAAAATATTTTCTTTCAGACCTGGTAAATCAACTCTACACTTGTTTATCTGAGAGCAGTCTTGTTCATGAGCATCCAGTCATTAGCCTTGATATGAAAGTAATGTGGACATCTATTACATAAATACTTTTGACCATCATGCTTTGATACTTGCATAGATATGAGTCTTGATAAATTTTTAATAGTCAATATAAAAGTTTTGCACGAGAAATAAATTAATATGCGTATTCATTTTGTTCTTGGTTATGCGTAATGGAGCAATATGAAATTTCCCTGAGCGTTTTTTCAAAATAAACAAATTTATTGAAATATTATTCTTCTTTTCGAATCTTTAAATATGTTTTGGTTTGACTGGAAATGATATATCTTCGAAATCTAATTTATTTTTGTATTTTTCATATGTGGCTACTCTGTTTGAATGTGTATTTGCTGGATGTAGTGCTGAGAGAACGGCCCATTTAAATCATTCATCATCAAAATTTTCAACATTAACATAAGCATGTTTGTTTTAAATAGCACGAGGTAATTCAATGAACGGACTACCTCTCATTGGGTTATACTTGTTTATATGGATACACATATTAATTATTGAACGTAATGTCCAGCTTGAATCTTTTTCTTGGAATTCTCCCATATCGACTTGTATAGGCTTACGTACATTTTCCATAAACCATTCTTTTAAATTTGTTGTTTCGAAAATTGGTTCAGCCTTTGTGTTGAAATATTTAGTTTCACTTATTACTTCAGTCGGTTTGGTTAAAATATATTCTGCTGCTAACACGATGTACACTTTTACAGCATTTTGTTTCCTCAACATATTTCTTACACGTGCTGTAAATAAATGGAGTGAATCATTCATAAAATGAAAAATGTCTATATTTTTCAAATTAATTATCACTCCCGATCTAATACGTTCGTTAAATGCAGCTTCTAGTTCCCCCCATTTCTCTCTATCATTTCGTCTCTCGCGTCTTTGCACTACACCTTCACCACGTTTCAACAAATACTTTAATTTATTTTGAACACCTTTGAGTAAGGCAATAGTTGCTATAAACTTTTGTTTTTCGTGAAAACTTGCACCATTTCTATGTGAAAGTAATTTTAAGAGTCTTTAATTTTTACGGTTATAATCAATCCACGTAAGAATTTCTTCGAGATTATTATATTCTTTTGCCAGTAGAGTATATGCTTGCAGCATAGTACCAACAAGCTATTTTGTACTCGTATGCTGACATGATTTTGTTATGACTCTGAGAATTGTGAATTGTTTCAAGTTCAGACGAATCCTGAGTAACGGACGTCTGTCAAGTTGGCAGGAGAACTTTGCCCTATCAAAATGGGACCAAGCATATAATTTGCCGCCTATTTGCTGCCAATTATCCGCGACTTTAAGAAATTTGCCGCGACTTTCCTTCCGGTTTAAACTGGTAGTACTGTTAAGTTGACGTCCAGCTAGCAGGACGCCCTCTATAAAAGTATGAAGTCATTGTCGTAAATACTTGTAATTAGGCTTATAATTTGCCGCGTATTTGCCGCTGCAAAAATATGATTTCCCAAATTTGAAATATTGTGATTTAGGTAATTTGTTATAAACAAATAATTTGAAAAAATTGAAAACTTTGAAAAAAATAAAAAAAAAATATTTATGTATTCTTTTAACTATTTAAAACTTTGAACATACTAAAATTTTTTTATAAATAACGCTTAATTCTTTAGAAAAAAATTATTAAAAATTAACAAAAAATTAAAAAATTTTTTAAATTCATTTTTAGTTACGTAAATAATTTTTATCTTCAAATCTATCATTAAAGCATAATAATGACCGAAAAACTTTTTGAAAAATGCTCGAATTACTTCACAATATGCAATTTTACTAAAAATAAAATTTTCTAATAGAAAATTTTGATGAATAATAAACATCAAATAATACAATTTTTGACATGGCGTGCGTAAAATTGCATAGAATGTAACGCAACTAAATTCTTGATCTGCAATTTTACGCACTCTGTGTCAAAAAATATTTTTTGATACTAGTGTGTTGAATTATAAATACTAGACCCGGTAGAACCCGGTTGAAATATTTCTAAAAACCTCGCAGCAACATTTCAAGAAACCTTGCAGCAATCTTTTATGAAAGGTTTCTCGTAATATTTCATGAAATTTTTCCCAAATTTTGCCGCGAACAATGCTCATACCTTTCCGTATGGTTTCCTGCAATATTTTGTAAAATATTTCTTAAATCTTGCCAAAAGCTTGCTGCAGTAATATTTAATAGTAGGCAGGATTTTCTATCCTTGTGTGATAAAGTTTTTCTTATTTGCTTAAGTATCAATCGTTGTATCTATAAATTACTAGTTGAGCGCAATAGTATTATTATCAATATTTGTGCACAAGAAAAAAAAATTTCTCAGCATCGTTTTTGAGAAAAGTAGAGAATATTGAAATAAAAGGTTTTGTTTCTAATATTTATGCGTTCTTTACTTTTTTCAATTATGATTCGATGGATTTTTTTACCCTACGCATAAATATTTATAATAATAGCATACTTATTGCGCTCAACTTCCCGTTTACAATACAACTACAGCAATAAATACTTGAGTAAATAACAGGAAACCAAATATAAGGCAAGAACAGCGAATCTGGACTGCTCTTAGAATCTTTTATAAAAACTTGCGGAATTATTGCTGAAACTGTTTATGAAAGGTTTGCTACAATTTCATTTTAAAATTATTCATGAAACTTTGCTGATACTTTTTGTGAAACGCTTTTCTGGAATATTTTATGAAGATTGCCAAAAATATGGTAATAACCATTGGCGAAATGTACATAGCAATATTTTTTGTAATATCTTAGAAATCTTGTCAAAAACCTTGCAGAAATCTTACTGCAACTTTTAACAAAAGATACCTCGTAATATTTCATAAAATATTCATCAAATTTTGCTGGAAAACTCGCTGAAACCTTTCGTGAAAGGTTTTTTGCAATATTTCATGAAATGTTTTTAGAATCTTGCAGAAACCTCGCTGCAACCTTTCGTGAAAGTTTTCTTGCAATATTTCATGAAATATTTCTAAAATCTTACAGAAACCTCGCTGCAATCTTTCATGAAAGGTTCCTTGCAATATTTTATAAAATGTTTTCTAAATCTTGCTGGAAACCTCGCTGAAACATGTCATGAAAGTTTTCTTGCAACATTATATGAATTGTTTCTAAAATCTTGCAGAAACCTCGCTGCAACCTTTCATGAAAGGTTTCTCGCAATATTTCATGAAATGTTTTATAAAACCTTGCAAAAACCTCGCTGCAACCTTTCATGAAAGATTTCTTGCAATATTGCTTGAATTATTTTCTGTAACCTTTTAGCAAGTTTGCAGCAATATCACACTGAAATGTTTCATGAAACCTCTTAGCAATGTTAAGACAAGATTGCTGCAATCTTGTGACAATATTTCAGCACAATATTTCAGTGAAAGTTTCACTGCAATATTTCATGCTGTGTGGGCGCGGCTAATTCTTTAAGTATGAGCTTTTTCTGGTTCCGGAAGCGGCGAATTGGAGGCCCATTTCTATTCGAAAACAGTAAGTTTGTTATAAGTTATTATGGGTATCGGTACTAATATGTCTACTGAAAAACTGTATTTTAGCTGGAAAATAGCCGTGGCAAATTCTTTAAATGTACGCATTTTTCGAAGCAGAAAAGCGGTTAATTATAAGCCTTGTTCGCTTCGAATTCAATCAGTTTTTGACGAGTTATTGAGGGTAAATGTGCTAAACCGATGTCTCCAAGAAAACTGTATTATAGCCGAAATATGGCCGCGTCAAATTCTTTAAATGTAAGCATTTTCAGAAGCAGAAAAGCGGCAAATTATAAGCCTAGTTTTGTCAAAATATAATAAGTTTTTAATGAATTCTTAGAACTTTATGTACCGATATCATGTCTAACCAAAAACTATTGTGCTAGACGTTTTGCTGCGGCTAATTCTTTGAATAAGTGCTTTTTCATGTCAAGAAAGCGGCGAAATTATAACTCCTTTTTTTATTGGAAATCAATGAGTTTGTTACGAGTTGTTATGGGTATCGGTACTAATATGATGTTCAATGAAAAACTGTATTTTAGCTGAAATATGGCCGCGGCAAATTCTTTAAATGTAAGCATTTTCGGATGTAGGAAGGCGGCAAATCATAAGCCTGGTTTGCTTCGAATTCAATCAGTTTTTGACGAGTTATCGAGGGGAAGTGTGCTAAATCGATGTCTCAAAGAAAACAGTATTATAGCCAAAATATGGCGCCGCGGCAAATTCTTTGAATATAGGCATTTTCAAAAGCTGAAAAGCGGCAAATCATAAGCCTAGTTTGGTTAAAATAGAACAAGTATTCAATGAATTTTTATATTAAATGATTTTTTTTTAAATTTATTATATTTGGCATCAATTTTTTATTTTTATTTAAATATATTATTTATTTTAAACTTATTATACATGACATCTTATATATTCAACAAATAATAAATTTTTGGTTCCTAAAAAAATGATTTTCAATCATTTGCATGTATTACTCTCTTTTAAACTGAGAAATTTTAAATTAAACAATATTTTTAATATCAAAAAGTTTAAATTTACATTTAAAGATGTATAAATTAGAAGTTTTTAATATCTGATAAGATTCAACAAATTTTAAATATTGGGATGATATTAATGTTTTTAGAATTATTTATACATATGAAAACATTAATATAAAATTGTATTAAATATAAAAATAATCAAATCACATTTTCTTTTCTTACGTAAAAAATTAATTTAGGTTTAACCATCGTATTGTTTTTTAATCGTATTTCATTCTTTTGAAAATCGTCGTATAGAAGCCAACTGCCACCTCTAAAACAAATAGCCGTATAGTGTCCTATATCTAGTGAATTTTTTGGCAATTCAGGACCTTCATAACGAACAAAACCAATGACTTGAAAACTGCTACTGTCCCAATCTTGAATAATTTTTGGTATTTTGTCTAATTTACAATACACATCATTTAATGTGAATCCGTAAATTTCAAAACAAATTATTTTTTCTGTAAAAAGATATGCTTATTAATATAATAAATGATAAAAAGAAATATTATAAAAAATAAATAAATACCAAGCATTATTTCATTTTCTATGGTTGCTTCACACGTCACCCATGTCTTTTGCCGAGTCAATTGTTTTGTGATGGTATTAAATAAACCTTTATTAAATAAATTATTAAGCTGAATAATATGCGATGTATAATCAACTGTTTTTTGTTCGCATCCGTGAGTACATGTAATAATTTTTTTTATACTAGGTATCTCCTTGAACAAATTTTGGTGTAGATCATTAACAGCCGTTCCGCAAGTAACTTGTTGAGGTATGTCAAGACATCGATTTTTTTCTACATCATTTTCTTTATAATTAAGAAGTATTTCACCCCTCAATTTGTAAGTTTTAGCCGTTATGCCTTTCTCTGCAATATCGTAAATTAATTTAAAAATTTTTATAGTTTGCAAATTAAAAATTTACTTTTTAAATGATTTATCATCAAAAATAGCAGCTAATAAAATTTGTGCCAAACTGTCTATTGGACATGTATTTTTAAATGCATATTTATTTTTGCCAATATTAATAAACTGAAGGTTCATCGAAGTACCGTTCTTTATTATCGGAAGTTTTTTACTATTAGAATTAAATGATAAAATATCATTAATTTTAGCTGGATTTTTCTCTAAATATAGACTTTTCCTTTTAGAATCTTTTTCTATTTTTTCCTCTGCTAACCCTTTATGATTTTCAATTTCATTAAGAGCCACTTTGTAATTTAAATTCTCTATTTTGCTGCATGCTATACAAACCCTTTGATTATTTTTGCCAACTGAAACTGAACATTTTTCTGATATATGTACGCTCAAATTACAAATTTGACAAGTAAAATTTGCTTTTTTACTATCTCCACAAAGACAATTGTATTTCTAGTTCGAAATATATCTATGGAATTATTAACAATCATACTATCTTCAAAATGCGTTTTTTCTGTAATTTTTTCAAAAGTCGTACATTTTTCTGAACCCATACTCTCTTGCAAATCGATTCTCTTTTCCGTACCATTACTTGTATCTAAATCCATAATTTCTTCTGAATTAATATTCTTTCCTATATCAATACTTTCTTCCAAGTTTATACTTCTATCTAAATCAATTCTTTCTTCTGAATCAGCTTCTTTTTCTAAATCAATACTTTTGGCACATATTTTTTTACATCAATATTTTTATTTAATTCCAAATTATTGTCTTCAGATACAAAACGAAATCTCCCATCATAATATTGTATAATTTTCTGTACAGTGGCGTCGATTCTAGTTCTTTTACTTTCTCTATTTAGTACACCATGCAAAATTTTGCGCATTTCACTCTCTACAGGTGCACTGGAGCTTGGTTTTACATTCGATGTGTCGAATTTATTATTGAAAATACAGGACCATATTGGAATATGTCGGCATTCCTGTATTAATTTTTTAGCTATTAAAGGGTCAGCGTGTGGATTTTCACGATCGCCTTCATTATCAATAATTTTTGCTAGAACTTCAGCCTTGATTTCTTCGGCCCATCTTTCCTATTTTGTGGACTTATCGTTTTGTAAGAGATCATCGTTTAGATCTTCGTCATCAGAATCAAATTGATCTTCTGTGTTTTCATCTAACGCTCTTCTTTCTAATTCATCACATAAATTATCATAATCGGGTAATTGTCCTGTGATAATAGATTTTAATTCAGACTTAGCCAATTCACAAACAGTTGGTATTTTAGAACCGGTGAATTGAAACCCATCGGTTTCGCTTAGAGCAACAAACAATAATTTTTTTATGAACTCTTTAGCATTTTTAACAGTTTTGCATAACAACAACTGCCCAATGCAAGCCACATAAAAAACTTTAATTCTTTGGGTTTTGTTGCTTAAGAATTTGCTTCAAATTCTCATGTAATGAGCAACGTCAATAGAAATAAGAGTGATGTTATCCATATTATCAAAATTAAAAAAACCATCACAATAATCTTCGATTGTTCGATAGGAGGTATAAGCCATTATACTGGCTGTGAGAAGAGCGCGAGATGAATCACAAACCTAAAATTATTAAGAAGAGAAACAATAAAAATATTTGAAAAAAATAAAAGAAACGATGAAAAAATTTAATAATTTGAATACATGAATACTTTAAAAAAAATTAAGTAGTAAATCTAAATATTATAGAAAATTAAAAAGAATAATTATTTACTATAATTATAATATATCACAATAAATTATAATTTTTCTGCTTATACTTGTGATTAATTTTCTTATGATTTGTGATCTACAAAATACAAAAAATTCATAAAGATAATTAAAAAAATTATTGGCTTTAAGATGGTTCTGCTCATTCTGTAGTTAATATAGAAAAAAATATTCAATTAGACATATAATAACACGTATTATGACGTTCAAAACATGACATTTCGAAACTAACCTGCGTTTCACCACATTCACGCATTTTATTAATTAATATTTCAATATTTTACATGGTAATAAATATGTCAATGCATATTTTTAAAAAGGTTAACGCCTAAACTATTAAACTTTTGTTTTTCAAACGCTTATTAGACGAATCCTCAAGATCTTACAAAAAGTTCAAAAGAAAAATCGTTCTTTTCGAGATTTAAAAATATACATAGGTTTAAAACAAAAATCAAAAATGAAAATTTTTTTTATAGAATGTATAGTAGTTGCTAATTTAAATATACTTTTAACCTTCATTTTTTATTACTGGCAACTTAAGAAAAAAGTATATTTTTTGACGCAAAAAAACTTTAATAAAATTTTTTTCATTCCGCTTTTGTGTTTTTAAAAATACATATATTCAAAGAATTTGACGCGGTCATATTTCGGCTATAATACAGTTTTCTTTGAGACATCGGTTTAGCACATTTACCCTCGATAACTCGTCAAAAACTGATTGAATTCGAAGTGAACAAGGCTTATAATTTGCCGCTTTTCTGCTTCGAAAAATACTTACATTTAAAGAATTTGCCGTGGCCATATTTCGGCTATGATACAGTTTTCTTTGAGACATCGTTTTAGCTCATTTACCCTCGATAACTCGTCCAAAACTGATTGAATTCGGAGCAAACAAGGCTTATAATTTGCCGCTTACCTGTTTCTAAAAATGCTTACATTTAAAGAATTTGCCGCGGCCATATTTCGGCTATGATACAGTTTTCTTTGAGACATCGTTTTAGCTCATTTACTCTCGATAACTCGTCCAAAACTGATTGAATTCAGAGCAAACAAGGCTTATAATTTGCCGCTTTCCTGCTTCTAAAAATGCTTGCATTTAAAGAATTTGTCGCGGCCATATTTCAGCTGAAATACAGTTTTTTAGTAGACACTATATTAGTACCATTACCCATAATAACTCGTAACGAATTTATGGGTTTCCAATGGAAATGGACCTATGATTCGCCGATTTTCGGACATGAAAAAGCACATATTCAAAGAATGAGCCAAGAAAATATGTCTAGTAAAATACAGATTTTGTTAGACATCATATCAGTATATAAACTTCTAAGAATTCATTTAGTACTTGTTATATTTCAACAGAACTAGGCTTATAATTTGCCTTTTTTTTACTTTTAAAAATACATATATTTAAAGAATTTGCCGCGATCATATTTCGGCTATAATACAGTTTTCTTTGAGACATCGTTTTAACACATTTACCCTCGATAACTCGTCCAAAACTGATTGAATTCGAAGCGAACAAGGCTTGTAATTTGCCGCTTTTCTACTTCGAAAAATACTTACATTTAAAGAATTTGCCGCGGCCATATTTCGGCTAAAATACAGTTTTTCAGTAGACATATTAGTACCGATACCCATAATAACTCATAACAAACTTACTGTTTTCGAATAGAAATGGGCCTCCAATTCGCCGCTTCTGGAACCAGAAAAAGCTCATACTCAAAAAATTAGCCGCGGTAATATGCCTAGTAAAATACAATTTTTGGTTGGACATCATATGAGTACATAAAGGTCTAAGAATTCATTGAATATTTGTTATATTTTAACAGAACTAGGCTTATAATTTGCCGCTTTTCTGTTTTTAAGAATACATATATTCAAAAAATTTGCCGCGTCCATATTTCGGCTATAATACAGTTTTCTTTGAGACATCGTTTTATCACATTTACCCTCGATAACTCGTCAATAACTGATTAAATTTGAAGTAAACAAGGCTTATAATTTGCCACTTTCTGTTTCTAAAAATGCGTATATTTAAAGAATTTGCCACGGCTATTTTCCAGCTAAAATACAGTTTTTCAGTAGACATTATATTAGTACCAATACCCATAATTACTCGTAAGGAACTTATGGGTTTCCAATAGAAACGGACCTTTAATTAGCCGATTTCTAGACATCAAATAGCACATATTTAAAGAATTAGCCGTGGCAATATGTCTAGTTATATATAGTTTTTTGCTAGACATTATTTCAATACATAAAACCTTGAGATGTTGTCAAATACTTGTTACATTCTAACGTATCTAGACTAATATTTAAATAAATGATTTTTTATGTATTTATTTTATCTATTTCAATCTTAATTTCTTTTTAATTATGTTTTCGTTCAATTTTATCGAATTTATTAACAAGTACACATGTAATATTTTGCTTTATTAAGTAATCATTTTCATAGGAGTATCATAAATTTTATTATTTGATGTTTATTATTTATCAAAATTTTCTATTAGAAAATTTTATTTTTATTAAAATTGCATATTGTGAAGTAATTCGACCATTTTTCAAAAAGTTTTATAGGTCATTATTATGCTATAATGATTTATTTAAAGATAAAAATTATTTACGTAACTGAAAATGATTAAAAAAAATTTTCTAATTTCTTGCTAATTTTTAATAATTTTTTTCTGAAGAATGAAGCGTTATTTATAAAAAAATCTGAGTTTGTTTAACGTTTTAAATAGTTAAAAGAATACATAAATATTTTTTAAAAATTTTTTTTAAAGTTTTCAATTTTCTCAAATTATTTGTTTATAACAAATTACCTAAATCGCAATATTTCGAATTTGGGAAATCATATTTTTGCAGCGGCAAATACGCGGCAAATTATAAGCCTAATTACAAGTATTTACGACAATGACTTCATACTTCTATAGAAGGTGTCCTGCTAGCTTGACGTCAACTTAGCAGTACTACCAGTTTAAACGGGAAGGAAAGTCGCGGCAAATTTTTTGAAGTCGCGGATAATTGGCGGCAAATTATAGGCTTGGTACCATCTTGATAGGGCAAAGTTATCCTGCCAACTTGACAGACGTGAGTAATGGGTCTGTTTATCTTCCCTTTTATAGTGACGAATTGCGTTGTAAAAATTCTAAAAAGGTCAATCATGAATCATTACACAGTTTCTTTCTTGGAATTATGAATCACCGGATGTAGCTGTTTACTTTTCAAATGAAAGAAAGATCGATTATGAATCATAACACAATATTTCTTGGAATTACGTTTTAATACGTAATTTCTAGCAAGATCAAAGGTCTTTTGAAATGTTGCGCAATATTTCTTGGAATTACGTTTTATTACGTAATTTCTAGCACGATCAAAGGCCTTACGAAATGTTGCGCAATATTTCTTGGAAGTACGTTATAAAATAAAATGTAATAATAAATAAAGAAGGCTAAAGGATAAGTATTTATGAAAAGTGCACCACTCTAGGAGCAATAGTTTTCGAGATATCGAGTTTTGAAATTTGAAAATTTTGATTTTGAAATATATCGAAAACTATTGGTCCTAGTGAAAAACGGACGAAATTTTTAAAGACTCGAATGAAATGAGTTTGATAGATGATCAATCTACCAATATACGTAATAAAAGTTTAAAATTTCCGTCATTTTAGAATTTTTTTCTTCCTAATTTTACTTTATATATATATGAACTTATCTCTACAACTTTTAATCTTTTTATGATGTTTTTGAAAAGTCATTTTACAGTTGTTACTGGGTTAGCCAATGATGCACACTATTTAAACAAGGTTCACACCTTTTGTACAATCTTGTTCCTCTATTTTTCATGTCTTCAGTGAACGTTCCATTAATGCTACAGTAGATATTCCTATAAAACGTAAATTTTTACACGAGTGAAATTTCCGGAATTTTATCCATGTAAAAATTTACGTTTTATAGAAATATATACTGTAGCATTGATGGCACATTCACTCAAGACATGAAAAATAGAGGAACAAGATTGTACAAAAGGTGTGAGCCTAGTTTAAATAGTGTGCATCATTGGCTAACCCAGTAACAGCTGTAAAATGACTTTTCTAAAACATCATAAAAAGTTTAAAAGTTGTAGAGATATGCTCATATATATATATATATTAGCTTAAATTATTGTACGTTGAGAATGAAACTTCTAGAAAGCTCTTTTATGATAAAGAAATTGCGCAGTTATTTTACCAAGGTCTCTCATGACTAAGTTATTTATCAATCGTTAATGCAACCTGATCCTTTATATGAGGTCAGAGATTCCCCGATGTCTTCGCGGTTCGAGGATATTCCATGACTCAACCTCTCTCTTTCAGCTTTAAATCTAGTATTAGGGATCAGGAAGTTGGCTACTGCGCGCGCATCTGCACAGGCTGGTGATGACGTTATGATTCGCACCTGTGGGTGGTGGGTGGCGGGCTGTGACGTCATAAGTGCTGAGTCACGATTTGCACCTATCTGCTAGTCGCACAGGTGAGTCGAGAGAATGGTGGTGGGGGTCCAGAACTGCCTCAGCCTACCTACTGAGAATTTATAATAAAGTTAATACTTTATACTTTTTCAATAAATATATTAAGTCTATTAGTGAGCCAGTTCTCACAAGCAAAATCGGTGTGTCAAAAGGATTTATATGTATAAAGGGCGCCATACACACCAACAACTAGCTAGCGGTAAGTACGATTCTCAGCCTGCCTTGGATTGGAAGGTGACTCTATTTGAGCAGAATCGTTGCCTGAAATGGGAGGGGGAAGCACACAAAAAAAAATTTTTATTAAACTTCAATTTCAATTTATAGTAAAAGAAATAAATTGATTTTACACTTGACCTTAATAAACCTTGCTTAATTTTCTACCTATTCGCGCTCTCTCATAGTCCAGACAAACAAAAAAATTTTAAATTACACAAAAAAATTTCATTATTCTAATTACAATTTTTTTAGTTTTACTTACTAGGAGAGTGTCACACCTCCGGATCACGGATTTTGCTCAAACTTCGGGATAAGTTTTCAGATGATAAAATATGAAAAAATTTAATGTTATAGTCGCAAACACTCAATATTTTCTTAGTTACAGGCAATTAAAGAAAATCACTAATAAAGTTACTAGATTTTTAAACGCATATTGTTCTTTAGCATTGATAACTAGAAGCTTGAAACTCCTTTTAAACGAAAACTGAGCTCAAATCCTTTCGAAACAGTACTTATAGGATATCAAAATATCATTTTTGCCTAAAGTTATAGCGTAATAAAGATTGGACCTGAATTTTCTTTTCAAAACATTAATTAATGATAAAAGCTGAAATTCGGTCCAATCTTTATTATGCTATAACTTCGAGAAAAAATAATATTTTGATATGCTATAACTACTATTTCGAAAGGATTTCAGCTCAGCTTTAATTTAAAAAAAGTTTCAAGTTTCTAGCTATCAATGCTAAAGAACAATATGCGTTTAAAAATCTAGTAACTTCTTAAGTGATTTTTTTTTAATTGCGTGTAACTAGGGAAATATTGAGCGTTTGTGACTATAACTTTAACTTTTTCCATATTTTGTCATCTGAAAACTTATCCCGAAGTTTGAGCAAAATCCGTGATCTGGAGATGTGATACTCTCCTAGTTAGTTTATATCTTTAAATTTTCAATTTAATTAATATCTCTTATTCAGTTATCTTCTAATCGCTTAAGAGGAGGTCACGTATCTCTGTCCTTTTCTAATCGAAGAAATGATTTTTTTACAAAAACTAATAACTTTATCAAAAAATGAAGAGAAAGCCGCATCTTGTATCAAAAAAAGCAATATTTTCTTTGATAAGAAAAAGTTAATTTTATTGCTTCGTTTTCAAGAAAACTTTGAAAAACTTAAATCACAGAGGTTAGGGTGGACAATTTGGTTTTTCAAGGTTTTCTTGAGAACGAAGCAATAAAATTAATTTTTTCTTATCAAAGAAAATATTGCTTTTTTTATTACGAGATGCGGCTTTCTCTTCATTTTTTGCTAAAGTTATTAGTTTCTGTAAAAAACTCAATTCTTTGATTAGAAAAGGACAGAGATACGTGACCTCCTCTTAATAAACAAAGGAAAAATTTAATTTAATTATCGTTATCGCAAAAAAAAATTTTGAATTTACCAGACAAGGTTTTAATGGCGGAATTTCCTTAGCTGTTTAGGCCCGCTTCGCTTCTTTCTTTCTCTCCCTCTTTCTTTCTCTCTCTCTCTCTCTCTCTCCCTCTCTCTGGATTGACTAAGTCGTGCTTAGGATCGTTCCGTCTTGTTTGCCTTCTGACCAGCGTTTTTTGAGTGATTCTTGATAAGTGAGGTGTACCTGCGTTTTGTAGAGCTCTTTGGCTTCAAGTTCATACATTCTGCTGCACTCTGTATTTAGTGAAAGGTTGCATATTTTTGGTGCAAACTTTTCGTGGTGAACTTTGCTCTGCGCCATTGCGTGTCTTTCTCATGCGCCCGCACTTGTAAGTAATTTTTCTTCAGATTGACGTGCAATTCTTTGCATTTATTTAATTCCGTTGCATTAATATTATGCCCATGCATGGATCTTGATGGGGTGGAGGTGGATGTAGTGCATTTTTCGCTGGTTCTGACCATTTAAATTGTGGAGTAATCTTCATCATCTTAACACGCTGTTTCTGCTAGGATTCGTGGCGCTGTCCAGTACGTGACATATATATTAGATCTGTTTGCTGAATTTAATCATTCAAGGTTATCTCGTTTACCGTGCAGTGCGCATTATTACCAATGTGCACTCGCGGCGGTACGTATTAATTTTATTCTTTGAGAGTGATAACGTTATTTAATAGCCTGATCTAAGCATAGCTATTTTGTTTTTCATGTGATCTCTGATGACTTGAGCCAGTGTTACCACCTGAGGAGATTTTTGTAGTATCAAGACATTGACTTTTTTTAAGTTTATTTATCTACGTGAAGCAAAAGTGTTATGTTAATAGTATTATTACTTTAATTTGTATTATGCACGACTTGCAACTTCATAATTATTATATCTAATGTGTTATATAATCTGGAATGAGTATTGAGAGTGAGAGCTGCGCATGCGTGTTGGTTTTTAGGTTAAGACGCATAGTTTATTTTTCTCAAGCGTGATCTATGTGTGTTTTAATTGAATTTATTAATTTATTTTAATGGAAAAAAAGAAAACAACTCCCTAGATTTGGCTATATTTGAATTAAAAATTTTTTCCGTTTTTATATAGAGAGCGTAAAGATTATTTGAATGTAAAAAAAGGGAAAAATAATAGTTTTCTAATTCTAGGTGTCAGAATGTTGCTAAGTTCATTGATTAAAATCTTGTATTTGTTGCTATTTTACAATTTAACTTTTTATTAGTTTTGCTGTACATGTTTAAAAAGTTATTTAACTGTTAGAGAACTATAGTTTTTTTTTATTTTTATTTTAGGTTCATGTTAGTATTTATATAAAGGATAAAAGAAAACGCTTTACTTTAGTTTTAACTTGAATTTATAGTTTTGTATCTATCTTATTTAAAGGGTGGAATAGTGGGGAGGAGTATTTCAGACGTAGGGAAGCTGTAGTTTTCTAATTCTAAATGTAATTATTATTGCTAAATAAGCTACTATTATTTTTACTTTTTGTAAAAAGCACTTTTACATTTGATGTCATTTTTGGATTATGGTTTCTCTATTATTATTGTTGTAAATAACGAAAAAGTGCTTTAAGTGTAAGAGAATAATAGTTTATAATTTTAAATAGTGCGGGGGTTGTTGTAGAACATTTCACCCGGGTTTCGTTCCTGGATATATAAAAAGTAGAGCTATTGAGGACTGCTGCATTCGTTCATTCCGCATACCTGTGCGTCATCAAGACAATCTTGTCGTTGATGAGACTTCGGCATCGGCTAACGCACGTGCTGAATCTTTTGATTGTGCAAGGGACCTGCACAGTACTGGGGTTGCTCCAACTAAAGTAAATCTTGGTGGTCTCGGTGTTGGAGATAGTGGTGAGGCAGAGACTTGCATAATGAATCTACCGGAGAACTGGGAAAGCCTCTCAACGGCACAACAAATTGCCTCACTTTTTGGTGCTATGTGCAAGAATTCCAAGGATCTTGAACAACATGTTGATTCTCGGTTCGATGGCCTCTCTACCCAGATTAAAGACGTTGATGCTATGGTAAAACATCAGAATGAAAGAATAGAAGCCCTTAAGAGGGAAAATCTTGAATTGAAAGGTGAAGTTGACCAACTTAAGGAGCTTTGTGCTCGCAGTTCTCCGAGTGCAGAAATGAAAGTCACTGGTATTCCGAAGCCATGCACGATGTCGTTATTGGATTTGACTTATAGTATCTTGAGATTGTTACAGTTGGGTGCGGTCAATGGTGATGTTTTGTCAGTGAGACATTTCCAGCCGAAGAGTCAAACCAAGGATTCAGATTTGTCGGTGAGCGACTCAAGTAATGCTTTCTCATTTATTATTAAGTTTAGGTCTGCTGCAATACGCGACTATGTTTTGAAGGTTAAACGTGAATATGGTGAAATCAAGTTTAAGGACCTTGTGCAGGATGCTGTAGGCGATAAGGTTGTAAACCTTTATGAGATACTGCGTTTATTTGTATACAACTTGCTAATGGCTGCTAAGAAACAGGCAAAAGAGTGCAATTATAAATATGTTTAGGCTAGAGAGGGTTGTATCTATGCGCGCAAAGATGATAAGGCTGATAGGCTAGACATTGTTACCGAGATGGACCTGCAGAAGATTTCATGACTACAGCCTCGTGATTCCGCAGTCTCAGCAAGTTGTATCTCGCAGTTTGCGTGTGGCTCACATTAATGAAAATTCTGTTAAAGATCATATTTCCCAAATTGAGAAGTTACTGCTTTATAAGTGCATAGATATTCTGTCGATCTCTGAGTCTTGGCTCACTCCTAAAACTCATGATTCTAATTTTGATATTGCCAATTATCGATTGATTCGCAATGATAGAGGTTTGCGATCTTCAACTGGCAAACGTGAATATGTTCAGGGTGGTAGTGTAGCATGCTACTTTCGTAGTGATTTGAAGTTTAAGGTTCTCACTGCTCCGCAAATTGAAAACGTCAATGATGCTGAGTTTCTCCTTCTTGAGGTGTCCATGGATGATTCATGGCGTATTCTTTTTGCTACTATTTACAGGCGCCCTATGGGTCACGTTCTAACTGAGGTTTTTGCAACCCTTCAACGTTTTAATCGGTCGTACTTAAATGTTATCTTGGCTGGTGATCTGAATTCTGACCTGTTAATTGATCATTTTTATAGTAACCATTTGCGAAATCTGGTTTATGAGAATTCATTATTTCTTGTGCCCTTTGAAGCAACTCACCATAAAGAGAATAGTGCCACATGGCTTGATGTTATTGTTGTAGATTCTGAGATAAGGGTCCTACTGACTGAACAATCACTTGCGCCGTTTATTAATGGCCATGATTCTTTGATTATTGATTATGCTCTGGATATGGCATCTCCTGATCCAATCCATCTTTTCTCGTGACCTTCAAGAGGGGTTGGGTGTGGTTCATGTGCGCTGGAATGCTGATCAGGACGTCGATGAGGCACTCCAACGCTTCTTGAGTGTTGCAATTTCTACATTGGATGATCATGCTCCGTTTATCGCGAGAACACTGCGTAGGCCACCAGTGCCCTGGATGACGGACGAGCTGCGAGAAAGATGTAAATGTCGAGATGGAATGTATAAAAGAGTTAAACGCACTCGTGATCTGCACCTGTTTGCAGAATTTAAATTAATACGCAGGATGCTTAAGATCAAGCTGTTAGACGCCAAAAATAACTATATTAAACAGTCTTTTGCTGTTGCTAAAAATAAGTCCACCCTTTGGAGTTTGCTTAATAGATTTGGACTGGTGCGGGATACGTTGCGATCGCCCCTGAGCGTATTTTCTGCTGATGAACTTATGAGGTATTACTCGGATGTGACCTGCATGCTTCCACTGTGCTCGAAGGAGAAGCTTGTGGAGATTTTGGAATCGCCATTGCGATTGGATGATAATAGTTTTGCTTTTAGACTAATCGCTGAGAATGAGATGCATCGTGCTATGTTGACATGTCTTCCAAAGGCTCGTAGTCGTAGCTGTGATGGACTTTCACTTTCTTATTTCAAAGACGTTTTTCCCACTATTATTCCATTTTTTACTGCCTTATTCAATCTCTCAATCGCAACGTGTGTCTATCCGACTGTTGCAAACCTGCCGCATTTTGCGAAGGTTTTTGATACTCTAATGGCGTAGCAGCTTACTGATTATTTGTAGGATAATAAACTTCTGTCTAATTATCAATCGGGCTTTAGGTGTGGTTACAGCACCCAAACTGCATTATTGAGGGTCTCTGATGATATCAAAAGGGGTATTGATAAGGGTCTAGTGACTCTCATGCTCTTCTTTGATTATAAGCGGGCTTTCGATTCATTATGTCATAAGTTACTCCTGGGTAAGCTTCGAGATTTGAACTTTACGGATGAGACTATTAAATGGATTTATTCATATTTAACTGGTCGCTTCCAGGCGGTAGTGGGTGCTGATTCGTGCCTTTCTGATTTTATGAGAAATACATCAGGTGTTCCGCAGGGGTCTATACCGGGCCCTATTATATGTCTTATTTTTATTAATTCTATATTGGCTGAGTTGGAATACTGCAAGGATACTTGCATGCTGTTTGCTGATGATTTACAGATTTATATACAGTGTAAGCCCTGCGATTTGGAATGTGCAATGTCTAGACTAAATCATGATGCTTCATTGATTGTAAATTGGTCTCGTGTGAATGGTTTATCACTTTATATTAGTAAGACGAAATGCATGCTGTTTGCTTCCATATATGCGTATCGATAAAAGCCGGTTGCCTCCAGTGATCGCTGATGGTTCTGTTGTGCCTTTTGTTGCAAGATTTAAGAATCTTGGAGTAGTTTTTTCTGAGGATCTCACGTGGAATGCACATGTGTCGCAGATTTGCTCACGGGTCTATGGTGTCCTTTATCGTTTAAGGTATAAATGTTATAAGTTGCCTGCTAATATCAAGAAGTTATTAGCCTCTGCTTTGATTATAATACATTTTGACTATGCATGTTTGGTATACGTTGATCTGTCTTGTTATCTGATCACCAAGCTTCAGAGATTGTGTAATACTGTTGTGCGGTTTATATTCGGCTTAAGGAGGGATTTATCATTGCAACCATTTTATAGGCGCTTGGGTTGGTTGACGTAAATATTTCATGGATGTTCTTTTATACAAGCTATTTACTCTCTGTAAACCGCTATATTTGAACAATGTTTCCTAGAATTACAGATTATTATAGAAGATCCCGTCGTGTCCAGGACTCGAGCTTCGTGTTGCCACTGACTTCAACTCAGACATATGAAAATTCTTTCATTGTCCAGGCCATGAAGTTTTGGGATTCGGTGCCCGTGACTGTTCGTTTGCGGCCATCGGTCTTGGTCTTTAAGCCAGCGTTGTATGATTATTTTTTGGCGAGTGAATGAATGAATTCAGTGTTTACGATGCGTTGTTTTATCTTGTTATTTATTTGTTATAACTTTGTTATAATTAAGAAAAATTTATTTAATAAGAGAAATATAGTTTTTTAAAAAAATGTACCTATAAAACGATTGTTGATGTACTTATATCAATTTATGAAATTTTCGTAGGTAAAACTTTTTCCGACTTTTTCTTAACAGGAGACAATAAAATTTTTCGTCAACTTTATGAAATATTATTATATTTCAATCTAGTGAGGACAAATAACTGATTTTTATAATATTTTTGTAAAATAGTAATTCTAAAGGTTATATTTTTTCATTTTACCAATAATCTATTTTTCTCAACTGTTTAAATTCAACTTGATCCCTTGCATAGATCAACTTTTAAATTCATTTTTCACTAGTAATTAACTTTTGGTAACAAGAATATTTTTTGTTGGGAATGACATGTAATATACAACTTATTTTTTGCCGAACATTATTTTTAATAGTTAAATTCCTGATTTTATTTTCTGAAAAGTATTTATTTTTAAATAAAATAAATCGCAACATTTTTTGTTTAAAATTTCACGTAAAACATACCTATATTTAGAAATAGTTAAATTTAAGCTACGAATAGTTAATAGATTTTGCCACCGTGCATAAGAAAAAGTTACTTATTATGCTATTATGTTTGGTATAAGCAATATTGAATACCTTATCAAAATTTAAAAAAAAATCTTATCGTGTTCAACCGGTAATATGTCGGTAAATAATTATATAAAATAAATAAAGTAATAGTGAAAACTATAAAAAATTGTAATCATAAAAAGATATGTGTTTTTATTGGACTAAACTACTTTATTAAATATATAAAAATGCATTTTTATATATCTGTGTATTTTATAATTTAAAAATAGCCTTAATAGAAATTTTGCTAACTAAAATGGTCGATTCATCAATTATTTTCTATTTAATTTGATATTTACAATGTAGAAAATTAATTATTACTATTATTTTAATTATTTTAGAATATTACATAAAATATGTAAATGAAATGTAACCAGTGACATACCAAATATTAATGTATCAGCTTATAATTTAAATTTCCTTTTTATTCACTACATTCTAAGCGAATTAATAGCTGGATTTATTTTATTAAAAATTAATGTAATAATCACTTATTTTGAGTAAAAATTGTTTATAATAACATTCAATTTTTATTAATTAATTATTTATTGATTATTATCAACCTATTGACTCATCGATCGATCAAGCTATCGATAGATTCATATATCCACCCATTAACCCATTGATTTATCAACCCATCGACCGATTAATTCATAAATATAACAACCCAAAATAACATGGATTTATATTCAACTCAACTATTTATCAACTTATTGACCTATCATTTCATTAATCTAACGGTCCATCAACGAACCAATCAACTTTTTCCTCTTTAAACGTATTAATCTATCAATCCATCGACCCATACATTCGTCGACCCTTTGAATATCTCACTCAGCTGAGTCCTTTATCAAAAAACTTATTTATTTTCTTTATCAATTTCGTAATTTTTTAAATAATTAATTGCATTTTTATTATATATATAAAATTTAAAAAATCGATGTTGTAAGTTCTTTCTTTTAACACACACATATATATATGTTAAAAAAAGAACATCGATTTTTTAAATGAATACTCTATCTCAAATTTCCGTACTTCTTAATCTTTTGAATATTCAATAATTTTTTTGAATACTCATTGTATTCTTTGCATGCTCTTTAATTATTTTGAATATTCATCTTACTCTTTGCATACTCTCTGATTTTTCAACTACTCAACTTACTCTTTGCATACTCTCTAATTTTTTCAAATACTCATCTTACTCTTTGCATACTCTTTGATTTTTTTGAATACTCCTCTTACTCTTCGCATACTCTGATCAATTTTTAAACTCCAATACTCTTATAAAACTCTTGCGTACTCACAATACTCTTACAAAACTCTTACCACTCTTTGCAAGAGTATTTTAGTGAGAAGCCCCTCGCATACTTGTTTGTGATGTGAAGAAGAACAGCTTCAAGGCTGCGCTTTGATGAATCAATGAATAGCCGCTAATTCTCAGGTTTGTTAACGTTTGGTTTAAATGTGTCCATAAGTTCTTTTACGTTGGCGCAGCATATTAAATTTGAATCTTTTTTGAAGTATTTACGGAAGCTTTCTTCTCGATTGCAGTGTATGCTCATTTTAGTACCTTTCGTCAACATATTTCTCCCCTTCAAGTCTGAAGCTAGTAATTCTTATTGTTTTTTAGATAAACCAATCTTTCTCATTGAATTGTTGAGACTTTCTTGACCATATTTCCAACAGTTTGCTCTTTACCGATAGGAACATACTCTTTATCATTGTTTAGAGAAAGAATCCTCCTCATCTGTTGCGTCATCATTGTCGTCAGTTTCTCGCACATTAATTTAATTTCATAAATAGTCATCTATATCTTTTAACTCTTCCTAAGCTTTTCATGAATATATATTGTTCACAAACTTTATTACAATTTATTTTTGTCAAAAAAAATAGTAGCTTTTATCTTTTTGTTCTTTCTGTGTTGTAGAAATTGTAAAATATGATTAGTGTCAAATTATATGCTACCTCATTTTTATGAGTATAGCCATTGCTCAAGTTTGGCTGTGAAAAGTCCAATTGTCACTTGTGTTTGAGACATTTTATCTCAAGCAAGTATTAGTACTCTTTAGTGGTACTTACAAAAACCTGCTGCTGCGAATTATGTTGGCCACGATGAAAACTGCCCTGAAAATGGGATGTATAGAATGATTCGTTTAGTCCAACTATTCGTGATAACGAAACCAGCGAAGGCGCGCTGTCTTGTAGGGGAGCGCTAGTATGTGAGGATGATGCCGTAGTGTATCTGACGACGAGTTGACATTGTCCTTCTCAAAGTCAGAAAGCTCTCATAGTTAGGCCTGGGAATGTATGGGAGTTATCACCCCTAGGACGGCGGACTCACCTGCGATCGGGACAGGCTTTCTAGCGTGTGAGGTTTACATTACATTTATGATACATAAAACCTTCAACCTTTAATGAACTCTGCTGGCACATTCGGCAACTGATTTGGTCATAATTGCACAGGAAGTCGAGATAACTTCTGTTATGTATGTTCTTCATACATCGAGATCAAAAAGAGAAGAAAAATTACAGATTTATTAGAGCATTTATATAAAGACAAAACGTGGGTCCCTCATGTTGTTTGTAGCTCATGTTACACAATGATGAATCGAGTCAGTTCTAATCAGGACAAGGCCAAATTAAAGTTTACGACACCTACAAAGTGGAAAGAACCAAAAGATAAAATCTATTGTTACTTTTGTTTAACAAAAATAGATGGTATGGCAAAATAAAAAAAGAAAGTATAGTTTATCCTAGCGTTCAGAGCGTCGAGTTTCCACAAAAAGTATTTGTGGAAGCATTCGAGGATAAAGAGTCGCGAGATAGTTTTACAACAGGTTTGGTCGCTCTAAATGTAGATAAAGATTTGTCAAATCAAATTAATGAATAAGAAACTAATAACAATGATAACGCAACAGAGGAGGAGGATTCTTACGAGTCCGATAAAAGAGAAGAAAACAATGATGAAGAGTATGTTCCTATCGGTAAAGAGCGAAATGTTGGAAAGATGGTCAAGAAAGTCTCAACGATTTGAGAAAGATTGGTTTATATAAAGAATCATCAGAATTACTAACTTCAGACTTAAAGGGGAGAAATATGTTGACAAAAGAGACTAAAATGAGTATACACCGCAATTGAGAAGAAAGCTTCCGTACATGCTTCAAGGAAGATTCAAATCTAGTATACTGCACCAATGTAGAAGGATTTATAGATGAATTTAAACCAAACGTTTACAAAACTCAAAATTGGTGGCTATTCATTGATTCATCAAAGCGCAGCCTTGAAGCTGTTCTTCTTCACATCACAAACAAGTATGCTCCTACACCGTTAGCACATTCAACTGTACTGAAAAAAGAGTATTTTAATCTTGAATTACTCTTGACAAAAAAAATAAGAGGACCACAAGCGGAAAATACGTGGGGACTTAGAAATTCTATCTATGATACTAGGACAACAATCTGGATTCACTAAGTATCAATGCTATTTGTGTATGTTCGATAGTAGAGATAGAACAAATTGATACAAAAAAAAATTTAGTTACCAAGAGAGTCATTTAAACTTAGGAAACTGAATATCTTTAAAGAATCTCTCGTGGATCTATCCAAAATTTTGATACCTCTTCTGCATATAAAGCTTGGGTTAATGAAGCCATTTGCCAAAGCATTGGACAAAGATGGCGAATGTTTCGAATACTTAGAAAAAGTATTTTATCAGAAATCAGATGCTAAATTAAAGGAAGGCATTTTTGTCGGTACTGAAATCCGTACTTTATTTAAAGATGAAAACTTTGACACAAGTATGAATGATGTGGAGAAAGAGCATGGCCAAACTTTAAAAAGGTGCCAACAAAATTTTTGGATAGCACAAAAGATGTAGATCACATAAATATTGTGAAAAGAATGATATGTAATTTCCAGAAGCTAGGCTGCCTAATGAATTTAAAACTTCATTTTCTTAATTCTCATATTGATCATTTTCCTAAAAATGACGGTGACTAGTGAAGAGCAAAGTGAAAGGTTTTACCAAGACTTAGAAGAATTTGAACGCAGATTTCAAGGAAGGTGGGGAATAAATATGTTGGCAGATTACTGCTGGATTATAAAAAGAGATACAACTTTAAAAAGGGGACAAAAACGTGCTAGAAACCCTTTACATCTATCATTCGATGAAAAATGTCTTTGTCCGTAAGCGAAAATCAATTTAATACGACAATATCTTGAAATTAACTAAAAATACCTCACCGGGGCTTACTAGTGTCACTGATGATTAATTTTGAGTCCAATTTACACACAACATTTCAATTTAATCTTGTTTCCATATACCACGTCACAGAAAACTGTCAAAATGGTATTTAAAACAAAGATTTTCTAGAAAATCATTAAATTTATCCCTTATGTTACTTGCTAACGTCTCCTGGGAGTGGTCTTTTGAAAAATCTGACATCAAATTCATGATTAGCGACCTCAAAAACCCCCTGGATACCATTTATAATGCTTACTAACTGTGATAAGGTTACAGAATCAAATTTTAATCAATTTTGAATCAATGGATGTAGGCTTTTTTTGTTTTTTAGTCTTTTTAATTCTGTACGAGGATTTACAAAATAGCTTTAAAAATTATTCAAGACATGGTTTTTGACGTACTTTTTCCTGTAGAATTCAATTGATAAGTCAAAATGATTTCATTTCCGTTTTTTTTATTTTATAATTTCGAAAAACCCTCAAACAACCTTATAAAATGGTGTTTTTTCTTATTATCCTTAAGAGTCTGCCGTATACCGACACATTTACCTGTTTCACCGAATATGTTTGAAATTTATTTTTTATAAAAACTAATAACTCGAGGCAAAAATAAAGAGATAGTTCCGATTTGTATAATAGAAAGCAATATTTTCTCTGATAAGAATAATTTAATTCCACCGGTTTATTTTCAAGAAAAGTTGGGATAACTTGAAAATCCCATTATTTGACACTAATTTCTTATTTTCTAAGTTATTCTAACTTTTCTTAAAAACGAAGCGATAGAATTAATTTATCCTAATCAGAGAAAATATTAGATTTTATCAAACACATCGAAACCATCTCTTTATTTCTGCCTCTAGTTGCTAATTTTGGGAAAAAAATCAATTTTTCAATTAAAAAAGGACAGAGATACGACAGAGATCTTAAAATATTTTGCAGAAGGCTATTTTTTCATAGCGGATTTAGATTCAGCTTAAAAAAATACTTAAGAAAAAGTATGTCTGGTCAAAAGTACAGACATCTTTTTTTTTGGGCCTGTGTAATTATTCTACATATATATGGCCAGAGTTATTGACAACATCAGTGGTAAATTATTGTCTCAGTAAATTGTAATTCGCTGCGTAAAAAATTTTTTACAGTTTTCTCTCACCTAACCACAGCTCCCCCATGCGGCAAATAGTCCCGACCGCCTCTTAAAGGGTACCCTTATACTGGCATAAAGTTCTACCTTATCTACATTTCAATTATGCATTTTATTAAAAAAAATTTAATTGTGGTTAAAACGTGCCTCTATTATGGTTAAAATTCATAATAGAGGCACATTCTTAACATTCTAAAGAATTTATTGCAATGCTAAAATACAGTATAAAGACAATATAAGGATTAAAATGAAGACTAAAATTGCATAATACGATTATCTATGACTACATTGGATGGCTAATCGTATTAAGCACCTTTCGTATTTATTTTTACCCTTACATTGTCTTTCAACATTGCAATGAATTCTTTGGAATGTTAAAAATGTGCTTCTGCTATGAGTGTTGGTCATGAATAGTTAAATTTATATTAAATTATGATAAAGTGCATAATTCAGTTGTAGATAAGATAGAACTCTATGCCGATATGAGAATACCCCTTAAATTCTTAAATAGTTGTAGACAAACTTTATTATCTATATTAGATTTTAAATTAAAAGTTCTTCCTAATCTTAAAGTATCAACTTCATAGTTCGGTAACTCGACATTAGTTAAATTTATAACAAATCCATCTCTTAATGCATCAACAACATGTGAGTCAGGTATATTCTGTTGTCTCATTTCCATCGAGTCATCACTATTATCAATTGAGATCATTGGGCAATAATTACATAAACAATTATTTCTCTCGATATCATCCAGTTTTATAATTAAAATTTGTATTACTGACATAACTACTCACAGTCAAAGTCTGATCAAGTTCCAAAAAACAATGAAGAAAATAATTTCAATAATTCAATTGTTTTGCCTTATTTAAAACCACTTGAATACAATTTTAGATCAATTAAAAAAAATATGGTTTTAATATAATTTTTAAATTTTGCAATAATTTGAGAATGTTTGTTGATTTAGAAAAGAACATTGCTAAAAAGCAACATAAATCTTGTATCGTTTATAAAATAGATTGTAAGAATTGTAATGTGAGTTATGTTGGGCAATCAGAGAAAACTTTGTTTACTAGAATTAATGAACACATAGTAGGGAACAAGAAAGAAACCTTAGCAGTTTATTCACATGTTTTGGACACATGTCACTCATTTAACTTTGAAATAGATAAGATTAAAGTATTAATATGCGAACAAGATTATTTTAAAAGATTAATTTCAGGAATGATTTTTATTGTTGAATATAATACTATACATAGAGTTCAGGATACTCAAAATCTCGACAGTACAACTAAAAATTTTGTGCATAAATTAATGTCATGATTCATATTTTGTTTTATTTTTTGTTAAATTGCTTTCTTTTTCTTTCTCTTTTCTATTTTATTATATATCTTAAACAAAATAGAAAGTAATATAATATTTGGGGTTTCATTTCTGCGTCTCTTCGTGTGCTATGTTACCATTTTCTTATATTCGTACCCTTGCCTCAACTTTTGTCCCTATCTATATGTACTATGTTGTAAACACTATTATAGGCCTTATGACCATTATGTTTGGCAGCCTTTCTTTCAAACATGTTTCTCCATGGCGTCCACGTTGTAAAGATACAATTAATTAATCAAGTTTTGACGAAATTTTTATAAAATTGAGCTTACTATTGTTCAAATTAGTGTAATAGGATTTTTATTATATAAGGTAGGTTTATAGACAAATCGTTTCTAATGAAATTTGAAAATTAAAAAAGTGTAAAATATGTAGCGCAATGTTCTGTATTTATAATAACTTTTTATATTTGTTTGTAAATTTTAATTGCTGAAGAAGATTCAATTCTGAATTAAAACGTTGAATTTTTGAAACAACAAAGGATTCATGACAGCCATACCAGTAAATTCTTCTAACCTATCTAAAATTCTTGAAAAACTAGTTTATGAACAGCTACTAAAATTTCTTAACGTAAATAATCTCTTTGATGAGTATTAGGTAGGCTTTCGATTTAGTCGCAGTACACAAACGGCTTTGTTATATGTTCTTAAAGATGTTTGAATAGCTATACATTAGAGAATTTGATTTTGCTTTACTTTTCCGAAGTATTTTACTCCATGTCTCATCGTTTGCTACTGTGTAAACTCCGTTTGTTGAATTATTTAGACTACGTTATTCGTTGGCTTGCCTCTTACTTGCATGAAAAAATCCAGCCTATTAAACAATCAGTTCTCAGTTCAACATTGGCTTTGTCTTTATACCGGTGTGTCTCAAGGTGACGTCTTGGGCCCCATTTTATTCACCATTTTTATTAATGATATGTTGTGTGTTTACGATCTTTCATTTAATGGAAGTCGATAGGGAGATTGGATTTGTTAATAATAATGTTAAGGCCATTGCTGCATGGGCTATTGAAATTTAAATAGGCAAAAGATACTGCTTATTTTGCTTAGAAGTGATTAATTTGTTTCTAGACTTAGTCTTTTGTATTATTCCTATTTACTGTGAATAATCAGTTTATTTTTTTCAGACTCAAAATCCTTTGGATGGATCAAACGCTTGATTGAAAAAAGCAGGTCAATCATATTGTCCGTAATGTGCATGGCGCATTTAGTTAATTAGGAGACAGCTATTAATTTCAAGCACCATTATAATGCTTAGATTTTTAAATTTTTACCCTTTCATGTTAATGTTTTTCTCTAGTTATAGTAGTCATTAATATTTTTTTCATCTTTTAAAATAATAAAGCTGTTTTATTTTTTCAAATGTTTATTATTATTTTCTACATATGTTAAATCTTTGCTAGTTATCTAATGATATCGACGGCTCCAAACTATACAAGCCTATCTCAAAACTGCAGACTATCCCTGGTAGAAATGTGACCATAAAAAATGGTTTATCTAAAAATTTGAGGTTATTAGTAATAATAATGCCAAAGAAATGACCATAAAATAATAAGCGGTGAGAGGAGACATAAAAAACACCGAGCGCGTTTTTACGTAGGCGCAGGAGGTGTACGTTTCTATTGCGACACATACTTGCGTGCACGAGACACAAGTGATGAGTAAAAGCAAAGTGAGTACACTCATTACAAATTAAAAGAAGCACACGAGAGCAAAAACTCGAAGACATGTTTCAATCAAAATAAAGAGATTGTAAATTTCTCTCATAGGAAAAGTGGTTTTACTACTCACGAACTCACAGAAAATAAGTTTCATGAAAATAATATAAAAGATGAAGATAAAACACCAAAACCAATTGAACAAATAGATTCAAGTTCCAAATATAATAAAGTATTGAAAAATGCCACTGAATTTTCATCATATAAACAGAGTAAAATCTATGAAAAAGGCACCTTCTTATTCTCCAAAAGAAAGAATAAAGAATAGCTACATACACGATGAAAATAACTTATTTGTAAAAACATTAAAATGTAAAAACACAAATTTAAAAAGCTTATATTAAGCATAGAAAAAATTAAAATGACAAATATAGTCATAATACCAAAGTTATCAATATATGATGCAAAACAAGAAATAAATATGAGTTATGGCCACAGCGGACCGAAAAATAAACTCAAAACACTAATAAGAAACGATGATAGCAGCAAGGAAGAGAGATGTCTAAAGAAGGAGAATCCTCATGTCCATGGAATCGACACTATTAGGTAGAAAAAGAACCAAACCAAATGTAAAGTAACATACAAATAGCTTGAATATAACAAATTCTGAAAAATATATTTCTGTTAGTAATTAAAATATTAAAAAATTAAAATTTCAGTAAAATCATAAGAACTTGTATTTAAAAAATTAACTTTTAAAACCTATTATGTAAAAATTGTCTGTGAACTTTAAAAAAAAAAAGTTGTAGGGGGGGCAATCGCAGCTCACAGAAAATCTTACGTAATAGAAATAAGTATAAAATTTGAAAAATATATGAGAGTTGTTAAAAAAAATGTGAACGAAGGTTTATTAAAAGGTAAAAAATATTACAGAGTTATATTGTTAGAAAAGTAAAAGATTAATCCTTTCCTGCATATAAGGAGCTGGTAATCATTTCGTTTCTGAAATTGAAAAAATTCGATGTCTGGTATCGCACTAAATCCAAATCCGGGATCCGATTTCCGAAATTTTAATTATTGGTCCCAACACCGTAAGGGCCCAATATTGGAAATCAAAATTATGAAAAACAAAAAATACTACCGCATTCTACGAAAAATTGTGAGATGAAATCATTATTGTAATTTTTTTCGATTAGACTCAGCAGTTTCAAGTAAAAATTACTGAATGTCTAGAATATTGGATCTTCTATCAAAAGCTGATGTATGTTCATCATCCCATGCATATAAGAAATCCAAATAACAAACAAAATTGAATAAAGTCTTTCTATTAAAATCTTATAAAATCAAATTCTATTAAGTTCTATTAAACATTTTCGGGGTTTCTGATGATAAATCTAGTCAGATTTCTAAAATTGTGATTATTGGGCCCAATACCGAGGGTGCCCAATATTAGAATTGAAAGATTTAAAAAACAAAAAATACTACCGTATTCACAAAATTTTAAATAGAATACGGTGGTATTTTTTGTTTTTCAAAGTTCTGTAATTCAGTATTGGGCTCAATGAATAAAATTTTGAAAAATATGAAATGAATTTAATGGCGAATAACTACTTAATCAGATTTTGAAGTGGTAGAATTTTTATTTTACATCATTTTTACTTATGTTGAGGTTTCGCTTCCTTTATTTTGTAGAGCCTTATCAAGAAAAAATATCTAATTAAAAACAAAAGAATTTTTTTCACAATAAATAAGTCTTTAATTTAATATAACATGTATAAACAAAAAACATTTAGAAATGCATTTTTCCATTTATCTATATTTATGTATATAACTTGTATGCATTATATATATTTGTTAAAAAATAATCAGATAATATAGATAATTTTTTCTAAATAATTTATAAAATGAATATAAATGATAAATGCATATTGTACCAAGTAAGTGGTACTAGTCAATGATGTAAAGAAGTACATTTTCAACTAGGTTAAAATGTGCACATAAACATTTGGTATATAAAAGATCAAAATAGGATTCACACAGGTCTAAGCCCATGGTCGCAAAGTGATAGAACTGAAAAATGAAGGAACTAATTATTAACTATGTAACAACAAGATACGGATTAAATGTATATGTAACAATTATTTTAAGAATTGAACAAGGTTTATATTAGAATATTGAAATTTTATTGTATCAAACAATGTTTTGATATTAATTGGTAAATTTGTGTAAAATAATTCTAATAGTTATGAATTAATAATTTTAGATTATAGTAATTTATCTCTTTTCAGTCTGACATCAGCACAGTGCTCCTTAAATCTTATATTTAACCTACCCTCAGTTCGTACTATATATTTTGTATCACAGTCCTTACAATTGAGACAGTAAATAACGCCAGTCTGACAATCAGGTTGAATTTTGTCATTTTCCAACGTATTATTACAAGATAATTTGTTTATACTCTTAAAAACGACATCAATATTGTTTTTTAGTGACAGATCTAAAGGCTCTTTCCGAAAAGTTGTGGTAAGGCAGTACCACCAGGTTTTTTGGTGTGATTTTAGGAGGTATTATTAATTTTAAACCATAGTTTTGAAGAATTTAGCTCTATTGTATATATGATGATTTATGAATAAAAGCGGATAATTATTTTCAATTATTACTTGTCTACTGTAATCAAAGTTGTTGTGTTAAAATTCTTTAGAGAATATTTTTGAAACACTTGTCAACAAGACAATAAATGATAGCAATCTTTTGAGATCTGGATCAATGTAAAAAATAATTAAAATAGTTGTTTGAATGAGTTGGTTTTCTGTACCAATTTGTGCATAATTTATCATCATGAAAATGGATGGTAATGTGAAGATAATTTATAGAAAAATTTGTAGGCAATTCACAGGTAAATTGTAAATGTTTATCATAATTGTAAAATATTTTTAAGATCTCATCAATTCCATCATTTTTGACACAAAATAGACAATTATCAACATATCTATAGTAAAATTCAATATCATCTTTACAAATGTTAATATAGTAGGATTCCGAGTCTTGCATGACAAGATCAGAAATAATGGGGCTGATGGAGCTACCCATAGCTGAATCGAAAACTTGACGATATATTTTATCATTGGACGTGAAGTAATTATTCTGCAAGATAAATTTAATGCAATCAAGAAATTAGGTTAGTAAAAGATTTATTTTGTTATGAAGATGGATCCATCGTTTTTCTATGGCTTTCTGAGCTAATTCAAGGTATACGTTATCATACAATCCCACAACATCTAAACTAATGATGGAATGATTGTCAGGAAGTTTAAAGTTATTTAATTTTTCTATGAGAACGTAACTACTTTTTAATGAATGTAGAGATGGAGGCAAGTGTTTGGTTAAAAAATTGGCAAATATTTTTTAAATTTTGTAAGTGGGACTGTCACAAGCTGAAATAATAATGGACATGGGTTAGTTTTTCTTGTGTAATTTAATAAAACCATGGTCTGCATAGATACGTGAAAGATTAGATTCAACATCATTATTTAATTTTTTACTAAATAACCTATAAAATTCAATATATTTCGATATTCATTTACAATTATTGTAAAAACAGTACGATCCCGCCACATACGCTAACTGCATCAAATAAGTTTCAAATCATAATAAGTTTTGCCAAAAATCATATTACATATTAATCAAATTTTATAAAAATTGATATATAAAAAACTTTTTTAACTGATTAATTTGCTTTACAGGATAATATTACTTGCTTGTCTCCATAAGAAAATTTTTAAATTGTAAATGAATTAATTAGATTAGACTAACATATATTGGTTTGTAAAAATTTTAAGGGCACAAAACACTTTTCTTCAAGTCTCACAATCGAATTTAGGTTTATTGCTTTTTTTTAGAAAATTTACTGCAGAATAGGCTCGAAAAGTTTTTTTACCCTATTTTTTTTAGTTTCGTTTTTATGAAGAAATTAGTAGGATAAACTTTTAATTGTTTTTTTTTGTTAGTTTTGCTATTTTGAGATTTTTCTCGAATTTTCAGCTAATCTTATTGAAACACTATAAGAAACTATTTTTTTATTGCTTGATTCAATAATTCATAAATCATTAATTAATCTCGAAAAAGTTTTTTTTAAGAAATTTAATTTTTTTTTATTTATTAAGTCTATAATGATATAAATTTCACAAATTTAAAAAATTTTAAGAATTATTTTAAATTACATTTTAAAAATTTTTATTGATTTAATTTTGTTTAATTAAAACCAACAGAGTTTATTTTTTTAATTTTAACAAAATATTTATCTTGATTTAAGCTCTAGAAAGTTTTACATCGATATTTTATTCCGTTTTCGATTTTGTAAGTAAACGAGTGGCACATAGTTATTCATGTAATTTTTTATCAATTTGAATATCGCGCGTTCACGGAAAAAGGAAAATACCTGAAAAGAATGTACTAATTTGAGTCAGTACTAGAAAGAATATTACCAGTCGTTTTTTAATTGATACTCAGTATATATTTTAAAACGACCTATATAAGTACATTTATTAACGCGACTCGTCCCAAGAATTGTGTGGTATAGTACCGAATTTTTCCGTACTACGGGACTAAATTATCTTTTACTAACATAGTACCTATACAATATTTACTGCGGCGCTGTCGAATATGAAACTTCAACACAGCTAATTTATCATAATGTAAAAACCATTAAATTGTATAAAAATTCTTAGCAATCAATAAATATAATATCGATCATATAATATGTAAAAATTTCAAATTACTAATTATTAATTTTAAACTTGAGTTGATTATTATAAACGGGAAAAAGCAGATGAATTTTTTTGCTACAATAAAGAAATTTGTAAGATTAAGCTTGAATGCGGACAACTCATGAAATCCACCGGGATGCTATACATAAAAAGTTATATACAAACTTACGATGTATAGTATTTCGAGGTTAGGTTTGTCAAGCTTGATCTAACTTTCAATCCAAGTTTATAAAAGAAATAAATTCAAATGACTTTTTTTTTAACAAAAATGATTGTACTAACATAGCTATAGTGCGGATAAGTTAGAATATTTGTTTGATTAATGAATTTAAAAAGATGTCAACAAAATAAAAAAAGCAAAAATCGATTCTAACAGCTCTGACATCCTGTTAAGTTGAAAATTAATTATTAGTAATTTAAAAGGGTTATATATTATAAAAATGATTTTAGAATCATCAATTTTTAATTCTAGTATGGGAAAATCAGTTCTATTTATAGCAATTATATTCTCTGCAAAATTTTACCCCTGGATCGGGGAGGTGAAATATCAGTCCTAGTACCGAAAAAATAGGTACCACGTAGCGGAAATTCATGCACTCAGTTCGTAATATAGTTATGCCAGCATTAGTAGTTAAAATTTGAAGTATAGTATTGATTAAAATTATACTATTACATTTTTTTCAATACTTTATCACAGAAATAATACATACTACGTGTAGTATTGATTTTAATGGTATTTACCTTTTTCCGTGTTTGCTCTTTCGGCTAGTATCATTTTGTTACATTGCAGTCAGTCTCAGCTGATTGTATGGTCAGTTTGCAGTTAGTTTGTTTATTTAAAGTGCATTGAAAAAATTATTAGTTGGTTTTGTGGTTTAATTTACATCAAATTATTAATTTTTAATAAATTACACGTTCGCGAGTTATTTCGTATTTTTAGGCACGACCGCTATACGGAAGTGCCTTATATTTTCGACTTTGCGAAAAATGTAACCCTTTAAAATATGTTTTTTAATGATAAAAAACTTATTTTTATAGCAAAATAAGACTATTACGAGGCTTCCTTAAAATGTATGGATGTATGTGTGTGAGAAATCAAGTTTATGAATTTTCTCGACGAGTTTTTATCCGATCTGAATAATTCAAACGGGGAATTGTTTCAAATAATAACACAAGTAAACGTTCCTATTTTGAGAAAAATCGTTGAAAGCGTTTTTAAATAGGCGCCTTTTAAATGGTCAAAAAAAATGGATTTTTGGTAATAACTTGAAAAATACGATTTTTTTTTCGTAAAGTATATAATATAAAAGTTATAGAATATAAAAAAATAAATCTTTTTTATATTATACATTTTCTCTGAAGTTAATATTTTTCAAATTGTTCATGAAAAATGTTGAAATTAAAGGCTTTTTAATGATAATTTGATAAATATTATTAAAAAAAAAATATATATAATATTAAAAAGATGTATCTTATTTTTTTCTATAAATTTTATTTAATAAACTTTTTTTAAAAATTCGTTTTTTTCAAATTATTACCAAAAAATCATTTTTTTAACCTCTAAAGGGATAACTGTTTTAAAACCGCTCGAACGATTTTTTTTGAATTGCCAATATTTATTTGTATTATTGTTTTAAATCATCCCCCATCGGAATGATTCAGATCAAATAAAAACTTTATACAAAACTTTACTTTTAAGCTACTGAACTATTTTTTTTCTTATAACTTTTGATAGATTATCCTATCCAAAACTTTAAAAAGTATACATCAATGAAAATATGTTTTTTTCACATAACATAAATTTTTTCGAAATTCATCAACTTTATTCACAAGAAAAATTTAAATAATTATAAATTGGTTTTTTCAAATAAATACAATAAATTCAAACCTCCTGTTGAAAGATGCGGTAAAAATACAATGAAAAAAAAAATAAGATTAACTTTTAAGGCTTTTGCGTTTGTAAATGATTTGTTTTAATATTCTTGAAATATTAAACAGCGAGCGCGAAGCGCGAGCGTTTTCGGTCGTGCCTTATATGCAAGAAGCGGAGCTTTTTGCGTGCCTTGCATCGCGAAGCGATGCAAGGCTCGAGAGCATTTCAGAGCTGAGCGAAGCGAAGCTCTGAAAGGACCGAAGTGCGAGCCACAGCGGCCCAAAGGGCCGCTGTGGCGAGCTAGTTTTATATGTGCCTGAAATTCTACGTTTAGTCCAGGTAACCTACCTTTTATTGAATAAGTATTTACGTACAGAGTAAGATTAGCAAAAAAGGGTAGAATTAGTAGTAACAAATAACGGGTAAAATAAGCAGGTCTGTAACTACCCTTGCTGAGGGTAAGTTAGGGGTGAAAACGGGGGAAAAATTGTTTTTTACGATTTCCGGCGCAAATATTGGTTGTAGCGAAAAAAGTTGAATAGGAAAGTTGTAGATAATAAAAAATCACACAACTTTTGTTCAGTACATTTTTTTGTATAACCTCAAAATTTCGGAGTAAAACGAGAAAAAACAAATTTATCGTTTTTTATTTATAACTCTGCCAAAAATGATCCAAACTTTATGAAATTAATTTTAGTAGTAGTTTTTTATATCCCAAAAAAGTACAATTTTTTTTTTTACGATAACTCAATTGGTTTTTCAGAAATTTAATATTTTCGAAAAAAGAAGTTATTTTTATGTAGCTGAAAAAGGGTTATTCCTTGCTCGAAACACTTCCAAAAGCGCTCATTTTTTTCGTAAATATTTCAACTTTTAGATAAAATAATAAAAATATACCTGTACAAGCAAAAAAAATCGTTAAAATCGCGAAAAACTAAATAAAGGTATTTTTCTATTTATTTTTTTTAATATACGTCAGAATCAGATATTTTTCGTGGAAATTCTTTCAATAAATAAATGTTACTTATTATAAATGAATTATATTTACTTTATAAGACAATCAAATCATTCACATCCATCGGAATCATAAGAAAAATTTTTATTGGTTCAAAAAAACACAAAACTTCAATATTATAACATGTACATATTTACGTACAAATATGACGTACAGGAACATTAATTGTATTTTGCCCGTTTTAATTGCGATCAATCTTCAGCTTCTTCTTCTTCTTCTTTTTCTTGCATTTCTGCGGTGTATTGAACGTAAGAATCGTCTGAACAAGTATGATTATCAGGATCATGCATTATCGTTGTTTCGAATCATTTTGTTTCATGGTAAGATACGCACAAACCTAGATAAGCCAACGATTCTATTAAATCTTTTGAAGCATACTTTTTATGCATCATTGCCGATAACGCCAATAACGTAGGTGATAAGAACGATCTGGGTCTTGCAGAGAAATTAATATATGTAAAACAGTAGCAGATCTTTTAGACCATTTCAAATTGTTACTTTTGTTACTGAGATCTTAATGAGTTTTAACTATAATATCGGTTATTTCCGATTATGTTTCGGGTACAAGTTTAAATAAATTATCTTCGTCCGCATCAAAAATTTCATAATTATTTGTATCATAAATTTTTTTGCGAATATCTTCGACAATTATATGTCCAGCCATTCGTACAATTCGCAAACGTTCCTCTGCAGGATCAGATGCACGGTTTTCATAGAAATCGTTATTCAGTTTCTTAATCCCTGACTTCGTAAAAACTATAATCAAATCTCCCTTAATAACAGAATAATTAAGAGCACCATGAAAGTGTTCGTTAGTAGATAAGCTATAGGCATACTGGCTCAGGTTCATTCTGGATCACCCCCTCTCTCCTCAAAGTGATCGAGAATGTAATGTGTGTATAAGCCCATAAGAGTATCCCCTTCTTCGAGTGATTTTTCGAATTTTGGTTTTTATTTACGCCCACTCTTCCCTACTCCATGTGATCGAGAATGTAATGTGTGTATAAGCCCATAAGAGTATCCCCTTCTTCGAGTGATTTTTTGGTTTTTATTTACGCCCACCCTTCCCTACTCCATGTGATCGAGAATCCGATGTGTGTATAAGCACATAAGAGTATCCCCTTCTCCGTGTGATTTTTTGAATTTCAGTATTTTGTTCACGCCCACCCTTCCCTACTCCATGTGATTTAGAATCCAATATGTGTATAAACCCATAAGAGTTACCTTTTTTTGTTTGATTTGATTAGGTGGCCCCATACGGTAGGGAGTCCCAAGATGTTTTTTTCTTTTGAAAGATTAATGTTTACGATTGCATGATTTCCTTTTTTTCATCCCTATGACTTTTTTTTTAAGCCACCTTCTTTTGATCGATAGATATTTTTCCTTTGGTCAAGAAATATTTTTCCTTATCTTTTACAAATAAGAGTTCTCTTTTTTTTCAAACAAGATGAAAAAAGATAGCTGACCCCTATAATAAATTTTTTCAATTATTTTCATGCACCTGCGACTCAAAAAAGAACACACACAGTGTACTGCATTAAGAGAAAGGACATTCTTTTCCTTCTCTCCTAAAAGCAGGTAAATTTTTGTGCAACGTTCAAGAAAATGCATAGTGGGCAGCGCTACAAAAAAGACTCTCCATCCGCCGAAAAAACTTTATGTTTGCTAGTGACCCTTTCACTTCCCCACAGCGCCACTTAGTCGGCGCAATCAGTGTGCTAAAAACGGACTCTGATTACTCCGATAATCTTAATGCAAAGACTCTCCATCTACAGAAAAATTTTACGTTTGCTAGTGACCCTTTCTCTTTCGCTTCCCCGCAGCGCCACTTAGTCGGTACAGTCAGTGTGCCAAAAACGGACTCTGATTGCTCCGATAATCTTAATGCAATCGGCGCTTTACGCAATGCTGAAGGATACATGCGGCGCCTAATGTCTTTGGGCGCAGGTATACACAGAAAACCCTCGGTCTCGTCATTGTTTTACCACTGCATGTTTTTTCTTTTTCATCTCTATGACAGTTCCTTTAACCCACATGCTTCTGATCGATAGATATTTTCCCTTTGGTCACTTTCACATTACTTTACTATTCAAAGTCACTTTCTGCTTGTTCCGATAATCTTAATGCAATCGGCGCTTTACGCAACGCTGAAGGATACATGCGGCGCCTAATGTCTTTGAGTGCAGGTATACACAGAAAACCCTCGGTCTCGTCATTGTTTTACCACTGCATGTTTTTTTCTTTTTCATCTTTATGACAGTTTCTTTAACCCACATGCTTCTGATCGATAGATATTTTCCCTTTGGTCACTTTCACATTACTTTACTATTTAAAGTCACCTTTTTTCACTTTGTTGGAAAGAGACCTTTTTTTCCTTTTCGTAAAAATATGTTTTCTTTTACTGAGAAAAGAAACTTTTTTTTGGTTTTCATGTTTATAATCTTACAATCTTTTTTCTTTCAAAATTGAAACTTTTATTGTACCCATTCTATATCCATGTATTAAGTTAAAATAAGGTTATTGGTGAATTTTTTTCTTTTTAGAAAAGGTTTTCGTGACAGGTTTATATTTTTGAAAGTCACCTGTTATCTTATTTTATCTTTTTTTTTGAGAAAAAAGGTCTTTTACTCTTTTCCTAAAACGATATATCGGTCATTTAATTTTGAAAACGAAGCCCTTTGCGAATGCATTCTTTTTAGATAGAAAAGAGGGCGTGGAAAATACTTGGAGGATTGTCAAAAAAATTTTTCCGCAGGTAGGTAATTTTTGTAAATTTTTTTGTATAAATACTGTGCTGCATGCAATTTTCAGTATTCAGTCTCTCAAGCTTCCTAAAGCAAGATTGAAAAATTTAAGTTTCGATTTAAATCGTATTTAAAAAAATAAAAAATGGCAAACGGAAAAAAAAACCAAGAAAACAAAACTAGTGCGAGCCTCAAAATAATGAGGGATAGAATCCAATGGATAATGAGGAACGGGTCGTTGATCTTATTGATGCTTGATCACGTCACATGGGCGATGGATGCAATAACATCGTGTAAGTAATATTTGATAATTTTTTTTCTTTTTTCATAATTAATAGTTTTTTATATATTTTTTCAATAATTAATTATTTTTGTTTTCTTTTTTCAGTGCCACCGATGCCGCAATCTGCTTCAATGCAGCAATTATATCAAGGCTTCGAAAATATGGAAACACCGAGGGCAAGCCCGAAGCGCTCGAGAAAAAGATCATTGAGCTCGAGTTCGAGTTCAAGTTCGAGTTCCAGTGGAACTTCATTGAGTTGCTCTTCGTGCAGAGCAACGTCCAAGAAAGTTCCCAGAGTCAACAAGGAGGATGTAAGAACTCCTCTTCGAGAGAACTCGCCGCAACCAGGGCCTTCGGGTACAAGTAAGTTAAAAAAAACAAAAAAAAATCTTTCATTAAAATATAAAAAAAAAGAAGATTAAAATATTTATTTTTTCTGTTTCAGGATCACAACTTCGGGAGAAGTCTCCGCAACCAGGACCCTCGGGTACAAGTAAGTTAAAAAAAACAAAAAATATTTGATTACAAAAAAATAAAAAAAGAAAAAAGTTTAAATATTAATTTTTTTTGAAAATAATAATTTTATCTAAATAACTAATTAATTTTTTTTTCCTTTTTTCAGAGGTAAATGGCAGCGCTACTATCCAGGAGAATAGACCTCCTCCTGAAAGACGAATCTTGCAGCTTAAAAATTCAGGGAAAAAATTATGATGAATACAAGGCTTCCTAAGTCTAACCAGGAGGATGAGAATGCCAGATTCCCTAAATCAACGTAGGAGGATGAGGGAACAGTTTCATCATGCAGTGGTCCTGTGATAACAGAAGATATCACATATCTTGATTGAAAAATAAATTTTATGTATATGTATTTTTTATGTAAATGTAAAAAAGAATTTTTGTAACTGGCGGAAAAATATGTAATAAAAATTTTAATTCAATAAAAAAAAAAAAAATAATAATAATAGTTCATAAAATCTTAATCTCGCTTATTTCATGAGCCTTCCTATATATATGTAATATAATCTATTTTATAAAAAAAAAATTTTTTTCACTTAAATAAATTATTATAATTAAAAATAGTAGTTGGTTTCGGGAATATTAAATGAAATTATAATAATCATTGATAAAATTTTATTTTTAAAATCACATACAATTATTTTTTGATTTTAGAAATACAATTATTTTTTAATTTTAGAAATACAATTATTTTTTCATTTTAGCAATACAATTATTTTTTAATTTTAGAAATACAATTATTTTTTCATTTTAGAAATACAATTATTATAATATTTTAATAAGATAATAATAAAAAAAATTTTTTTAATTTTATTCATTTGCAAAATATCAACATGTACATTTCATTTTTTTGTTTTGTTTAAAATAATTATCAACCTCATCTTCATCATTAATATTTAAGTAATTTCGTAGCCATGCTCATATAGCAATCGTATTATTGACTGCGCACACGGGTCTTTTTCTTCTTATACAGAAAACGTGGTTCAAGCAGAAGTGGCGCTTATCACCTATTATTTCTTCTAATGCTGGACAGTCGAAATCTTCAACATTTGAAATTGACCTGCGAATAAAATAAACAGAATAATTAAACTATAATATAAAAGTATGAAAAAAGTATTAAAAAGTATGAAAAAAGTATTAAAAAGTAAGAAAAAAGTATGAGAAAAGTATGAAAAAGTATAAAAAGTATAAAAAAAAAGTATAAAAAAGTATAAAAAAGTATAAAAAAAGTATAAAAAAGTATGAAAAGTATTAAGAAAATGATTAATTTGAATATAAAAAATTTAAATATATTTTTACTTACACTCTTGGTAAAAGAGTTTTCAACCATTGCACTTTCTGCTCTCCTTTGACAAATAATTTTTTGATTCCTTGCGAGCAGATTTGGAAAACACGTTGTAGACGATGATATGGAATATCTCCGGAATTCCATGCTATACCGTGATGGAACCTTTCCACCCACTGAGCCATGCATTTTTCTTCTGTATTTAGTTCCTCCCATGTAATTGGAGATTTGAAAACATAGACTGTAGGTAAAGCTGTTTTTCTAAAATTGAGGAAACTAACTTCTTTGAAAATAAAAGAATCCTCTGATATTCTTTGAAATCCTTGAATATCACATATATAAATGCTTTCTTCTTCCGCAGACTGCATGATATAATTTTTGAACAGCATATCGTAATCACAAGCTAGCCATCTCGTAGCGTTGGATGTTTCAGTATGAATTAATATCGGGAAATGAGAATAGAAAATTTTCAAATCGTAAGTTTATGACAAGCAATTCCCCTCTTACTTTTTTAAGATTGGACGATGGAAAATAGGTCAGTTTTCACTGGTTAAACTAAAAGATGATAGTCACTCCCCCTCTAACTTTTTAAGATTGGACGATGGAAAATTGCTCAATCCTCATTGGTTAAAACTAAGAAATGATTCTGATAGGTTAAAAAAGGTAAAAAATTCATCCCTACCCGTGAAAACCTCTCTTTTTCTGAAAAACTTGCACTCCGTTTTACTATTGGTTAGTTAATTGAATTTTCTATCTCTCCTTTTGTTAACTTACCTTTAAAAAGGACTGAAGGTTTCTGGATGAACATACTTCGTCAGAGGAGTCGTGAGTGTACATAGTCATCGGGACTAAACTTTACTAATCGTGAAAGTTTGTGTTTGTGAAAGGTTATTTTAAATAAAAAGAAAAAAAAAATGTCTTCAATTAATTTCTTTGAACGTCTTGTGCAACTACTCCGTGATGCTTTACAAAATGTAAATGAACTGAACAATACCGATCTCCATTATTGGATAGATATGTGCAATGGTAGTTTAGAGAAATTGAATGAAAAAATTGTCATTTCTGATCTTACAAGAGGAGAAAAGCAGATATGTCAAACTTGTGTGTTACATCTTTTGGGTATTCAAGTTCAATTTGAACATCATCTTCAACGAGGAGGTGGTCTGCAATCTGAAGAAATAGAAGCTTCTGTTGAATGGCGAGATGTGCAGTCAGCTTTCGAAAACAGAATTAGAACTGGCGTAGTGGTAGATATAAATCATGTGGATATTTTAAGTTGTTTAAACGACGCCCAAGAACTCTTTAAAGTACATGTACAGTCATGCTTAGAAGAATATAGTGCTCTGAAAGTGAATTCGGATTTCACCGCAGAATTTTCCATACAGAAAAGTAGTGAAGAATTGACAGATATTAAATATTTTACAACCACAAGTACTTCAATTTTCATGTCAACGAATCTAGAAGAATGGTTCAAAATAAATATCAAAGATTCTATTTTAACACAAATAGAAGAATTTCAGGAAAAAGATTCTGGCTGGGCTCTAAAAAGCATTATAAGTCTGAGTATAAATATGAAAAAATATTCTCTGATCAATGGCAGCTAGTACATTCCTCTACCACCATTTATACAAAAGAAAAAAGCATGTGTCAATGTTCGTAACAATGACAATCAATGTTTCAAGTATGCTATCCTCTCAGCAATATATCCAAGTGAAACTAATATTAATAGAGTTAATCAATATAGCATGCATGAGAACAAGTTGAAATTTAATAACATAGAATTTCCAGTGACACTTAAAAATGTTCCAAAATTTGAAGAACTGAATAATATTTCAGTAAATGTGTACTTTTTGAAGAAGTTTGGACAAAAGTTTGAAGTATCACCTTGCCACATTACATTGGATAAAAAGGAAAAGCATGTCAATCTACTCATTATCCAAGACTTTTACATCGATGAGTATAGAAAAGATAATCATTCCGATGATATTAGTTTACCCAAATACCACTACGTTTGGATAAAAAATATGTCTCGTCTTCTGAGATCTCAACTATCTAAGACACATGTAAAATCATTTCATTGTGAAAGATGTTTACAAGTCTTTTATAATGAAGAAAGATTGCAAGTTCATGAAAATGATTGTAAAAATTTGAATTATTGTCGAATTAATCTACCTGACTCTCAAAACAACATTCTGAAATTTGAAGATTATTATAAAAGCAAAAAAGTTCCTTTTATTATTTATGCTGATTTTGAATGTTTACTTAAGCCTACAATGAATGAGACTGCCTTCCAACTTCATGAAGCATATAGCATAGGATATTATATAAAATGTAGCTTTGATGACAGCTTATCTGCTTATAAGTCATATAGAAAAAATATCGAAGATGAACAGACTCCTGCACAATGGTTTGTTCAAGAATTAAAATCAATCAGTGAGGAAATTGATAAACTCTACAAGAATCCGAAACCATTGAAACTCACGGATTTAGAAGAATTATCTTTCCAGAGGTCAACCATTTGTCACATATGCCGAAAACTAATCCGTGATGAAGAACTCGCAGTACGAGATCACTGTCATCTCACAGGACGGTAAGATATTAATTATAGTTATATTTCAATGAAAAAAATTTACTTTATCATGCAAATTTTTTTGAAATATCTATTTTTTTACATTAGTTTCAGAGGTGCAGCGCATAATTCATGTAATTTGAATTACAAGTATTCAAAATTTATTCCTGTGGTTTTTCATAACCTCAATTACGATACACACTTCATTTTGAAAGAGATAGCCACATCTTCATTGATGGGAGGACGAGTTACGCTATTGCCACATAATAAGGAAAAATATATTTCTTTTACAAAATACATAGATGGCAGTGACTTAAGTTTTAGATTCATAGATTCTTGGCGTTTTCTTCCTTCGTCATTAGAAAAACTTGCATCATACTTGGAAAATGTGCCGATATTGATAAAAGAGTTTCGAACTGATGGTTTTACAGATGAGAAAATTGATTTTCTCAAACGTAAAGGTATATTTCCATATGATTTTGTAAATGGATTGGATAAATTATTAGTTACAAAATTGCCAGAGAAAAATCAGTTTTATAACCAACTCACCGATTCTCATATTGCTGATGAAGACTATGAGCATGCTATTCAAGTCTGGAGTAAGTTCAATATAAGGACATTAGGCGAGTATTCGGATTTATACTTAAAAACAGATGTTTTACTATTGGCGGATGTATTTGAAAGTTTTCGAGAAACATCTCTCAAAGCTTACGGTTTATGTCCAGCTCACTTTTATACGTCTCCAGGCTTGACATTTTCAGCAGCGCTAAAAATGACGAAGGTAGAACTGGAGCTTCTTACAGATATAGATATGTTGATGTTCATTGAAGCAGGTATTCGGGGAGGAATAAGTCAATGCTGTAATTGCTATGCCAAGGCGAACAATCCATATATGGGCTCTTCGTATGATGAAAAACAGAAAATGAAAACACTTATGTACTTTGATATTAATAATCTTTATGGATGGGCAATGGTTCAATATTTGCCAGTCGGAAAATTCAAATGGGTAAAATATGAGACGAATTCAAACTTTTACAACGCACCGCCAGATTCAGTTATTGGATATATTGCTGAAGTAGATTTGGAGTATCCTGAGAAAATACACGATGCACATTGAGATTTTCCATTCTGCGCAGAGCATAGTGCACCACATGGCTCGAAACAAAAGAAACTTCTCACTACTTTGAAGAACAAGGAGAGATATGTTATTTACTATCGAACACTCAGACAAGTGTTGGAAAATGGACTTCGACTGAAAAAAGTGCATAGAATTTTAAGTTTTGAGCAAAAGGCATGGCTTAAACCTTATGTGGAATTGAATACTCAAAAAAGAATGCAGGCTAAGAACGAATTTGAAAAACTTTTTTATAAATTGTTAATCAATGCTGTCTATGGAAAGTGCATTGAGCGAGAGCGGTCTCGAGTTGATGTCCGATTGGTAAATAAATTTACTGGCAGATATGGAGCAGAAGCACGCATAGCCCTACCAAATTTTCACAGCTGTGCTATTTTTGATGAGAATTTAGTTGCCATTCAAATGAAGAGAACGAGCATCACAATCAAGAAACCAATTTATGTTGGATTTTGCATTTTAGAATTATCAAAAACATTAGTTTATGATTTTCATCATTCGTATATGAAAAAGCGAGTTGGAGACAAATGCAAACTTTTGTATACTGATACTGATAGTCTCATATACGAAGTTGAGGATGTTGACATGTACAAAATAATGAAAGAGGACATACATAAATTTGATACTTCCGATTATGAAGAAAATAATCCGTTAGGAATTCCTCGAGTTAATAAGAAAGTTCCGGGTTTGATGAAAGACGAATGTAATGGTAAGATAATGACAGAATTTATAGGATTACGAAGCAAAATGTATAGTATTTCAATCGATGGAGGAGAAGTTATAAAGAAAGCCAAAGGTATAAAGTCCAATGTTGTTGAAAAATCAATTACTTTTGAGGATTACCGAAGCTGTCTTCAGGGTCTTACTATTATATACCGTGAACAGTGCAACATCCGTTTAAAATTGCATACTGTGCATACTGAAAAACAGAGAAAAATTGCTTTAGGTCCTCACGATGATAAGAGATTTTTATTGCCTGATAGTACAGATACTTTACCTTGGGGACATTATAAAATTGAAGAAATACAGATGGCGCAAGCTGCACTTGAAGTAGAGAGGGAATATGCAAGAAAAATGGCTGCTGAAAAAAAAGAAAAAGAGCGGGAGGTAGAAATGAGGAGGGGAGATACACGAGTGGAAATTGATGCTACAGAGAATGAAAGAGAGAGGGAAATCGAGAGAAGGGATGAAGCAACCAATGAAAATAGTGCAGAGCGAGTGGGAATTTCACCTTATGAAGGCGAGCAAATTATCATTGAGTATGATGTGTTAGAGGAGTTCATGAATGACTGGCATCCATCAATGGAGAGGGCAAGTTCCCAGGAAGGAGAAAAAAAGGATATATTATGAGTAGCAATGGAAAGGGCAGACATCGAAGTGAAGAATGGGCTATATCAACCAACGGACCACAATGAGGAGCGCATTCAAGTAATCGAAGAGCTTGAGGACGATCAACCTTGCACAAAGAAATTTAAAATCGACTAACTTTTTAAGCTACAATTTATTTTTTTACCAAAAAAATATTATTTTTTTTCATCAAAATTTTTCTCTAACAGAAATTTTTAATTTTTTTAACTTTTTCTTGTTTTCAGAATGGATTTATCTGCACTAAACAAGATTGCTGGAAGCGACTTCCTGCCAAGGAAGAAAGTCACAGACTTAGAAAAAGACCAGCAGTACATGGTGACTGCACTGAAACAAGTCAAGACAAGATTTGGAACCAAGGTCGTAGCAGATTTCGACCAAAGCTTCCAAGTCTTCTTACCAGAGAAGATTTCATCTGCAATCTTAAAAGATGAAGAATTTTTCTACAATCTCTGTGATAATGCAAATAAACTGCGTTTGATTGCAATATACCTGGGAGGATCTTCTTTTAAATTCGATCGGGCTTAAAATAAATAAAAATATACTCGTCAAATTATTTTTCAAACTATTTATTGTAAATTGTACATAATAAGAATACATGAATAAATGAAAATTATTAAACATTACATAATTATATTACATAATTACATTATATAATTGTTTTTATTTATCACCACCACTTATAATTATTATATTTATATTGAATCATAAAAAGGAAATTTTCAATAATAAAAATATTTTATATATAACTTAAATTAATGAACATAATAAAATTAAATTTTTTTTCTTTTTTATTTATTACACTGAAATACATTGTAAAATACATCTTAGCTTATTCAAATAATCTCATTTTTATCTGTCCAACTATTATGCTTGCTATTTAGACCTAACCACTTAACATATACACGTTTACCACTTTTCTTTGAAATTTTTTCTACCAAATAAATTTCTGGATACATAGTCTTTTGAATTTCCGTTTCATAAAAGCCGCCGGAGACTGGTTCATCATAATAATCTTTGACGTGGTAAGTTATGGGATTGGTTTTTACAACCCTTGTTATTGTGAAAATTTCAGTTGACCAATTTGGTGTATAACCTTTTTCAAAAACTTGTTTTATCTTACTTATTCGCACTTTATCTCCTACTTTGAATTTTGGTTTTTTTACAGGTCTTTTTTCAGTTGGGTAATTTTTCTTGATTTCTTTTTCATTTATCTTTGTAACGTTTTCAGGCTCGATTCTTATTGTCCGATGTTTTCTTGAATTGTATGCTTTTACTAACTCAGGCAGAATATACAACCATTTATAACTTCCTTGTTTGCTGAATTCTAACCACATTGCATTTTTTAAAGTTCTATTAAAGCGTTCACATATGCTTGCATGAAGATTACTATGTGAAGAGTAGTGATTTATCTTGTACTTTTTCATAAGATTCTGAAAGTTTGAATTGTAGAATTCTTTTCCTTGGTCAGTTTGTAAATTCGATGGCACCCGTTCTTGTTTTAATATTGACTTCATAGCTAGAGTAACATCATTGCCACTCTTCGATTTGACTAGTACAGCCCATGCATACTTTGAAAATATATCTATGACAGTTAGTAAGTAGCGAAAACCTTTGTTTTCCTTAAAATAAGGTATCATTTCTACAAGGTCAGCTTGCCAAGTCTCATCTAATCCGCGTATGTCATATTTTCTTCGTTTGTACCTTCGACGTGCTGACTTGTGTAGCTCTTCAACTACTCTTTGACGTTCCATCTTAAACTTCAACTTTAGCAATATCCGATTGTCTATTCATTTCTTTAATTATATATTCAATACTTGTAAAATTTCGTTGAGTCATATCATAGACATAAGTTAATTTTTCGTCTATTTCTGCTTTATATATTTCAACTTTGTTCTCATATTCTTGTATAGCTTTAGCAACTTCTATAATTTTAGAAGATAAGTAATCAACTTCTTTCTGTAGGATATTATTTAGTGATTCAAACTAATGGCATCATTTGGATCATTAGCCTCTCCAATATTGCAAAGCCGCTTATTTTCTATATCAAAATTACCATCTGATGTAACATTGAATCCAATACCTCGAGGACTATGACTCACTTGCGAGCCCTCAAGTTTTCTTCCAAACATATCGAGACTCATGTTACTACTATTGATTTGAAAATTGTGTACGTCAATATAGATGCCCAGCTTAACGTAGTTCCTCTATGATTGATTGGATTTCATTGTTGTGATTATTATTTCCAGCAGATCGTTCGGCTATTAATAATTGTAGTCTCTCGACAAGCTCATTTGGATCATCCCAGTAGACTAGATCTATGGAAGTATTCTTTTTTACTATTTTATATTTAGGTATAAGACCTCCTCCGCTGGTAGACATTCTACTGCGATCACTGCGGAACATTGGTGCTATGATTTTTGAATATTTTCTACTCTTCGAAGAGCGTATATTCTCACTTTTGCTATGTATTTTTCTATGGGCATTTGTTGCTTCCAGGATAATGCGATAGTTCTTGCGATCTGTTGTACTCAAAAGATTATCATCTGGTTCTTTTTTGAAAAGCAATTCCATTAGACCACTGCTTTTAGGAAAACTTAAATCTTTCACTTTTATCATTTTATCATCAAATTGAATTTGTGAATCACCCATCATGTATACCCCACTGACTTTTCTCACTCCGTATATGTTATCAATTTTGCTGCGGCTTCCATTTAGCATTGATAAGAAGTCTGTCGGCTTAGTTTCTTTATGCGCAGATACAAACGGTGAATATATAGATTTGAATGATGAATTTGCAGAATTGAACGATGAATTTGATTCATATTTGATGATTGAACAATATAACTTGATTCATCAAATCTCAATCTTTTTTTTGCCGGTTTTCTGTTACTGTCTATGGAAGAAATGTGATTAGAACGTGACTCACTTTCAGTTGTCGAATCGACAAGCTTTTCAAGTGGTGTAATAACTTGTTTTAAAGTATCACCAATAACCTTTTCAAAATCATCTCTTTCCTTTTTTAACAAAGAGTATTTTTTTTTAATAGCCTCGCGTGCTCGTAAGAGCTCGCTAAGAACATTTTTTTCTTTTTTAAAGTCAGGCATGCTGACAAGATGCTGTCTACAATCAAACTGCAAAGATTAAGATTCATACTTCCTTTTTAATGGCAAAACAGTCAAATCCTTTTCTATATCTCCCATCATTCATTGCTCTATCTTTGTCAATAACAACCAATCCATACTTGTCATTCTTCCAGCATTCTGTACAAAGATTTCGAAATTCATTTAAAGTTAAGTCAGTATTCACAGATATGTTTAAGATTAACATCATCTTGACGATAAATTACCATCAAATTAATATTGTCCCTGATGAGATGTTTCGGTATATGAGCATATGACTGACATAGATAAAAGCTATCTACACTTTTGTGTCTCCCCACACAGAAAAAAGCTCTGACGTTATCCTGCTTCTCACAAGCCACATCATCAAAAATCATAATTGAATTAGGCAGGGCTTCATCTGGTGACACTACAGATGCATGTTCACTAAACGGTAGATATGATATACCTTCAATTGGTTCTAAATCTTTTTGAAGAAATTGGTATTTCGGTTGATTTAAGGATTGAGAGTATACATACAAATTTTCAAATCTAAGACCATTAGGGTGTGTAATTAGAGCTAATAAACTATTAGTTTTTCCACAGTTCGATGGGCCACAGAATACTGCTCGTATATTATCTGGAAGTAACTCTCCATGTCGCTTTTTTCTTTTCGTTTTCTCAAAATCAAAGTTGCTGACGGGAAGTTTGACGTTCTGCTCAGTAAAATCCATGTTTACGTAACAAAGTCAAATCTAAGATTGACCTTTTCTAAATATAAACGCTTCTTTTATATTTTGATCATCAATTGTAAATCAACACCCGAAGAGAGATGCTGGTACACAAATTACAGAAGCACCCTAAGGGTAAAGGGTTACTTGATAAAGTAATCAATAACTTACCTATTGAAATGCATATTCCTGGATATCAATATTGTGGTCCCGGAACAAAACTGAAAAAGCGTCTGAAAAGAGGTGATACAGGTATCAATCCACTTGATCAAGCATGCAAAGAACATGACATATCTTATTCTGATAAAAATGCTGATCGAAAAGTAGCTGACATGAAGCTCGCTGATAAAGCTTGGCAGCGTGTTAGAGCCAAAAATGCAAGTCTTAGCGAAAAAGCAACTGCTTTTGTTGTTGCAAATGCTATGAAATTAAAAGGAAAGACAGGAATGGGTGTAAAATTGAGTAAATTAGTAACTGCAAGTAAAAAATCATTAAAACCAAGTAAACATTCTCGCAAAGTTATTCAGTCGGCTTTAAAAGGTGCACGTGAAGCTCTCAAGATCGTTGGCGGTAAGAAAAAAATTATCATTCCACGTATTCTACCTGTTCCATCAAAAATAGGTGGCGCTCTGCCTTTTCTCATACCATTGTTCGCAGCACTAAGTGCAACTGGTCCTCTGGCTGGAGGAGCTACTGGAATAGCTAAAGCAGTAAATGAGGCTAAAGCTGCACAGAAAAATTATGAAGAAAGTAAGAGACATAATAAAACTATGGAAGCTATTGCTCTAGGGAAAGGTCTCTATCTTAAACCATATAAAACGGGAATAGGATTATTTATGAAACCTCATATCGGTTATGGTCAAGTTAAAAAAAAAACTTCGATTTAACTTTGCCAAATCGTGCACTGACTAACTATGATCTTATAAAGTATGCTCGTATGATGGGAATCCCATATTCTCGAGGTGTTTTTATGAGAAATAATCTACCTTCTGATGGCCCATGGCATAACGAATCTGCTATAGTAAACTTAGATGATTTTCAAAACAAAGGCACTCACTGGGTATGTTATCGAAAACGAGGTTCTGAAGTGATTTATTTTGATAGTTTTGGTGATCTTAAACCCCCTATAGATCTCATGTTATATTTTAACGTGAAAGAAGTGAAATTCAACTATAAAAGATATCAAAATTTTGACTCATTTATTTGTGGACATCTTTGTCTTCAATTCTTGTGTGAAAGACTATTAAAGAAGAAGAGTTTTCAGACAAGCAGGATCATTCTTTTTCAAACAGTCATGGAAGATAGTTTCACTTTGAGTCTTTCAGGCAAATCTTCTATCTTAGAAGCGCAATATTTTCCTTCAATAGAACTACCACAGCATAAGAATTTTATTTTGTTTTGGGTTTAGTTGAACTTTTAACATTCAACTCGATTCCCAATGTTGACGATTCGAATAATAAACTTTATATAAACGGAGAGAAGATTATTACTATTCCTACTGGCAGTTATGAAATTGATGCTCTTAATCAATTTTTGCAAAAAGATTTGAAATCTAAAGACATCGAGTTTTCTTTGAAAGCTAACAACAATACTCTCAGAAGTGAAATTTATTGCAGCCATCAGATAGATCTTAGACCTCGTGATTCAATAGGCAGTCCTTTAGGTTTTACTCGTCGCGTTCTTCATGAAGACATTCATCACAGCTCTGATTTACCTGTGAAGATATTGAAAATAAACGCACTCAGAGTCCAGTGTAATATTAATACAAGTGCTTACATCAACGACAAAAAAGTTCACACGATCCATGAGTTTTTCCCAAAAGTTCCTTCAGGATATAAAATCATAGAAGTTCCATCGCATGTCATATATTTACCACTCAATGTTAAGAGTATAGATCATCTTCAAATCCGAATCGTTGATCAAGACGGAAATTTAGTGAATTTTCGAGGAGAGGAAATTACTGTTAGACTTCACATAAAATTTGTATAATGGGAATCGTTTATAATTCAAGTGTGCATATAAGTCAGCCATCATGTCAACCCACCATCAGTCGTCCAAAGGTATTCAAACCGTTAACACGGAAGAGCATCCAGTTTCTCAAAAGCATAGGTCTCAAATTACGTGGAAAAAGATAAATTGTATCATTTTCTGCTGCTTTCAGAAAAATGGACGAAATTCTAATTATTCAATCAGGTGTCGCATTCGATGAGTCTATTGCTCATTATGAGGTTCACGCACATCAACCATACTCCACATTAAGTTTCAATAACAGTGATGAAATCCGTATTTCTATTGAGCATCAAGATTTATGCCTCTTACCATCATGTAGTTACATCCATGTATGTGGAAAATTACAAAAACCAGATGGACAAGTACCAAATTAAACTAATTTCGTCAACAATGGCATTTGTCGTCTGTTTGATGAAATTCGATATGAACTTAATGCTGTAGAGATAGATAAAAGTAAAAATGTTGGTCTGAGTAGTCTCATGAAGGGATGCATTTCATTTAATCCAAATCAGACTTTAAAATTAGAAAATGCAGGCTGGCTTGGTGTTGAAGAAGCAAACAAAACAATTGTAGATGATCATGGAAATTTTGACGTTTCTATCCCTCTAAGTATGATTTTAGGCTTCGCAGAAGATTACAAAAAAATTCTTATTAATATGAAGCACGAACTCATTCTCACAAGATCAAGAAATGACCTGAATGCTATAATACAGGAAGGTACTGTAGCCAACAATGCAACCACATATGAACCTTATCAAATAAAAATATCAAAGATAGAGTGGTTAATGCCATATGTTATTGCATCAGATGAACAAAAAATCCAGCTGTTAAATTTCATTGGCAAAGATAATCCTATTTCTATGAGTTTTCGTTCATGGGAGTTATTTGAATATCCTCTTCTTCCAACAACAAATAAACACGTCTGGACGGTAAAAACTTCAAATCAATTGGAGAAACCACGTTTCGTGATTCTTGGATTACAATCGGGAAAAAAAGGTTCAAGATCTAAAAATGCCAGTCGCTTCGACCACTGTAATATTAGTAATGTGAGACTTTTCTTGAATTCGCAATATTATCCGTACAGCAATCTCAATCTTGATATATCTAAGAATCAATTTTCTATTCTCTATGATATGTATGCTAATTTTCAGAAAAGCTATTACGGAAGAGATTCACAGCCATTGTTGACAAAGTCTCAGTTTATCAACTTTGAACCACTCATAGTTATTGACTGTTCACGACAAAACGAATCTCTAAAGAGCGCTTCTGTCGATGTACGTCTAGAATTTGAGTCTCAAACTGACTTTCCAGCTAATACTTTAGCTTATTGCATGATCTTACACGATCGCATCATTCAGTACAATCCTATTAGTGGAGATGTTCGGAAGCTTGTCTGAATTATCTTCACTTTTACGTAAAAAAAAAATTTATATTTCGAAATGGAATATGCGGTAGACATGATTGGTTTTAAGCAAATGGGTGGTGAATATATTCTAAAGGAAATAGCAATCATTCCTCTCAACGACAGTGGTGATCCTATCGTTCATCTATTCAAAAAACCTTTTTCATGGAAAAGGCTCTCTGACGAATTACAAGAAGAAAACATTTGCCTCAAACATAATCACGGAATAGCTTGAAATACTGATGGGCTTGACTTCTCTCAAATTGCAAACTTACTTCGTGAATATTTACATGATGCTACTAAAATTTTTGTTCCGAATGAATTCAAACGTAAATGGCTGTTACGATTCAAATTTCCTGCTTATAATATCAATCAATACGACTATCCATCAAAACCATCTTTCAAGTGTGTTACCATATGCACAAACCATAATCCAATTTATAAAACTGTCTGTGCACTACACAATGTCAAACTCATGAAATTATTCTATCTCTCACAAAATCATTTGAAAAAAAAAAAAAAAATAAAATTAAAGAAAAAAAAATTGTAGAAAACGCTATAGGCATTCTGGATCACGTTCGGATTCTAGATCACTGAGGTGATCTACAATGCGTACGGATTCTGGATCACTTTGAGGAGAGAGGGGGTGATCCAGAATGAACCTGATGCAGTATGCCTATAGCTTATCTACTTTCGTTGAGTTTCTTTTTTATTGTAATGACGACGAAAAATCTTTATTGGTTCAAGAAAACACAAAACTTCAATATTATAACATGTACATATTTACGTACAAATATCACGTACAAGAACATTAATTGTATTTTGCCCGTTTTAATTGCGATCGATCTTCAGCTTTTTCTTCTTCTTCTTTTTCTTGCATTTCTGCAGTGTATTGAACGTATGAATCGTCTGAACAAGTATGATTATCAGGATCATGCATTATCGATGTTCCGAATCGTTTTGTTTCATGGTAAGATACGCACAAACCTAGATAAGCCAACGATTCTATTAAATCTTTTGAAGCATACTTTTTATGCATCATTGCCGATAACGCCAATAACGTAGGTGATAAGAACGATCTGGGTCTTGCAGAGATGACGTCAGGAATTTTGCCACTGAAATCTGCTTTAATATCATTTACAGAAAATTGACTGTCATATGAATTATTTTCTATGAAATTAATGCAGTAATTAACAAAATCTGTTGTTTCTTTACTAAGTGGACGTCCAACTGTATCATGTGTAGTTTCCGTATAAAAATTATTTATACATTTTACGTGATACCGTGTCTTTGCTTCCTTCAAGCTTGTAACATTTTTTAATCGAGCAAGCAATAGTTTATTGAAAGATTCCGACGGATCCCGTGCTTCTAATTTTATTTTAATTTTATTTGCCGTATCGTAACTCTGTACGTAACGTATATCTTTTTTAGGATACAGAGCACTTTTGCCACAAAAAAGACAATTCTCGCCAAAATTGGACGTTTTTGCATCGACATTAATTTTCATACCTGCGGAATTTTTCTTGCTCGTCGATTGCACAGCTGCATCAATCGAACTTCTTCTGCAATACTTTTCTTTGCAACTTTTGAGAGCATAAGCGCTTTCTAACTGTTCAAAGGTTCTGTGCCTGTTATCCTTTCTTTCTTTACTAAATTTGACCAAAGTTCCAAGAGCTTTTTTTTGAAGGTGCTGCAACTCACTTTCATTGGTCTCCCCGCATAAAATATATACTTGATCTGGATTTTCCGACATCTTTGAAGCCTGTAATAAAAATTATATTGTATTACATTTCAAAGATATTTATGTTTACGACGTATTGTTTCACTGTTTTTGGAATAAATAAAATAAATGTGAATAAATAATGAAACTTCATCAAGTACATTATGTATGTATTATTTCATGACGCTCTATATATATATAACTATCTACGGGTACATATTGTTTTTGTAGTGAAAAGATTTTTATTTATTGGCCGATTCAATCTATTGTGTTTTGGCGAACACTCCAAGTCAGAAAACCGAAGCAACGACGCTTCGACAGCCTGTGCTGTACAAACACGGATAAGAGAATACACCGACTATATATAGTCTGTCCTTTTTCCGGTTTTCTAACTTGGAGTGTTCGCCAAAACACAATAGATTAAATCGGCCAATAAACAAAAATCTTTTCACTACAAAAACAATATTCAAAGGTTAATTATTAATTAAATTAATATTTAAATTGTTTATATTAAAGTATATATTTCAAAATATACAAATGCTACACTACAAAATACGGGTGGCATGTATATTTGAAAATCAATCGTTTTAAAAGGCATACACATATATTAACCTACATTCACGATGAATTACACACTTTTAAAGATTGTCACTTAAAACAACACTTATTTATTTCAATTGAATAAACAAAAATCGATGTTTATTTTAACATAAATACTGAGCGTAACAGTAGCAACGAAAGTTGTAAAGCATACTGCTCCGAAATTGCCAGCTCAGTCCGAGACCAGAGAGACTAGAATGTGTTCCTAAACACACAGATAGATATATTTACTGTAGTCTAGTATCTACACACTATAGAAAATTTTCCGCCGCTCCTAACTATCGCGCCACCTGATGATCGAGGCTACTACTAACATTGTCCTGGGTGTGTATATATAGTACAGACTATGCTTCACATAGTACATGCATAGTATGTATAGTATATTATATTTTAAAAAAGCGCGAAAGTTTGAGGAATCGAAAAATAAGTCACTGTATAATCTTTGCCACTATTTTATAATTTTCTGCATTTTCTTGAACAAGTAAAAATTTTTCTTCTGATTCCGATGGATGTCAATTATTTAATTGTCTTATAAAGTAAATATAATTCATTCATAATAAGTAACATTTATTTATTGAAAGAATTTCCACGAAAAATATCTGATTTTGACGTATATTAAAAAAAATAAATAGAAAAATACCTTTATTTTTCAGTTTTTCGCGATTTTAACGATTTTTTTTGCTTGTACAGGTATATTTTTATTATTTTATCTGAAAGTTGAAATGTTTACGAAAAAAATAAGCGCTTCTGGAAGTGTTTCGAGCAAGAAATAACCCTTTTTCAGCTACATGAAAATAACGTCTTTTTTTCGAAAATAATAAATTTCTGAAAAACCAATTGAGTTATCGTATAAAAAAAATTGTACTTTTTTGGGATATAAAAAACTACTACTAAACTAAATTTCATAAAGTTTGGATCATTTTTGGCAGAGTTATAAATAAAAAACGATATATTTGTTTTTTCTCGTTTTACTCCGAAATTTTGAGGTTGTACAAAAAAATTTACTAAACAAAAGTTGTGTGATTTTTAATTATCTACAACTTTCCCATTTAACTATTTTCGCTTCAACCAATATTCGCGCCGGAAATCGTAAAAAACGATTTCTCCATCCTTCTCACCCCTAACTCACCCTCATCAAGGGTAGCTACAGACCTGCTTATTTTACCCGTTATTTGTTACTACTAATTCTACCCTTTTTTGCTAACCTTACTCTGTACGTAAATAATATATGAATTGTCATAATTTCGAGGTAGATCACCTGGACTGGATAAATGGTTATATATTCTTTCATCAAAATAACTTTTTTTTTTAATTAAAAAATTTATATCTTCAGATTTTAATCTTTAACGAAAATTGCGTTTCCTCAATGTAAATATCATATTTATTTAAAGTTCCAGCATTTTTTTTTAAACTTTAAATCGTCATAACATTGGTTCTAATTAATCAAAATATTCGATTCGGGGTTTATTTCAAAGATTATTGTTGATATTTTTGATATATTAATAAATAAAAACATAAAAATAGTTGTAAAAACACGTAAAGTTGGAAAAATAGTACGGTGCGCCATGGTATCAATGTTTTAAAATCAAAAATATAAAAAAAACGTTTAAAAATCTGTTAAAAATAAGTTAAAAATAAATAAGTTAAAATCGCATATTCTCACCTTCCCTAAAAGTTAGTAGTTCTTATGTATAAAATCATATCAAAATTTAAAAAAAAAAGTATAGATTTTGAGAAAATCGCGTTTGAAAAAATCGCTTTTTTCAGTTTTTTGTAAATAACTCAGTGAGATCAAATTGTATCACAAAAATCGAGATTGCATTCAAAACTAGACAGAATTCCGCACACTTTCGTTAGAAGAACGCCCAAAAAGGTTAAAAATTGACGGAGCTATAGTCATTTAGAAGTAGAGGTTCATTTTCAATTTTTGAATTTTCGTTTTTACATCCAACACTAAAATTGCTGTAGTAAAAAAAAAAAAAATTTTCGAGCGTTCTACGAGGTAAATTTTATCTTCATATACATAATAGAAGGTATTTTTATTACTTAGAAGAAAAAAAAAATTCGATCAGTGACGGCCTACATGAATCTGAATGGAATCAGCCCAATATGTTTTTAAATTCATAAATTAAACAAATATAATGACTTGTCCGCACTAAAGCTATGTTAATACAATAATTTTTGTTGAATTAAAAAATCATTTAGACTTGTTATTTCTTTATGAGCTTGGATTGGAAATTTCCTAAATATATGGGAACACATATGAGAACCCATATGGGGTCCCATATATTTAGAATTGAGCTTGTGGACTTCTTATGGGACCCCATATGGGATCCCATATGTGGTCCCATATTATATTTAGAATTTAGTTTGTGGACCTCTTATGGGGCCACATATGGGATCCCATATGTGTCCCATAAGAAGTCCAAAAACTCACACTGAGAGAAAAGTGGAGACACACGAACTTGCCGCCGGGATTGGAATGATGATATGAAAAGAGTAAGTGGGGTCGGAGTTTTCACAACTAAACAAGCCGATTAGCAGCTACTCCGCTCGCGGAGTCAATATACCGCCTCATAGGCCAAGTGTATATAAAGGTTACGTTAAGCAGGAATAATGCTGTTAATGATTTTTTTTCAAGTTTCATTATTTTTTGAGATTAGGCTAAAGACGATAGTAGAATATATTATTGGAGATAAATATTTATCTATAAATATATTCATTCAAAGAATTCTAGTTAAGAATGAATTTTTCGATTACGTTACAGTATGATATCATAAGATGGAAGTATATTATTCAAAGTAAAATTATTAATAACATTTTATTTTGATTGAGCCGTAAATTTCTTTTAAATATTGCCAATTCCTGCCTCTGTAAAAACACAGACTGCGAACAACAAAACGAACAAATTCTATTTGTCAATAATGAAAAATGTTTTTAAATATGAAATTATAAATAATTTCATACTATGCAACATTCATTTTCAGAATATTTATAAAAATACTTATAAAATATTATATGAATATATTGATTATATAAGTTATTTACACATAAAAAAAAACTCATTCAAATTTGTATTTGAGGTTATGTTTAAAATTTTTTAACTGCAAATCTATCGATCAATTGACTCAGGTTCCATTTCATCGAAAGATTTTTCACAAAATCATTCATTTTGCATTCCAATATTAAGGCGACTTCGGATTTTAGGTTAGGTTTTATTTTTGAGTTTACAAATTACTCCTTCAATACGTAAAATTTTTCAGATTTTTTAATTCTTCACCATTCTACGGATTATAATAAATAGCGGAAAATTAAAAAATCCAAAAAATTTTAGAAACTGAAAAAGTAATTTCTAAACTACAAAATGAAATTTAACTGAACTTTCGTAGTCACCTTAATAATTAATTGTTTTATTAACAAAATTAATGTTCAAATTAAACTTTATAAACTCTCGGCAATCAAAGACAAATAGATCAAGTTCGTGCGTCGTCTATATACCGCAGCGAGGAGTGGGGATGACTCGCCTCTCGGAGTAAATGCAACTCCTTTAGCGCGAGTCAAGACAACGTACGTTAGTTTCGTTGGTATGACTCCGCTTTTCTCTCAGTGTAGATATGAAGCTCGACAAATCCAACCTTAAAATACGATACATTGAAAATTTTTATTATAACTTATTATGTAAAGTATTTTAGTGGATTTCTTGAGTTGTCTGCACTAGAGTTTAATCTTAAAAATTTTTTCTTTATAGTAAAAATACTTGATTAGACGACTTGAGAAGTTAGGATTGGAAATATTATTAGAAGTCTGGCAGCTTCTTTATGCTCCTAATGAACCAGTAGAAGAATATATAACAAGAATAGAAGAATCAACAGAGAAAATCAGGGATAAAAAGAAAAACGAGACGGGATGAATGGGATAGAGAGAACAGCCTTAAATCGATTTATTAATCAATTAAATCAAGATGAATTTAAATATTTTAAACATGGGCTGATTAACGAAATAAGATATGAAATGAAAGTACAGACAATCTCTCTGATGCAACTTGTAACGTTTTTATTTTCCGCGGGCAGGGAAATGATGTTTTTACCTCCTGTTGCCGGACGCTTCAGTGAGTAATCAGGGTTTGGAGGCAGAAGGTGGTTCAGGATGGACGGTGGAATGATAAAGGATAGTAAACGGGTTGACATGTTTGTTTATGCTAGGGAGTACCTGGGCTTTATTGTACTTAAAATACTCATATCTTACAACGAAGTATAACAATTTTTTCAATTATTTGAAATCCAACCTAGCTTTATATAATACTAAATAACTAACCTAATATAATTGTGCGTGATACAATGAAATAAAGATTAAATTTATTATAAGATACTTGACGGCGTATGGGCCGCTTGTTGGCGGCGAAATAAATGAAATCAAAATATTTCAAACCAATTTATATTACTTTCTTTAAATCAAAAATAAACTTCATCTTTAATAATCAATCAAATTAGACCAAACGGTAGCAAACGACCTGGACAGTCCGCTGGCTTAATTCTGTAATGAGATGATAAACGGGCAAAACGTAATATTAATAAACTAATTACTATTCTAGCAGTAGGTGGACGGCACCCTTAATGCGGTCGGACGGAATACGGCTGAAGGCCTACGACTCTCTAATGCGCGGAGGATGCACATGGGTAGAGAAGTCCGACTCTCTAATGCGCGGTGGATGCACATGGGTAGAGAAGCCTTACCTTGCCTCGTTTCGGCGACGGTAGTAGGTGGGAAGTATTCTTAAAGCTAACTCAAATATGCGCGGGTAGCGCGGTGACGATGGATGGACGGCACCCTTGATCAACTTAAGACTATGACTATAATGGGTGGGAAGCACCCTTAACATTAACATGAATTTATATTGAATTATTCTAATTTTTATTCACAAGTGGGCCGGTACAGCGGCTCGACGGTACAAACTATATGGTGTGAAACACCCTTAATATTAATGCAAATTTATACTTAAACTAATTTAGTTATCATTTGCGAAGCGATCGGTAAGGCAGTCCGACGGCACACGCTATGATAGTGTGGTGTCAAGCACCCTTAATACTAATACAATCTTACATTAAGTTAAACTAATCTATTATTTACAACGCGGTCGGTACAGCGAGATGAAGCGTAGTTGCAGCTTAAACTGCATTTGATTTAGGCGAGCGAGCTCACTACGCTAAAATCAACAATGCATCTCCATCCGCATTTTAAGTCTAAATAAGCGGGTGCACTATATATAGGCTTTAGTGCAAGAGAAATAGAGCGAGCATTTTTAGCCAGAGTAAGAACTCTGGGTAAGATAGCTGCTACTATTGTCTCCCCTCTCTCTAGGCCAGCGTGCTCACTAGGCGAAGAAAGATAGAGAAAACTCAGTCTGCAAAGCTTGTCTCTTCGTTGAGCCTTAGCTCTTTATATGCTCTGGAGCTCGCTGTCCCTCTTGCGGGAGCAGCGTCACATAGCGGCTGAGCCTAGTACTACCATATTTGGTAGTAGGCTTCGTTTGGACGGGAGTTTCGAATGCGCGATATAATATAATCGTCGCAAACTATAGAAGCAATCAAAATAGAAAAACAGCTAGAAAAGAAAAAGCTATCAGAGGGAATCCAAAAAAACAGAAAATTATGTTTAATATCATTTTTAAAGAAGAAACTAAACAAATACAGTGTTGTCAAATATGCAAAAATATTGGCCACGAAGTATTATATTGCAATATCGCAGGTTGTGTATACTGTAAAGAACCAAATCATTCATTATTCGAATGCTCCAATACAAAAAATAAAATAAAGTTAATATGTAAATTTTGTAATCATTTTGGGTCATTCAAGAAGCATGTGTGATTTATTAAATGACTACGAACATTATTGTCAATACTGTCAAGAAAGTAATCATAAAATTAATCATTGCCCAATAATATGAAAATATAGGATGTGTTGGAAATGTAATAAGAATGGACATAACCCAAATTTTTGCAGCGATAGTATTGAAAGAAAACTCACTCAATTATGCGAACTTTGTAACGATGAAAATCACATGACAAATAATTGCAAAAAAATTAAAATATTTATAAATCAAGCTAAGGTAAGCAATCAAATTAAATGTCAATTGTGTGACAAGTGGGGTCACTCAAAATACGAGTTTCGGAAGAAACAATTAAGTCAACACTAATTTTCACAGACCGAATTATCAATTGAAATTTTGCAGATACTGCAAAAATAAAGGTCACACTGTAAACGAATGTAGGACTTTGAAAAACAACAATAAAAAATTCCAGAATAGTAATCAAAATATAAAATGCTCATATTGTAAAAAATCAGGACATTCAATAGAAACATGTTTCATAATAAAAAATTTAGAAAACAATTAGGATAGATTTTGTATACTTTGCAAAAAAACAAATTATACTAACGAATATTGTCGACTAAAAACACCTGAATCAACAAATATGCAGGTAAACGCTTAAACTCATCTTGGAGGGAGCGCACAAGAGGAGTAACACAACTTAAGCGTAAAAAAATTATATAGATATACGATATTTTTCAAAGGAACAGATGATTGATTATGAATTTGTAACTTGCAGTAATTTAAATAATGACTACAACATTTAGTCTATTCATGCAAACATTATTGAACAAAATATGCCGTTATACAAAATAACAGAATTTAAAGAAGAAATAAGAGATGACTCAACAACAATAAATACACGCAACAAAACTTTTGAAGTTAATCACATATGTGATGAACAAATCAAAAAAGATATTATTAATGAAATAGTTACAAGAGAGCGCGGTGGTGTAATGGATAGAGCTCTTGCCTTCAACGCGGAGGGCATGGGTTCGAATCCTGACCAGGTACCTCTAAACTTTTTTTCAAAGAAAATTAGTGTATGTGCCATTTATATCGCGACTTTTCAAGAATCCGACCTCATTGGGTATCGGTTGATTGTTGGTCACAAAAGTGGCTGACTATCCATCGGTATAGTCAAAGTTTTCGGTATGGTGGTGTTTGACAGTCTAGTCTGATGTAATGTGTTAAACGGTTCCGGGCTGGACTCCGTCGACATCTCCATTGAAAATAGTTAATTATATAGAGGATAACAATATCCTTTATATAATTAATCTTTTAAAAAAAAAAAAAAAAAAAAAAAAAAAAAAAAATGAAATAGTTACAAATAAAAATAGTATGGACACTGATATACCAATTTACATATTTAAATTAGGCGATACACTACAATTTATTCAAATAAAAAACTTATTTACTAACAAATTATGCACATTATTAATAAATGCAGGTACTCAGCTTAATATTATAAGGGAAAGCTTAGTACTACTAAATTTTGTGAATCATAGTGTTAAAATATATTTGTCTGGAATTACCAACACCCCTACTAAAACATGTTGTTTAATAAATTTTCTGATTAATGATTTACATACAGACTTTCATGTAGTATCGGAAAACTTTTTAATACCTTACGATGGAATTTTAGTTATAAATGTATTAAAAAAAATAAATAAATTAGATAAAGGCTATTTAGGAATAAATAGAGAAAAATTCTATATTCAAACAGATTGCAAACATGACGAGAAGGTAATTTTAAATTTACATATACAAAATATGAAAAATACAGATTTAATAAATATTAATACATTTCAAATATTAAATTATACTTCGAAAATACAGAACAGTAAAAATTACTTAATTAATCTCAGATTTTCTTCAAAATAAAAATAAAAATATAGAACATTTTTTAAAAGATATTAATAACACACTAGACAAAGATCATTCTAAAATATCAAATCATGAAGATTTTGAATATCAACAATGTCTTTTAAAACTTCAAGATAATACGAATTTTAATGTAGCAAAAAAAAAAAAAGATGAAGAATTTCTTACATATTTTATAAAAGAAAATACTAAAATAAAAATTATAACAGAAGAAAAATCTAGTAAATTTGAGGAAAGTATAGTGTATGAAAACATAAATCATATTCAAGAAGAAAATTTCGATCCTAATGGAAAATTATTAAATGAAATAATTTTAAATCACTCAAACGAAGAAAATAAATAGATTATAAAAAATTTAATTTTGAAAAATGAAGATATATTTTGGCTAGAAGGAGAAAAAATTGGAAAATGTAATATAGTATAGAACATCATGAAATAAATTTAATAGATAATAAATCAATATGTTAAACAATTTTCATTGCCAAATATGTCGAAAGAAATCGCTACAGAAGAAACAAAAAAATTAATTGAAAAATTAATTAACAAAAAAATAATTTAGTGAGACCATCTAAAAGTGCTTATAATGTACCAGCATTTGTAGTAAAGAAAAAACCAGGTAACGATGGAAAAGAAAGATGGCGATTAGTTATAGATTATAGAAAATTGAATGAAAAAACAATGCCTGATCCATATTTAATACCTTCTATAACAGAAATTTTTATGACTTAGGCGGAAATAAATATTTCACGACTGTAGATATGGTATCGGCCTTTTTTTGAGTACCTATGAAGAATCGGATATTCATAAGACAGCTCTTAGCGTTCATCCATTAGGGAGATTTGAATTCAGAGTTTTACCATTTGGTTTAATACATTTATGAGAGAAGCTAACACTGCTCTGGGTGAACTTATTAACAAAAAAATATGTCATGTATATATTGATGACATAATTTTAGCTGCAAAATCACAAAAAGAACATAATATTAAATTTAATTTAGTAGCATCAAAACTTAGAGAAGCTGAATTAAAACTAGAACCAAAAAAATGTGAGTTTATGAAGGAAGAAGTAACGTTTTTAGGACATATTATAAGCGAAAATGGGATAAAAACAGATCCAAAGAAAGTCGAAGCAGTAAAATTATTTCCGATTCCGAAAACAGTTGAAAATATTAGAGGATTTTTGAGACTAGCAGGATACTGTAGAAGATTTATAAATGATTTCGCAAAAATAGCGAAACCATTAACATATTTGTTACAAAAAGATATAAAATTTTCATGGGACTTGGAACAGCAGCAAGTATTTGATAAACTTAAAGAAATATTATGCACTGCTCCATTATTACAATTTCCACAACTAGATAAGCCTTTCATAATTACAACTGATGCATCAGGATATGCATTAGGAGCCATATTATCTCAAGGGATGATTAAAGAGGATAAACCTATAGCATATGCCTCAAGAGTTTTAAAAGGCCCAGAACTTAATTATCATACATACGAGAAAGAAGCGTTAGGAATATTATTCAGTATGGAGTTATTTAGAAACTATATTTTCAGAAATAAATTTAGTATAGTCACGAGTCATAAATCATTACTATCTTTTAAATCAGCAGATAAAAATAATAGAGTTCAAAAATGGCGACTCAAATTGTCAGAATATGATTTTGGTGTAATATATAAAAAGAGAAAACTGAACGTGAATAGTGATGTGTTATCTAGAAATCCCATAGATACAGTAGAAATTAATGTCGTAACTAGAGCTCAAAAAGCGAAGAAAAATGAAAAAAATATTAGATTAACAGATATACCCACAAATGAAGTGAAAATACAAAAATTAAATGAGGAACGCACACGTATTAAGAAGAAACGTGGTCGACCAAAAAAAAGTAATAGACCTACGTCCGTCGACCTTTTTGTCAAGTCATTAATATCAAGCTGAAACTTTCTAGATCGCTTTATTTCAATGAGTCGGACAAACTTTTTATCTGGCAAAAATCTCGGTAGTGGGGACTAAATCTGCTACAGGCCTTCAAACATGTCGATAATTCCAGGTGCCAAAAATTTACTAATACCAAGTCGATTCTTATTGAAATTTAAAGATTAGTTAATGAGAAAGTCGAAAAGTAGATTGTCCGACAAAATTAATGGGGACTATCCGCCAGTCCAACATACTGAAAATGTTGGAAATCCCTACTCAAAAAAGTGATTAATACCAAGCTAATTTTTTTTTTATGGGTAAATTAAAGTTAATGTAATATAACCGTAACGTTGTCCGACAAAATTAATGGGGATGTGCGCCAGTCCGACACGCTAAAAATGTTGATAATACCTACTCAAAAAAGTGATTAATATCTGTCGGACAAACATTTTTAATCATAGATTAGATCGTTTATAACCGAAATATATTGATGTCCGACAAAAATAACGGGTCATATCGCTAGTCCGACAAGAATAATGTATCTATCGCACTAGATAGTATACATCAAAATTGCGTTTGATGTTATTTTAAGGGATTAGATTGCATATGTGCGTAACTAGGTAGGGAGCGGGTCAAAAATGTTTTAAAATAGCGTTACGTAATTTTTTATCGTTTCCTAGTTAAATCTTTAAGTATCTTTTTACATTAACAAGTCCGAACACGGAAGGAATGAGTAAATAAATTAAAATGTGAGAAAATCGTAAGTAAAAATTTTTTTTTCTAGTAAATTTTCGGTAGCAGTCAAGTGATTGAATTTTTTTTTGTTTTTGGTTATATCATAAATTATAGCTTATAGATTTCTTTTACGAGGATTTATAGAAAATTAAAAAAAAATTTGCCAGATAGCCTTTTAAAATTAAAATCTAAATTTTAGATTGATGAGGAAAACATTTTTGGTTACTACATTATTTTTGTTAAATTTTAATTATAGTACAGCAAAAGGAAAAACCATGTGCGTTATACGAATAGGTTAAGTATACGCGCACGCACGCGGCTTCGACAGTCAACTGCAGATACAAGATACACACACAGAGCGTTCAGGGAGAGAGGGGAGATATACATAGGTATACTTAAATGCTGTGTAGAGAACGAATAATTTAAATAGATATTTCATCGATTTTTATTAGTATTCCTCACATTTCTTGTCGGACAGTTGTAGAATCACGTTTAAAACATTATTTTATTACTAAATAAATAGAAATTGGGTTGATATTAATCACTTTTTTGAGTAGGTATTATCAACATTTTTAGCGTGTCGGACTGGCGCACATCCCCATTAATTTTGTCGGACAACGTTACGGTTATATAACATTAACTTTAATTTACCCATAACAAAAAAATTAGCTTGGTATTAATCACTTTTTTGAGTAGGGATTTCCAACATTTTCAGTATGTCGGACTGGCGGATAGTCCCCATTAATTTTGTCGGACAATCTACTTTTCGACTTTCTCATTAACTAATCTTTAAATTTCAATAAGAACCGACTTGGTATTAGTAAATTTTTGGCACCCGGAATTATCGACATGTTTGAAGGCCTGTAGCAGATTTAGTCCCCACTACCGAGATTTTTGCCAGATAAAAAGTTTGTCCGACTCATAGAAATGAAGCGATCTAGAAAGTTTCAGCTTGATATTAATGACTTGACGAAAAGGTCGACGGACGGAGGTCTATAAGTTAAGCAGTACTAATGAAGAAATTAAAACTGTCGAAAATAAAGACGGAAAACAAGAAAATATATACTCAAATAAATCTAATACCATTATATATTCTAAAAATTCTATTCAAAATGGAAAAGATAATATACTGCATTCAATCACGAGTGAAAGGATATCTTTAGATGAAATTCAAGATAAATACTTTAAACACAAAATTATTGAAATAAATAATAATTTAAAAGATAATGAAATTAAAATAATAAATTATAAAAAGAGGAAAATTTTTATGAAGTGTTTAAATATTAGAGAATCATCAATATTAATAAAAAAAATTAATAAATAATTTTAATACATTCGAAAATCTAATAATTAAAAATAATTGTACTATATTTAGTATATTGTTACGTGGATTTTAATGGTACGCACTCCTATGGGGAGATACAGGATACTAGATGTGTGGATCGTAGTAAATAAGAGAAAGATGTATAACTGGAACTTACGTTTATTAATAAATAAGTAAATACAATGAGAGAGAGAACTAACTACTTATGACTTTACTCTAGCTTATCCAGCGATGGTCTGACGCTCGTCGTTGTCTAAAAAAACGACGCAAGACGGCCGCGACAAAGTGCCGATTCAGCACTTCGCGCATCGTGCGACTTTTAGCTTGGAAGCTCGGAGTCGCAATTCTCCGAACTTCCAGTTTTATGTTAATCTTTTATCTTTTACTTTACTCTGAAATATAACGACGTATATAATGTACGTTACACGCCCGAGGCCGCGAGGCTTCGGCCCCCGAAGCCAAGAACGTAAAAAAAATACAATAAACTACCAATCAAATTAAATTCCTAATGTGTAATTGATCAGTTTACCTATATAGGCCAATGCTCGTCCTGGTTTACAACGTTTTTCGTTTTTTACTCTTTTTGTGTGTTGCTACGAGTATGTTTGTTTGTATATTATCTTATTTTAATCTCCTTTATCTAAATAATTTTCATTTTGAGCAAAAAAATTTTACGTTTTCTCTTTCTTTCCAAAAATATTTATATAAAAATACAAAACTAAAATGAGTTTTAAATAAAAATAATTCTACATACAACATTTTTTTTGCTACAACTACACTGAAAAAAAAACCCGAATCCAGATCGAGCGAAGTTGATCGTATTAGCGGGATGCGAACAACACTCGAAGCATAAGTATACACAAAATCGTAGTAGGTTTATGCGTGACTCTACCGCAGTCAATCATTGCGACCGTCTGTACAGTATAGTAACGCGAATCCGAGTGGAGCGCTGCGACTGCATTGCCGAGTCAATCGCTTCGACTCGTCGGCGTTTCGCTTGCCGCAAGCCGAGACCGAGTACAGAGACAACGTTGCGAGTTCGTATACTTCGACTGTCTAGATTCTAGTACTGCGAAAGTCGATATTAATACTTTACGTCAATTTAAATTATGTATTAATTTAATTTTCATTCAAAAAGTATTTATATGATTATTAAACAAGTAAATGTTTTAATTCTTTAATATTATTTAGATTAAATTTTATTTATTACATATTATATGAAACGTTAATTAAATTAAATAAGGACTAATGTTTCGTTATACTTTAATATTTACTCGAATTTCAATAATTAGATATCTTGTTTAAATATATTCATTAATTATTTATAATAAAATGAAGTTGATCAATATTTTAGACGAAAATATTTACTAAGTCGACTTAATCAGTTAATATAATTTAATGGATATCTAAAATGTTAAAATTATAATAACATAATTTATTTCCTGTAGGTCGATGGATCAATGGGCGAATTTGAAAATAATTTTCAACTTTATTTTATAGTTATATGAATAATCTTTTAATATTGAGATCTAATATATTTTCATGAAATATAAATTTAATTGTTTTATAAATTGTGTTTTTTCTATTTTAAGAATTATTATTTATTTTTTGGAGGCGGGGTGCTCCGCCTCTCGAAGCCCCAGACCCTCCCCTTCTCCCTTCTTACACCGAATCACTGCAAATTATTATTATAAATAGTTGACTCTTTCGATATCAAAGTATTACATACAATACTAATGCAAATACTTATGTTCAGAATAATTGATTTACGCATCGAATATTGCGCAGCTTGAGTAAAAAAATAGTATGTGTAACACATGCACTCAAAGGATTTGGCACTCGTGTGAGTTTGGCGCCCTCGCTTCACTCGGTCGACGAATTCTCACTTGTGCACAAATCCCTTATTTCGCGCACCAGCTACACAATAGTATTTTTCGATACTAGTGCGTGAGAATGATTTTTTACTCGTATGGCGGTTTGCGCCCGAGCGAAGCGAGGGTGAAAAGGTCACACGAGGAAGAAATCACTTTCTCGCACGAGTATCGAACAATATTTTTTGACACGACGTGTAAGAAGCTCCATTTTCGCACGTGTTACTTTGTACAGCGTGCGCGAAACTGAGCTTCGCGCACGGAGTGTCAAAAAATACTATTATATACTGCAAATTCTATTTATAAAGGATTTGGGCTCAACTTGTATTTAAAAAGAATTTTAAGCTTGTAGCTATTAATGCTTATAAACTATAAGTGTTTGAAAATCTTATTATTTTTTTATTGATATTCTTCAATTGTCTGTTATTAGGGAAATACTGAGCGTTAGTGTCTATAAATTTAGCTTTTCCCATATTTTGCCATTCGAAAACTTATCCCAAGGTTTGAGCAAATATTCGTGATCTAAAGATGCACCACTCTCCTTATTAGTGAAGTTTCGTTTTTTAAAACAAAGAAATTACAATTTTAGAATAAGAAAATACTTTTTTTACACTTGGCACGAAAAATGGACTTCTTTCCTTACCGGCAGAAATGAAAACACCCACTATTCGCGTCTCGTGTCAAAAAATCGTATATTCACCATGGGAATAAATGAAAAAATGCCTTAAATCGTATGCTTGTCACCCTCGCTTCCGGCTTGGGTGACAATTTACACTCCCTAGGTGAATAATATACTATTTGAAAATTAATAAGTACTTGATTAAATATCGTTTATAAATAAAGTATATGATTATTTTACTAAAAAGCACAGAATTTCCAAAGAATGAAATCTTTTTTAAATGTATACTAATTGAGTAAATAAAATTCCATCATTTAATTATTTTAACAAGGAGAGCACTCTACTTCCGAAAAACGGATTCAGATGAAACTGCAAAATATGATTTTTTGATAAAAAAATGAACCTTTGTTTTTTATTTTCATTGAATAGGCCCCCTAGACGAGGATATAGATATTTTTTCGAAAATGTAGTAAAAAAGAGCCTTTGTAAGAATTTGCATAATCAAAGAACTAAGACTCTTCCAAAAAAATGCAAAAAAGATGAAATGAAGCACAAATTAAATGCTTTAATTTTAGCTTTATTAGAACAAAAAAAATGCAGTGATTCAAAAGTTATGCCTAATTAAAAATGATTACATATTTGTTAATTTTTTTAGCATACAACTCATACTCTATTTTTCCCCAATTCCATTCAAACTTTTAAACCATAAAAGCTTAATAAAAAAATAATTTTAGTGATTAATATTAATACAAATCTTCCAGAATAATAAGTTCAAAAACTGTACGACTATAAAGCAAACGGAAAAGTTTTTAATTTAGACATAAATGCTTATAACTTTAAAAAAATTGAGCGCTAGACCAAATTGACGCGGCTTATTTCATAATTTAAAAAAAAAAAATATCCTCAAGTTAAGAGAAAATCCGAAACTCAAATGCAACGCTCTCCTTGTGAGTTAATTTCAAAATCGAATTCATGCACAGGTAAATAAAATATTTCTTTCATTTGATAGTTCTTTCTGAGAAATAAATTTTGTTAAATTAATATCATTTTTAGTAACGTTTATTTATAATTTGCATAGTGCCTATTGTAAATTATAAATTTGCATTTCTAATATTTTATAAAAATCTTTAAATTTACTAACATTTTTTTGACGAAATTGTTATATTGTTTAATTAACCAGACTCCTTTTTTTGTAATGGACAAAGCTAAACGTTTGATTAAAAAATAATTTATGCATTCTAGCGGTAAATTTTTCGTTATCAAAAAATTCCTTATACTAAAGTGATGTAGGCATAGACGAAAATATTGTAAATAGAAAAAGATGAAGATTTATGAGGAATAAAACCAGAATTTAATTGTAGAATTTCGACCGAAACATAATTGATGAGATATTTTATTGATTTAATAAAGTCGTTTTATCATTAAAGATTTTTAATTACATTTAATTGAAAAAAAGCAAATACTTGCTAATTTAAATAAAATATTTTTACTTAAAGAATATATTTTTCTTGAGTCAAATATAATTCATTTCAGGAAGTAAATTTTTAAATGAAATGTGTAGATATGTCAATAAAATATTTTTTACATTTAAAAAAAAAAATTCTTTCTTTGAAAATTCTATGTATACTTCTTAGTAAAATAATGATATACTTTATATAGAAACGATATTCAATCAAACACTAATTAATTTGGAATAAGTATTTTTTTTATTCTAATATTGTGATTTCTTTGTTTTAAAAAATGAAACTTCACTAATAAGGAGAGTGGTGCATCTTTAGATCACGAATATTTGCTCAAACCTTGGGATAAGTTTTCGAATGGCAAAATATGGGGAAAGCTAAATTAATAGACACTAACGCTCAGTATTTCCCTAATAACAGACAATTTATTACGCTGTGACTTTTGGAAAAAAAAATTTTTATATCGTGCAAGTGCTATTTTGAAAGGATTTGAGCATAGTTTTTATTTTAGTCTTATTAATATTTAATAGCTATGAGTATTTACAAATCTAGTAAATTTTTTATTGATATTCTTTATTTGACTAGACTAGGGAAATATTTAGCGTTTGTGACAATAAAATTAGCTTTTTTTATATTTTGTTCTCTGAAAATTTATCACAAAGTTTGAGCAAAATCCGTGATTCAAAGATATGATACTCTCCTAGTAAATTTATTTAAAAATTAAATCTATGCATGAGTATATGAGATATTATTTTCATTGAATATATTCTATACAATTATTAAGAAAAAGAATTATATTGTCATGTAATTAACTTAAAGAGACGTATAAATTATTGTTTAGTTAAATGAATGACATTGAACATTCAATTAAAAATGTAGGTTATTATACAGTGCTAAATATTTATTTCATTTGAAAAAATATTATTTATTTATAATTTTAATAAAATATCATCAATTTAGATACATAAGATTTAATTTAAAATCATTAATACCTTAAATTTAAAAATATTAATTTATAATTACATTCATGAAATAACGTTTTAATAAAATATTTGTTTGGAATTAGAAAAGAATTCTTACATAATTTTATAGTATAATAAGTATAATTCAAAACAAAAATAAAAATTCATAAATTTGTTATCCATTAGCATGTTTATGGAATGAAAAATCATTTGATGTTATTGATTTGAAAGCTGTCATAATTACAAAATGTTTCCGTATAAACTCGATTTATGAATTTTGTTTATTATTTTCGAAACGGACAATTTATTCGCAAACACAGTTGTGTATTTTTTAATGTGAGAAAATGGTAACTATTTGAAAATTGTTTAAAAAAAGTTGCATACGAAGTTAGAACGTTTAAAAATTTATCTTTAAATCTTTGAATTCTATTTGAATTAAATTTTATTCAAATATTCTTTTATCATATTTAATGAATTTTTAATAAAATAATACACTTGTATATATGTATATGAAATATTTCATGTTCACTGACACAGCTAAAAAATAAAAATTGATAAAATTGAGGGAATAAGTTACAATTGGATCCCAAAATAGAAAAAATAAATTTTTTGACACTCTGTGCGCGAAATTCAATTTTGCGTGCCTTTGTAGCGTACGCAAAATACTGTATTCGGACACACTATAAGTTGAGCGTGCGCAAAATGATTGAGCGTGCGCAAAATAGATTCAGCGTGCGCAAAATAAACTCAGCGTGCGCAAAATAGATTCGGCGTGCGCAAAATGAATTCAACGGGCGTAACATAAACAGTATGTGAACTGATATGGAGTAAAATTAAAATAACATAATTTTTTTTCTATAGGTCAATGGATTGATAGGCGAAGTTGAAAATAATTTTCACCTTTATTTTATAGTTTTGAAAATAATCTTTCAAAATTTAATCAGATCAAATATATTTTCACAGAATATAAATTTAGTTGTTTTATAAATTGTGTTTTTTGATTTTATAAATTATTATTCATATTTCGGAGTCGGGGGCTCTGCCCCCCGAATCACAGGACCCCCCCCCTCTTCCGTCTCACACCGAATCCCTGTAAATTAATATTATAAATAATTGACTCTCTCAATATCAACCTTTATTTTATAGTTTTGACTATAATCTTTCAAAATTTAATCAGATCAAATATATTTTCACAGAATATAAATGTAGTTGTTTTATAAATTGTGTTTTTTTATTTTATGAATTATTATTTATATTTCGGAGTCGGGGGGCTCTGCCCCCCGAATCACAGGACCCCCCCCCCTCTTCCGTCTCACACCGAATCCCTGTAAATTAATATTATAAATAATTGACTCTCTCGATATCAACCTTTATTTTATAGTTTTGACTATAATCTTTCAAAATTTAATCAGATCAAATATATTTTCACAGAATATAAATGTAGTTGTTTTATAAATTGTGTTTTTTTATTTTATGAATTATTATTTATATTTCGGAGTCAGGGGCTCCGCCCCCGAATCTCATGCCCCCCCCCCCTCTTCCGTCTCACACCGAATCCCTGTAAATTAATATTATAAATAATTGACTCTCTCGATATCAAAGCATTATATACAATACTAATGTAAATTCTTATGTTCAAAATAATCGATGTACGCATCGAATTTCGCGCAACTTGAGTCAAAAAATAGTATGTGTAACACGTGCGCTCAACGGGATTTGTCACTCGTGTGAGTTTGGCGCCCTCGCTTCGCTCGGGCGACAAACTCTCACTCGTGCCAGAATCCCTTATTTCGCGCACTTGTTACACAAAATACTATTAGAGCTCTAAATCTTTTTTTTAATTAATGTTTTAATGAATTTTTGATTCAAAACTATCGAACCAAAGTAAAAATCTAATAGAATCATTTTTCTTATAAATAAAATATAGAATGTAATTAAATTTTTGAAAATTACAATATGTAAATTTTTTAGCTTATCTGATTGGTGAAAGGTTATTATTCAATATACAAAAAAACTTAATAGGAAACTTGCCTGATTAATTTTCTCATTTTCAACGGGGAAATAACTGAAAACTTCTTAATTTGCAAAAGAGTCAGAAAAATATTCATTTTATAATTGATTATAAGATCTTTTTTCTCTCCTTAATTTTGAAGAAAGTATACGAATACATTTTTTATCAGATATCATTTAAATAGATATCCATTAAATTATATTAACTGATTAAGTCGACTTAGTAAATATTTTCATGTAAAATATTGATCAACTTCATTTTATTATAAATAATTAATGAATATATTTAAACAAGATATCTAATTATTGAAATTCGAGTAAATATTAAAGTATAACGAAACATTAGTCCTTATTTAATTTAATTAACGTTTCATATAATATGTAATAAATAAAATTTAATCTAAATAATATTAAAGAATTAAAACATTTACTTGTTTAATAATCATATAAATATTTTTTGAATGAAAATTAAATTAACACATAATTTAAATTGACGTAAAGTATTAATATCGACTTTCGCAGTACTAGAATCTAGAAAGTCGAAGTATACGAACTCGCAACGTCGTCTCTGTGCTTGGTCTCGGCTTGCGGCAAGCGAGACGCCGACGAGTCGAAGCAAGCAACCACGCAACGCTAAAAGTTGTGCCCGATTTCGGCTGTAAGCATGGATGATGCCGATGAGTCGAAGTGATTGACTCGGCAATGCAGTCGCAGCGCTCCACTCGGATTCGCGTTACTATACTGTACAGACGGTCGCAATGATTGACTGTGGTATAGTCACGCATAAAACTACTACGATTTTGTGTATACTTATGCTTCGAGTGTTGTTCGCATCCCACTAATACGATAAAAAATAAATATTCTATCCCAATTATGACGTTCTTAGCCGTCTTTACATTATTTGGTTTTTTTCATTAGCATTTATTTTATTTATATTTTTTTTCTTAATTAATTTCTGTTGTCTGTCAATTCTTGCTTTTTTTCTGTATTGCGACGTTTGTTAATGCATATACGGCACTGTCTTCCGTGATGGTTACGCAACAACGTGTCTTAACATCATCTGTTGACCCCTATTTTCTGTTATTTCTTCCATGTTGTGTCTTCTACTTCGATCTCGTTCGCCTGTAACCAATCTTAAAAGTATTAGTAAGAGGGAACCCCCCTACCTACGTTTCTGTATAATAATAAATTTGCAAATAATATGCCTATTGCTGTTCGGCCAAAAATTACTACTTTAGTTTTGAATGTTCTAAATTTTATTTTTCCCGCTTTATTTTCTCCTAGTACCCGTGCTTTTGTTATAATCTCTTGCAAGTTTCCCTATTTCGGTACTACCTCATTTTTCCCTATTTTCTTTACAACCTGCTCCCTTTGCTATTGTTTTTCTATCTATCTTTTTTCTTCCAATCATTGTTCCATATTTTCATTTTCCTTGAAGCTGTGATCTTTTACTTACGCTAATTTTAATCTGTGCTACTTGTTTTCTCGCCTACATAATCAACCAAAAAAAATTTTTTATGCGCGACGTCAAATCTATACGGCCGCTTTTTTTCGTTTTTAACATAATAAAACACTTTGCTTTCACCTTCTTTTTTTCTTTACTACCATTCTACATCTTTTCTACCTGTATGCAACTTGAACTCTAATTAATTAAAAAGTTTTTTCTAGTTTTTAGTTCAAAACCGTTTTAAAAATGTATGTACGACGTTCTCAATCGGTAATATAAAGAAGAGAAGAATACCGAAAAAGAAAAATTGCAATTGCGCAGAAACTAATAATCCGGTAGTACCTGCCTTTGGCATGTTAAAAGAAGATATAATTATCTATTACTGTGCCAAATTTCAGCTCTTAATATTCATAAACAACAGAGTTATAAATTTAAAAAAAAAAATGAAAAATTTTCCGGTTTTTCCGAATTTTCTTCGGTTTTAATAAACCGATCGGGTCTTTTGACCTCTCGTTTGGTTGATAATTTAATTCTCTACAACTTTTCCATTGACACCATAATGATTCGTAAAATAGTTTTCGTTTTATTAGCAATAAACCAAAAAAACGCGTTTTTTTGCACTAATTTGTTAATAACTAATTAATAAATCATAGTTGCTAGTCCAAAACATATAAGTAAACATCTACGGACTATCTTTTAAATGATCGCACAGGTCGTTGCTGGTTACTAATTTTGGCAAAATAAGACTTTTTTTCGGTCTGTTGACTGGCCTATAAAAATCGTTATCTTCTTTTATAGCTTCGCATGGAAAAATTTCTATTTCTGGAGTCGGAATTTCTATATTTTTATAATTTGTATTTATGCATACAGCATACTCTACCATTTTCCGTTATAAAATTTCCAAATAATATGCCGGGCCCTAAATTTTGAAGTGGCACCCAGTTTACTTCTACATCATTATTAATAACTTTTGCAGCAATAACGCGTCTCATTCTTGCAGGAATTTCCACTGTTTCCACCCACTCAAAGGAAATTGATAATTTTATAAAATCAACACTTTTATGTACGGCATTTATATATTCACCGTGTTCATTAATAGTTTCCCAGCCGAACAGCTCATCTGTTTTCACAGGAAAGCTATCTGGGACAATATAGACCTCACATTTTAGTCCTTGAAGAGTAATATCTGCTTTTCCGAAAGTATAAATTTCTCCTGGTACGACACCTGTAATCTCTAAAATATGCTGCTCATATATATCTGTATTTTCATCTACATATTAGGCTTTTATAACGAAAATATCTGCTCCCGAATCTACGTAAAACCTTGCATTACCTCCTTTCAAATTCTGACTTTCTAATTTAACAATTGGCGGATTTCGCCCTGCGCCATCGAGTTTCATATTTATTATGCGCCTAATTTTTATATGCTTACTATTATCATCAATTATTGTATGCTGATTATTACAATTTAATTCCTGCCCAGCGCCTGAGGATTGCGGCGGACATCCTGCGAGTTCAAAGGCTCGCTCATTTTGTTTTCGTGACCATCTTTATTTACTCTTGCGTTTGAATCTCGTTCTCTACTCGGATCACGCGTTGGATTCTCATTTCTATCATATTGATATCTTTTCCGACTGTTATCTCTACTCCGATTTCTATCGAACCCTAGATCATTCCTATTATCATTACGTGCATTATTATTATCATTGTAACGCGGTGGACCTCGAGCATTATAATTATATTCACTATTACGTGAGTCATAGTTTCTATTTCCACTGCGACCGCTATTGAATCTATTATAATTGTTTCCGGCATTATTATAATTGTTGCCATTTCTGTAATCATTTCTGTAGTTAATATCTCCATACTTATTATTTCTGTGATAATCATCATAACTTCTGTAATTATTATTTATTACTATTAAAATTCCTACTGTTATAATTATTGCCGAAATTATTTCTGTAATTGAAATTCCTGTTGTAATTATTACTGAAATTATTCCTGTTGTGAATATTTCGCGATCCACTCGTATTATTTTTATCATTGTTTGATTTATTTTCTCTTTTGTTATTATTATTTTGCAAATTATTTTTATTTTGCACGTGGATGATATCGTATTTAGCATCATTTCTCATTACTTGACTATCTGCCGTCACGTGTCCCATCTTATCTCAATAGGACCATCGTATTTTATTGTACTTTCTCTTAGTACAAGTACCTACTTTATGGCCTTTTTTATTGCAATAGCTACATTTAACTGAACTTGTACCTGTTTTTATTTCTACAGGCGTAGCTTGCATTGTTTTTATTTGTGCTTCATACACTTTATTTGTATATAATAACTGATGCTGACTTTGTGTTATTTGCCTTTTGTTATTAACGTTTGAATGTGTTAACAATGAGAGGTTTTGCCTATTTTGCGCCATAAAGTTTACGGGTTGCAGACCGCTTATAAATGAATTTTGTTTTTGTGCAAATAACCGTATTCTTTGTTTATTCTCAAAATCGGCTGCAAGTTGTATAGCTTTTCTTAATGTTAATGATTTTTCGCATTATACTTGTATGTCTAGAGGTGATGTTAAACCAAACAAATAATATTGTAATGCATCTCTTTCTATTAGTTGTTTTTTTTTTTGTAACCGATCTTGCAAATTCATCATTGGAACTATATCGTGAATCGTTAATAATTTATTTAATGATGCCATTGCACGTGCACCAAAATCTGCTGTTAAATCACCCTGTTGCTGTGTCATTATTTTTAATTGCGTCGATAAGTCTTCTAACACCATTATATTATTATATTGCGATTATAAGTCCATTATCAGAGCTTCAATTGACTCATATTGCATTAAGCGCGCCGTAAAAATATTTGCTGCTTTTTCCGTTAATTTTGAAGCTAATTTATACATTATATAAATTTGACAGCCTGTCCCGAAATTATTTACTATGTTTCTTAACACTGAGCAAAATAAGGGAAATTTGTCTACGCTCCCATCAAACCTCGCATCAAACCTTGGAATTTGTCTGATTGCTTTATGTAACGATAAATAAGGATAATTTTGACAATTTGTGCGCTGCACTCCTAGTGCTAGAATTTTTGTTGTGTGTTCATTGCGTGAATAGGGTTTATAAGTACGTTAGCGTTAAAATTTGAACTTATTTGTGCTTCTATATTATTATTCTACGTTTGCGGACTATTTTGAGAAAAGTTTGTCCTTGCGAGAGAATTCCCTATATGCAGCATTTAATACGACAAGGTTGCGTTTGGCAAACTCACGTTTTAAGGTGCCATGTAATTATAAGGTCTTGATGTAAAGATCGGTTGGTTCGGTCCCGAATAAGTGTACGGCCCAGAGGTTTTCCATGTGTGTTTTGCATTATTTTCTAAATTATTGATAGAACTTAAACTTTTCGTTCCCGTTTTTCCTAGATTAGCATCCTTTTTCCCTTTATTATCATTTATATTTCCAATTTCCGCACACACTACTGCATTAATTGGAATTTGTATATTGCCTCCTTGTTGTGGCCCAACCATTTCTCTGGTAAAACCCGATGGATCTTGCGGTAACTCGAACCCTTGTGCCACGGCTCTCTCGTACTTTTCTTTCAGTTCTTTCATCTCTTTATCTGATAAAGCAGTTGTTAAATTTTTGCCTGGTCTTGCAGCGGAGACCGGTATATACACAGTATTCTGTGGCAATGCTGGATATGACGTTACTTTGTTTCCGAGTCCGACTAAGCTTTTCTCACTACGTAAGCCTCTGATTGTAGACAAAGAACGTCTCCTACGTCTCGCTTTTCCGTCCTTTTTTGAAAATAAGTTATAGAGCGATATTTTTTAACTCGATTAAAAAAATTAAAATTTCTAAGAACTTGTCTATTTTTCTGACTTTTAATTTTTTGCTTTATTGTTTAATTTTTTTTTTACAAAGGGAGAACGTTTACGTTTATTTTCATGCGCGCTGATATTTAATTTAATTTACGGAGAAATAATAGTAACCAACGACAAAAATTATGACATAAAAATGTTTCTACAACCCACGTTAATTATAAAATTTGTTATTAAATTATTTTTCAAAATTTTGAGTATAAACTCTCCTTTTTCTCCTATCTACAGCAATAGCTGTTATTTATTTTTTTCAGAGCACATAACCCTACAACTTTTCTCTCTCTCTCTCTCTCTCTCTCTCTCTCTCTCTCTCTTTTCTGCTATATATTGCTTGGTGATGTACTAATGCATGCGTATGAATTAATAATGAAAGTTTAATGTAATTAGTGTGTCTACCTATATTTGCGTTTTTAGTAAGGGGATTCACTAGAAGATAGAAAACAAAAATTTTTTAACAAAAACAAACAATTTAAAAAATTTTTAATAAATAAAAACCGACTTTAAAAGTATCGAATAAAAACAAAATTTTTTACAAAAAATAAGATTTTAAAAACATTGCACTAAAAAATGACAGATAAAAAATTTTTAACAAAAAAAAACAGACTTCAAAAAATGCACTGAAAAGTAACAAATAATTTATTATCTTTAGAAATCATACAAATAATTGGTAAAATACAATTTTAGAAGTTGGCGTCTAATTCTAAATCTATGGTGCGTAAGCAGAACGACTTAGTCCATTTTTTCAAAAATAACGTTCACATTCATTGTTCAAAAATGTTTACATTTATTGTTAAAAAATAACGTTTACATTCATTGAGGAATTAGACGCCGACTTCTAAAATTGTATTTTACCAATTATTTGTATGATTTCTAAAGATAATAAATTATTTGTTACTTTTCAGTGCATTTTTTGAAGTCGGTTTTTTTTTTGTTAAAAATGTTTCCATCCACAATCTAACGTTTTATTAGAAAGGGCTCATCATCCCCTATATGAATATTTAAAAAATTTTGCTGATAAAAAATCAGAATGGGATGATTGGCTTGAACTTGCACAATTTAATTATAATACTAGTGTTCATTCAAGTCATAAATTTACACCACATGAACTAGTTTTCGCCTACCCAGTTAGATTACCATCTAGCAAACCTTTAAAATCATCAGAAAAATTACAAACTTTTAATGATTATATAGAAAAATTATTAATAAATATGAAAGATATTGCAAAAATAGCCCGTGAAAATTTAATACAGTCGAAGGAAAAATCTAAATTTTATCACGATAGATTCATAAATCCTGTAGAATTTAAAATAGGAGATAAAGCATGGCTTATAAAAGAGCCAAAACCAGGTAAATTAGAAAAAAATCAAAACCTGGGACCTTTTGAAGTATTTGAAGTCCACGAAAATAGCAATATCTCTATAGATTTTAAGGGTGGCTTAAAGTTAGTTCATGCAGATAAATTAATTATACATGAACAAAAAAATTAATATTATCTTATGTTTTAAAAAGAAAAAGGAAAAAAGAGAGAAAAATGCTGTTAATTTTATTGGCATTATTATCTATTGTTAGAAAAAATGTTGCAATAATTAGATTCAATTGTGAATCTACAGACCCAATCAGCACTACATATTCTCTACTAGATACAGGAGAATGTGATTTTCAACAAGAAAATATTACTATGACGAATTCTACAATAGAATTATTACAAATAGCGGAATTTAAAAAAATTAAGGTTATACAATGTAAAATAGAAATTCAAAGAACGGTTTTTCATTGCGGAATGTTCAGTCACCTTGGATTCACTGCTCATGCCTTGCAAGAATATCTATACGAAATTAGCCATGAAAAATGCAAATTCATTCACTACACAGGAATATTTAAATTTTACAATATTCATACAGTAGCTGATCTAAAAATAAATTCTACAAAATCAATAGGAATAGATCATGCACAGTAGCATCGTATAGAAGAATATGCTCAAGTAAGTCTAAAAACCGATAAGATTAGATCAAATTCGGGAACAATTCGTAAATTTTCGAATCAACATTGCATTGATACACAATCAGGATATACTTTTTAGGCACACTTACCTACAGAATAGGGTTTTAAAACAGAATATGAGATCTTATACAGAGGTCCTGCAACTATAATAAATTCACCTAATCAAAATCCCATATATACTATAAACACTGAAACAATAACATTTTCTTTGTCTGCTTTAAATAATTTAAAAATTTGCGATACACGGAAAAAAATTTATGTTAATCCAACTCATAATTGCAGTATATTTAACTGCAGTAAAGTAGTAAATGCGTATCGAGTAAGCTTAACCTACTGCAGTAGCTTTAGCTGCACAGAGCTGCTGTAAATTCTGCAAGGGGTATTGATTTATATTTAACAGAAATTATCTGTAGAATTTACTTATTGAATAACGTTTCATAAATGTATAAATAATACACTGATGTTGTACCTTAATTTTAACATTTTCATAAGTATGCGTATTCGTAAATGCTTCGTTTCAAAATTTTTTTATATTGTTATCAGAAAATGAAGTCAATATAAATAAATAAATTAGAAATTTAAGAATGCTTAACATTGATAATAAATGTTATATATGTATAAAATACAGATGTATGTACAGTTTTGTTAACATTTTAATAAATAAAAAAATTGTGATTAAAATATAAAATTTTACAAGTTAGCCTAGAATAGTTAAAATTTCGCAATATTCTTTAATTATAAAATACTTTCAATCATGAATTTTATTTTATAATATATAATAGATCTTATACTGCATCTAAAATTTAATTTTAAAAGTCAACTTGTTTGATAAACCTCAATTGATCATAGATATATGGCTTGAATTTGTATTAATTAAAATGATATAAATTAGAACATAAATCTTATGTGCAAAATTGTACATCAAAGCATTTTATATCTCGCAATCTTCATTAGATTTAACGCGATGCCTTACCGTCTACAATTACTTCACAAGCTGTATTTGATTTAACATAAAATTTTGTTCCATGTAGATTATTAACAAAAACGGAACACCCTAAACTATTTATTTTAGATATATCTTATAGTAAAATATTATTTGACGATAATACGATAAAAAAAGATGTAACAAACTATAGATTTATTTATATATATAGACTCAAAATTTGTATATATCGAAAAACATTTTAGGGCTGATCATACAGATTTATATTTTAATATTTTAAAAGAAAAATGCGAGATAGAAAAAAAGGTAATTCGCGAATCCTTATCCCTTGCATCCATAGCTCCCGATAAATTCGCTTATAACATCATGCAGAAACTAGGCTATATAGCTAAACTTGCAGGCGAAGTAGTACATGTTATTAAATGTACACCAGTAGAAACACAGCTGCTGCATTCAAACAAATGTTATATTCAATTGTCAGTATTAACAAAAAGTCAAACATGGTTTTTAACACCAAAAACACATATATTATTAAAAACAGGATCGGAAATGAATTGTAATTCGATAATTCCTCAATATTATAAAATTAGAGAAAATTGGATAAATCTCCTACTGAAACCACGACCAACAAAAAATATAGTAAAAGTCTTAAAACCAAACACTCAAAAATCGTGGATACCAGAAAAAATATCTACTCTAGCAACAAGTGGAATTTACTCTCAAGAAGATTTACAAGAATTACAGCAACACATCCTTTCCTTTTGAAAAATCAGCTCTACTTAATGCCATAGCAAGAGGGATACAGGGAGAACAAAAGACACAAGTAGACATTAAATAATCTACTTACAGAAAATACATTATCGCATATTGTAGAAAGTACTTGGAATGAATTCATAAATAAACTAACAAATAATTAAATTGACTATAGACACAATCATAAGGGGCTATACGCTTCACACTATTTATGGCTGGTCTATATATTTGTTAGGAGCAATTTTCAGCTCTCTTACACGTTTAATTATTACATTAAATAACAATCAAGAAAAAAGAAAAACAAATTACGAAGAAATCCAACTGAAAGAAATAAGGATTGAAAAACCTTCTACATCAAAACTTCATTTGTCAGAAATTTTAAAATGTATAAATTATATTAGTTGAAAAGTATTTATAAGCGAAATCACAAATAATTTAAGACGATCTTCTATTAAAAAAAAACAGAAAAAAAAACTATGCCATAGTTAAAATATTACAAGTTTAAAATAACAATATAATTTAAGAATTTTCCATTTTCTTTTTCACATACCAATACTGATACATTACTTAACAATTATATAACAGAAAAATACATCAAATACTGGTGTGCAGACAATCAAATAAAATATTTTTATTAATACCATATTAAAATAGATTTAAAGATATTTATATAAATCAATCAATAACTAGAAAAATTGTTACTACATTGAAATTTTTTTTTTGTCGCTTATCATATCGATAATTAATATCTTGAGCCTCAAGGTGTTACGTAACAACGTATCTTTTATTTCAAAATTTGTTATTCTAAAATATGCAGTTATTGATCAATCAGATAATTTAACTTATTAAGCATATTGTAAAATTAAATCATTTTTAAGAAACAAAAGAAAGCGCAATGCGATTTACAAAATCAACAAAACAAGAACAATGCGAAGGCTACGTGAACCAAATTTATACATTAACCATATATCATTCAATAAGAGTCGAAATACATAATAAGCATTGCTCCATTGATTGACGTTAATTGAAAATTCAAATTATAAAACAATTATTCTTAAACAAAAAGCAGGGATCATCAATGTAAAAAGACAGATCAAATCAAGAAAAAGAAGCACTTTTTCAAAGAACTTTTAAGAGCACTTTAAATAAAGCACTTAAAAAGACATTACTATATAGAAATTTTGAGTACATTAAATAATTCGCGCTATACAATTAAATTGCACTATAAAAATTAAATAATTATATTCAACTGATCATAAAATATTGTTCAAAGTAAAGAAATAAATATATATCTAATTAAATATTAACTAAGTGTATTCATTTATCGTCTGGCTGTACTCGCCCTATATCTACTAGCTGAATCAAGGTAAGACTATTACAATTATATTTCTATATATTTCTTTAAAAAATTCAAGTATATTTAATCATGACAACGATTCAAATCAATTAAAATTGGTAGAGTTTTTCTAAACTAATATTTGTTAGAACGTTTTAAAATCAATTACTAACTTCATTCTTTTATTTAATATTATAATAAAATATATTTTTCTCATACAAACATTTTTAATTATTAATTCTGTGCTGGTGTAAAGCCAGGACTTAACACCGGAACAAAAACTTATGTATGCCTCCCCATACATAAATGGAAGTTAAACATCAATCCAAGCTAATCAAAGTTTCGCTATAGATTTTCCAAAATCATAGGCACGTGAAAGATTAGATTTACCACTAATAGTGTTGAGTTTTTTTTCAGAATTCATTAATACCATGGATCCACCTTTGCCTTTAGAATTTTTAGATTCTGGTTATTTAAAAAAAATTTATTAGTATTAGTAATGTCTAATTCAAGAGTCTTCTGAATATAATCAAAATTGAAGTTTTTCTGTTTAAAAGTTTCTAAAATGTGTAAAATATCATTTCTAAATGCATTACTCAAAGTGGGTGGTTTTAAACTTTTTATAGTTTCAAGTGTAAAAGAAAAAGAAATCTTAAGGTTAAATTTAAAAGAAGAGCCAAGTTGTAAGACATTGTTAACATACTGTGGAATATTTTGATCTGTTAAATTAACAACATAATTCTTTTTAAGTGGAAAATTACATGGTATAACCTTATCAATATGAGAAGAGTCATCATTTGAATTATAGTTACATTCAAAACTTCTATGAATATTGTATTTATAATAATATAAATTTGATAATTTTTTATTTAGTCGATTTTGAAATTTCATACTTATGAATTTAATTAAAAAAAAAAAAGAAAGAGTGATTGATTTGAGTTAGTAATGAAATATCCATAGTTAGAGAAATTTAATGAGTGATGTCATTTATTGTCTCTTCTAAATATTTACAATGTATATTACAATCCTAAATTTTGCTATTTAACAATGTCTTTTGTTTATTAAAAATCATATTATTCCTCTTTAAACGCTGACTGCTTAAGTGAAAATATATGGAATTTAGACTTTGAGTACTATTTGTAATGTGTTTAGGTATTAACTTAAAGAATTAGCATGAAATTAAAAACCATCTTTTTCTATCGAAACTTAAGTCTCTTTAGAAATTGTATGATTCATGTATTAAGGAAGCAACATTCTGATTATATATTCTAGAACTTAATCTTAAAAGCAACATGATACTTATATACATATGAGACTTAAGGAATTCGATTAATTGTGTTGAAATGTTTATATGATTTAGGTATTGTTTGTTTATAGAATACATTTTAGTGTATTATATCATATAATAATTATTAGAATATAATGATGGCCTATGGTGATAAATTGAAAAGTCAATTAAAGAACAAGAAGAATATAATAAAATCTTATTTTAAGGGCACAAAACACCTTTTCCACCTGCAAGTAAAAAAGTTATGTATTAATTAGATTTGACTTAATTCTTTAAAAATGAAAATAGTATTTAAAAGTAGACTAAAATACCTTTATTTTAAGCTTTTATAAGCTCATATTGCTGTAGCCACAGTTCCATAATCATTCGATCAATTCTTGTTCTCATAATTGCTCCCCCGTAAGGTTTAAGCTGAACCGCTGGACAAAAATGCCTTTTCCAAACATATTTAGCTTCTTACCATTCTCGCGTGAATAAGGGAATTCCTGAAACACAAATAATTTTTTACTTATCAACAGAAAATATCAATTTATTTAATAAATTTTAATATTTTTATCTTATTTTATTTTTTAATGACTTCTAATCATTTGATTTCAAAAGCCTTCATTCACGCGAGAATGATGCTAATACTGAAGTTAAATCAGTTTAGAAAAGTCAGATCCATCCAGCGGTTCAGCTCAAATCTTACAGGGCAGCACCTAAAATTTTAAAAATTCAATATTTAAAAAAAACAGCTTCAAAGTGTTTAGTTATTAAATCCTAAAATTATCAATGCTATACTTATCGTTCATAAAATAATTTTTTCCTAGTATTTCTTATTTATATCAACTAACAATATAAAAAAGAGATACCAGACAAAAGAACCTTGTTATCGACTCGATAAAGCTGGAATGCAGAAAGATATGTTATTAAAATAAGCAATAATAATAATTTATCTTATTATAAAATATTTTGTCAGTGCTCATCCTTGTTTACCAATGAAACTATGTATTTGTTGTAAAAGTCAACAAATACATAGTGAATTGTTACTCTGATGGTTGTTGATATTACTTGTACTAACCTTGAATCAGCTTGAAACTAAAAAATAATATTTAATAGGGAGTAATCATTTTATATTTTATTTTATAATCTAAATTCAAAATTAAGAAATAAAATTGAGATTAAAAATTCATATTTTCATTAATATTAAAATTCATAAATAGAATTCACATCCAAATATGTAATAATAATTAGAATTATACAATTACATGAATTTAATATGCATCAGGTGCATGGAAATTTACCACAGCTATTCGTTCTTTTCTATTCAGAGTCTGTGCTTCTTTCAAATAAGACTTAGTTGATCACTCTACATTGAATCATCTTTTATCATTCGAAGTCCTGACCCACTCGACAGATATAGTTCCAAGTTAAATGTAAAATTTTTTCATCATCTTGAGAAAGTTACATCAAGATCAGCACTATTTGGGAAAATCGAATCAAGTTATTTCTTAACAGCTTCAGACATAGATTCTTCTGCCACTTGCTCACATACTTCACTAGCTAGGAGAGTGTCACACCTCCAGATCACGGATTTTGCTCAAACTTCGGGATAAGTTTTCAGATAGTAAAATATAGAAAAAGCTAAATTTATAATCACAAACAATCAATATTTCCCTAGTTACAGGCAATTAAAGAAAATCACTTAAAAAGTTACTCGATTTTTAAACGCATCTAGTTCTTTAGCATTGACAAGCTTGAAACTTTTTTTAAATTAAAGCGGAGCTCAAATCCTTTCGAAACAATAGTTACAGCATATCAAAATATTATTTTTTCCCAAAGTTAGAGCGTAATAAGGATTGGACCTGAATTTCCTTTTTAAAACATTAATTGATAATAAAAGCTGAAATTAGGTCCAATTTTTATTACGCTTTAACTTTAGGAAAAAATAATATTTTGCTCTGCTGTAACTACTCTGAAAATAAAGCCGAATGCACACGCTTCGAAGTCGATTGTTGTGAATGATTCGGACAACATTCGCAGCTATTAATAACGGAAAATCGCAATATAAGAGTGCGTAACAATATCGCAGCCAATCATTCCAACTTTCTGTATAAAAGATTACATTGATCGGAGCAGAGCGCTGCGACTAAGCTGCGTTGTGGCTCGCTACGGCTCTCCATAGTCTACGGCACAGAAAGCTAAATCCGAACACAGCGATTTATTGCGTGGTCGCTCGCTTTGAATGCCGATCTCAAGCATTGCGACAACGCTTTGAACACACTTGCTTGATTAATAAATAAAATTGAAAAAATCATAATTTTTACTTCCTTTTACATATTTTTTTTAATGTTCATGTAATTATGCGAATTCATAATTTTGAACTATTTTTAAAAATTTATAGTTATTAATGCTTTAATATCTTTGATTATTTTTTTTTTATTTTTAGATTTATTAGGACACTTAAAGTTAAATAGTTAAAAAACTATACTAATGAATCTATAAAAAATCTAAAAATAAAACAAATAAAAAATTGAGAAAGAAAATAACTTTCTTTAACAAACAATTTATGTGATTATAGATAATAATATTTATGAAGTTATTACTAAACATTAGATTACCTTAATTATATTGTTCCAAATTTCATACGCAAGTTGTATTCACTTGCCGTAAAAGGGAAAATATTTACAGATGATTTTCATGCTATTTTAAATTCTGAATTAATTTAGGTACATAATAAATAATTAATAAATATTTCCAAGAAAAAAAACTCAAAGCCTGGTAGAACTAAGATTTATTGGTAATATCGTCACTGCATATTTACAGATGATATCTGATAAAAATGTATTTGTACGTTTTCTTCAAAACAAAGTGCGTTTGAAGAAAGAAAATCTTATGATTGATTGAAAATGACTGTTTTAAATACTATTCCGCAAATTCAGGTGTTTTTAGAAATTTTCTTTGTTATCGCTGAAATTTATTCGTTCTTTATAAAAAAATGTTAAGTCAAGTCATTAAATATCAAATCAACTTAGCCAGCTTTTGTGTATATTCAATAGTGATTTTTCACCTAACAGGTAAGTTCAAAAGTCTACATATTGTCATTTCAAAAAATTCAATTATATTGTACACGTTATTTTCAACAAAAATAGTTCCATTAAGTTTTTACAATAGTTTGATACTTTTTAATAAAAAATTTATTAAAACATTAATTTAACCAAAAAATTTGAGTAAATAAAAATAGTCCATTACTTTGTATTTTTAACCACAAAATTTTTTATTTTTATTTTGGAAACCAAATGGAACATATTCCCAGACTCATTGATTTTTATTATTTAGCCGTGTAAATTGATGTGAAATTTTTCGTATGTATATATATATATATCTACAAGTTCTATGGATTTAATGTTATAACTAAGAGTATTATTTTATTATTATTTCATAAAATAGAATAAAATAATATATGAACAAAAATTATTTTAAATAAATTTCAAAGATATATTGGTACATCTTTAAAAGTTTAAACTTTAAATATGACTTTTTTCAAACAATTTTTAAAAAGTGACTATTCTATTACATTAAAAAATACACAACTGTTTGCGAATAAATTATTCTTTTTTGAAACTATTAAACAAAATTCATTTTTTAAAAAGCTATATTGCACGGTGCCTTGAAAATTTCATTAATAGTATCAAATATTTTCTGAAAATGATATGAATGGTTTTTAGGTAGAAATAATGGATACTATTAGCTTTTGCTGTTCAATTCATTAAATAAACTTTATTACAACAAAGTGTTGTAATAAAGTTTATTTAATGAATTGAACAGCAAAAGCTAATAGAATCCATTATTTTTACCTAAAATTACATGCTGTTGATGGAAGCAATAAAAACTATTTCATGAATAGTTTTTGCATAAATGGTATGGAAAAAACCAAATTTTTGAAGGTTCTTTCATTAAGAGCATGACAAAACTGTCCGCCTTCTAATAATATTTCCAATCTTAACTTCTGAATAAACGATGCGTTTAATCGAATTTCTTTTCTACAAAGAAAAAATTTGTAAGATTAAACTCTAATGCGGACAACTCAAGAAATCCACCAAAATATAATACATACAAAGTTATAATAAAAACTTTCAATATGTCGTATTTTAAGGTTAGGTTTGTCGAGTTTGATATCTAATTTCCAATCAAAGCTCATAAAAAAATAACAAGTCGAAATGATTTTTTATTCTAACAAAAATTATTGTATAAATATAGCTTTAGTGTGGACAAGTCATTATATTTGTTTAATTTAGGAATTTAAAAAGATATTGATAAAATAAAAAAAGCAAAACTTGATTGCTGCAGCTCCGACATGCCGTTAAATATAATTTAAACCACGCAAATAATTTTTAATAAAACTAAAACAAAAAATTTAAGAGCAGGTCGAGAATATTCGTCTTTTTCTAATCAAAGAATTGTTTTTTTTTTACAATAACTAATATAATCAAGAAAACGTTGAAAGACTTCAAATACATTTTATTTCGCATTTCTCATATATCATTCATATACTGAATGTTTAAATTTAAATAAATAAAAATTGTTTAAATATTGTGATTTTAACTGTTAAGACGTGCGCATTTTGCAGTATCGAAGTCAGTATAACTTAACAGTTAATTTATTTTCTCATTGTATAACATTGTGTGAAAATTCTTTCTTAATTTCAAACAAATATTTTATTAAAACTTTATTTTATGAATGCAATTACATTTATATTCAAAAATTTTAGATTAGGATTTTTAATTAGACCCTATGTTTTCTAATTATTTATATTATTTGTTCGAACAACATAAATATTTAGTACTGTACAACAACATATATTTTTAATTAAATGCTTTATATATTTGATTTAGCAAAACATAGGGTCGAATGACCAGTTACCGTTCCTTTAAGGTTCAGGCAGATACATTTTCTTCAATAAAACAAATCTCAAGGTGTCTCAAGGTCTTAAATCTCAACCTCCCTTGTGGTTGAAATTATATTTTATGAAAGAACCTTCGAAAATTTGGTTTTTTTCATACCATTTATGCAAAAACCATTCATATCATTTTCAGAAAATATTTGATACTATTAATGAAATTTTCAAGGCACCGTGCAATATAGCTTTTTAAAAAATGAATTTTGTTTAATAGTTTCAAAAAAGAATAATTTATTTGCAAACAGTTGTGTATTTTTTAATGTAATAGAATAGTCGCTTTTTAAAAATTGTTTAAAAAAAGTCATATTTAAAGTTTAAACTTTTAAAGATGTACCAATATATCTTTGAAATTTATTTAAAATAATTTTTGTTCATATATTATTTTATTCTATTTTATGAAATAATAATAAAATAATACTCTTAGTTATAACATTAAATCCATAGAACTTGTAGATATATATATATATATATATACATACGAAAAATTTCACATCAATTTACACGGCTAAATAATAAAAATCAATGAGTCTGGGAATATGTTCCATTTGGTTTCCAAAATAAAAATAAAAAATTTTGTGGTTAAAAATACAAAGTAATGGACTATTTTTATTTACTCAAATTTTTTGGTTAAATTAATGTTTTAATAAATTTTTTATTAAAAAGTATCAAACTATTGTAAAAACTTAATTGAACTTTTTTTGTTGAAAATAACGTGTACAATATAATTAAATTTTTTAAAATGACAATATGTAGACTTTTTAACTTACCTGTTAGGGAACAAATCACTATTGAATATACACAAAAACTGGCTTAGTTGATTTGATATTTAATGACTTGACTTAATATTTTTTTTGTAAAGAACGAATAAATTTCAGCGATAACAAAGAAAATTTCTAAAAACACCTGAATTTGCGGAATAGTATTTAAAACAGTCATTTTCAATCAATCGTAAGATTTTCTTTCTTCAAACGCACTTTGTTTTGAAGAAAACGTACAAATACATTTTTATCAGATATCATCTGTAAATATGTAGTGACGATATTACCAATAAATCTTAGTTCTACCAGGCTTTGAGTATTTTTTTCTTGGAAATATTTATTAATTATTTATTATGTACCTAAATTAATTAAGAATTTAAAATAGCATAAAAATCATCTGTAAATATTTTCCCTTTTACGGCAAGTGAATACAACTTGCGTATGAAATTTGGAACAATATAATTAAGGTAATCTAATGTTTAGTAATAACTTCATAAATATTATTATCTATAATCACATAAATTGTTTGTTAAAGAAAGTTATTTTCTTTCTCAATTTTTTATTTGTTTTATTTTTAGATTTGTTATAGATTTATTAGTATAGTTTTTTAACTATTTAACTTTAAGTGTCCTAATAAATCTAAAAATAAAAAAAATAATCAAAGATATTAAAGCATTAATAACTATAAATTTTTAAAAATAGTTCAAAATTATGAATTTGCATAATTACATGAACATTAAAAAAAATATATAAAAGGAAGTAAAAATTATCATTTTTTCAATGTTATTTATTAATCAAGCAAGTGTGTTCAAAGCGTTATCGCAATGCTTGAGATCGGCATTCAAAGCGAGCGACCACGCAATAAATCGCTGTGTTCGGATTCAGCTTTCTGTGCCGTAGACTACGGAGAGCCGTAGCGAGCGACAAAGCAGTTTAGTCGCTGGGCTTGTATTCAGCTTTCTGTGCCGTAGACTACGGAGAGCCGTAGCGAGCCACAACGCAGCTTAGTCGCAGCGTTCTGCTCCGATCAATGTAATCTTTTATACAGAAAGTTAGAATGATTGGCTGCGATATTGTTCCGCACTCTTATATTGCGATTTTCCGTTACTAATAGCTGTGAATGTTGTCCGAATCATTCACAACAATCGACTTCGAAGCGTTTGCATTCGGCTTTTTTTCAGTGTACTGTTTCGAAAGGATTTGAGCTCAGCTTTAATTTAAAAAAATTTTCAAGCTTGTCAATGCTAAAGAACTATGTGCGTTTAAAAATCTAATAACTTTTTTAGTGATTTTCTTTAATTGCCTGTAACTAGGGAAATATTGAGTGTTTGTGATTATAACTTTAGCTTTTTCCATATTTTACTATCTGAAAACTTATCCCGAAGTTTGAGTAAAATCCGTGATCCGGAGGTGTGACACACTCCTAGAAAATTGATCATTGATAACATTGAACGCTAACTGTGCAACTGGCTTTGGCCAATCTATTATAACACAAAAAGTAGATAAGCAGCAAGTCTATGGCTAAGTGCATGAGCAGCAAGAACACTACGTCTATTCACTTCACATGCATTATTCATAACACCCACTCTCTTGCTAGAGTTTATAGATGCTAATTCACCACAAGAATTACAAATTACATCAATTTTAAATCCTAGTCCTTGGAAAGAAGATTCCATAGATTGTATTTTATTATGGCACACATTACAGCACATAATTTTTTCAAACTCTGGAAATAGAATGTTGATATCAACAATTATATTTTTTGCCCTGGAACTTGAAAATTTTGTTCTTTTTATTTTAGAAAAAGAAGTAGAGGGGCTACTTCTCTTAGCTTCAGGAGAATTTTTTTTACTCCTACCAAGAAATTTCCTTGGCCTCTTTTTAGATCTTCCTGTGGATTTTTTATCTCGATGTTGGTTAACAAATCTGCCTCCTGTATCTCTTTGATTATTTGACATTTTTGAGGTTAGTAATCTTAATGTCAATTCAAGCTTTTAACGCTTCAAATACACTTTCTATTTAGATAAACTAGTCCAGGTGATCTACCTCAAAATTATGACAATTCATATATTATTTACGTGCAGAGTAAGGTTAGCAAAAAAGGGTAGAATTAGTAGTAACAAATAACGGGTAAAATAAGCAGGTCTGTAGCTACCCTTGCTGAGGGTGAGTCGGAGGTGAGAAGGGGTGAAAAATCGTTTTTTTACGATTTCCGGCGCAAATATTGCTTGTAGCGAAACAAGTTAGATAGAAAAGTTGTAGATAATAAAAAATCACACAACTTTTGTTTAGTGCATTTTTTTGTATAACCTCAAAATTTCGGAGTGAAACGAGAAAAAAAAAATTTATTTTTTTTTATTTATAACTCTGCCAAAGATGATCCAAACTTTATGAAATATAGTTTAGTAGTAGTTTTTTATATCCCAAAAAAGTACAATTTTTTTTTTTACGATAACTCAATTGGTTTTTCAGAAATTTAATATTTTCGAAAAAAAGACGTTATTTTCATGTAGCTGAAAAAGGGTTATTTCTTGCTCGAAACACTTCCAGAAGCGCTCATTTTTCTCGTAAACATTTCAACTTTCAGATAAAATAATAAAAATATACCTGTTCAACCAAAAAAAATCGTTTAAATCGCAAAAAACTGAAAAATAAAGGTATTTTTCTATTCATTTTTTAATATACGTCAAAATCAGATATTTTTTGTGGAAATTCTTTAAATAAATAAATGTTACTTATGAATGAATTATATTTACTTTATAAGACAATTGAATCATTCACATCCATCGGAATCAGAAGAAAAATTTTTCTTGTTCAAGAAAATGCAGGAAATTATAAAATAGTGGCAAAGATCATACAGTGACTTATTTTTCGATTCCTCAAACTTTCGCGCTTTTTTGAAATATAATATACTATACATACTATGCATGTACTATGTGAAGCATAGTCTGTACTATATATACACACCCAGGACGATGTTAGTAGTAACCTCGATCATCAGGTGGCGCGACAGTTAGGAGCGGCGAAAAATTTTCTATAGTGTATAGATACTAGACTACAGTAAATATATCTATCTGTGTGTTTAGGAACACATTCTAGTCTCTCTGGTCTCGGACTGAGCTGGCAATTTCGGAGCAGTATGCTTTACAACTGTCGTTGCTACTGTTACACTCAGTATTTATGTTAAAATAAACATCGATTTTTGTTTATTCAATTGAAATAAATAAGTGTTGTTTTAAGTGACAATCTTTAAAATTGTGCATTTCATCGTGAATATATGTTAATATATGTGTATGCCTTTTAAAACGATTGATTTTCAAATATACATGCCACCCGTATTTTGAAGTGTAGCATTTGTATATTTTGAAATGTATACTTTAATATAAACAATTTAAATATTAATTCAATTGATAATTAACCTTTGAATATTGTTTTCGTAGTAAAAAGATTTTTGTTTATTGGCCGATTTAATCTATTGTGTTTTGGCGAACACTTTAAGTCAGAAAACCGGAGGAAGGACAGACTATATATATATATATATATATATATATATAGTCTGTGTATTCTCTTATCCGTGTTTGTACAGCACAGGCTGTCGAAGCGTCGTTGCTCCGGTTTTCTGACTTGGAGTGTTCGCCAAAACACAATAGATTAAATCGGCCAATAAACAAAAATCTTTTCACTGCAAAAACAATATGTACCCATAGATAGTTATATATATATATATATATATATATATATATATATATATAGAGAGAGAGAGAGGTCATGAAATAATACATACATAATGTACTTGATAAAGTTTCATTATTTATTCACATTTATTTTATTTATTCCAAAAACAGTGAAACAATACGTCGTAAATATAAATATCTTTGAAATGTAATACAATATAATTTTTATCACAGGCTTCAAAGATGTCGGAAAATCCAGATTAAGTATGCATTTTATGCGGGGAGACCAAAGAAAGTAAGTTGCAGCACCTTCAAAAAAAAGCTCTTGGAACTTTAGTCAAATTTAGTAAGGTAAGAAAGGATAACAGGCACAGAACCTTTGAACAGTTAGAAAGCGCTTATGCTCACAAAAGTTGCAAAGAAAAGTATTGCAGAAGAAGTTCGATTGATGCAGCTGTGCAATCGACGAGCAAGAAAATTTCCGCAGGTATGAAAATTAATGTCGATGCAAAAACGTTCCATTTTGGCGAGAATTGTCTTTTTTGTGGCAAAAGTGCTCTTTATCCTAAAAAAGATATACGTTACGTACAGAGTTACGATACGGCAAATAAAATTAAAATAAAATTATAAGAACGGGATCCGTCGGAATCTTTCAATAAACTATTGCTTGCTCGATTAAAAAATGTTACAAGCTTGAAGGAAGCAAAGACACGGTATCACGTAAAATGTATGAATAATTTTTATACAGAAACTACACACGATACAGTTGGACGTCCACTTAGTAAAGAAACAACAGATTTTGTTAATTACTGCATTAATTTCATAGAAAATAATTTATATGACAGTCAATTTTCTGTAAATGATATTAAAGCAGATTTCAGTGGCAAAATTCCTGACGTGATCTCTGCAAGACCCAGATCGTTCTTATCACCTACGTTATTGGCGTTATCGGCAATGATGCATAAAAAGTATGCTTCAAAAGATTTAATAGAATCGTTGGATTATCTAGGTTTGTGCGTATCTTACCATGAAACAAAACGATTCGGAACATCGATAATGCATGATCCTGATAACCATACTTGTTCAGACGATTCATACGTTCAATACACTGCAGAAATGCAAGAAAAAGAAGAAGAAGAAAAAGCTAAAGATCGATCGCAATTAAAACGGGCAAAATACAATTAATGTTCTTGTACGTGATATTTGTACGTAAATATGTACATGTTAAAATATTGAAGTTTTGTGTTTTCTTGAACCAATAAAGATTTTTCTTATGATTCCGATGGATGTGAATGATTTAATTGTCTCACAAAGTAAATATAATTCATTTATAATAAGTAACATTTATTTATTGAAAGAATTTCCATGAAAAATATCTGATTTATACGTATATTAAAAAAAATGAATAGAAAAATACCTTTATTTTTCATATTTCGCGATTTTAACGATTTTTTTTGCTTGTACAGGTATATTTTTATTATTTTATCTGAAAGTTGAAATGTTTACGAGAAAAATGAGCGCTTCTGGAAGTGTTTCGAGCAAGAAATAACCCTTTTTCAGCTACATGAAAATAACGTCTTTTTTTCGAAAATATTAAATTTCTGAAAAACCAATTGAGTTATCGTAAAAAAAAAATTGTACTTTTTTGGGATATAAAAAACTACTACTAAACTATATTTCATAAAGTTTGGATCATCTTTGGCAGAGTTATAAATAAAAAAATAAATTTTTTTTTTCTCGTTTCACTCCGAAATTTTGAGGTTATACAAAAAAATGCACTAAACAAAAGTTGTGTGATTTTTTATTATCTACAACTTTTCTATCTAACTTGTTTCGCTACAAGCAATATTTGCGCCGGAAATCGTAAAAAAACGATTTTTCACCCCTTCTCACCTCCGACTCACCCTCAGCAAGGGTAGCTACAGACCTGCTTATTTTACCCGTTATTTGTTACTACTAATTCTACCCTTTTTTGCTAACCTTACTCTGTACGTAAATACTTATTCAATAAAAGGTAGGTTATCTGGACTATTATGGTACAGTATTATAATAAAAATGTTTTTTGTTAAAGAATATAATTTTTTTATCAGTTTGAATTTCGCGCCTAGAATTTGAATTTATTTTGTAGGGAGTTGACGCATGTCACTACTAGGTGGCGATGATTCGTTCTTTGCATTCTCATTAACGACTTGACGCGTTTAAAAATATAAGAAAAGGAAGATAAAAAATGAAGATGTTTAAGAAAAATTATTTTTTTCGATCTGTCATTGAACAGAATATTAATAATGGCATCACTGATTGTTAAAATAAAGTGCAAGGATTTAAAAGAAAGGCACGAAAAAGTTGTTTATGATGCTCCGAAAGTCCGCTTAAAGAATTAGGTGATCTAACGGAATCTTTGAAGCGCTTGTATCCAAATACTTCTTTCTCTAGAGAAGATAAAGTATGCCCTTCGTGTTACAAAATATTATTAGATGAAGTGAAAAATACGCCTATTTCATCGACTTCAAGCAGTCAACAATCTTCGGAAGATTTTATTCATAGTGAGGCTGTGGTAGAAGAGCTCAACGAGACTTCAAGTAATTTGAAATTAAACATTTCACCAATTAAAATGCCTCAAAGTATCAATATCAAGATGCGAGAATCTTATGCTCTCCAAAAAAGAAAACAAATGAACGATGCATTTGATTCACAAATAGCAAATAAAATGATGAAAGTCTACGATATGACGGATTTGCCCGCATTGAGTGAAAATAATGAATGTAAAACAAATGATAAATGGCCTGAGAATAATAAAATTGCATTAGATAATTGTTCAAATTTTCTTGAGAAAGTGCGATTGTTGAGTATTATACCAAGTGATATTTCCAAAGATTATTTATTAATAGTTTTACCAAATGTAACTATTTATATGATTGATCAAGCACGATCATTGGTAAATAATAAAAAAATTTACAAGCAGTCTGAGAACTATTGTGGCCATTCTTTGGATAGTGAAATTGTAATAAAAGTAAAGGATTATTATCTGAACGATAATAATTGTTCTCGTCAAAGTGCAAATAAAAGCGACACAGTATCTATCCAAGAAAATGGTATAAAAACTAATAAAGTCAAACGCTTTTTTAGGCAAAGTATAAAAGAAATATATCAATTATTTAAAGACAAAAATCCTGAAATGAAAACAAAAATTGGTAAATCAACATTCTACGCTTTGAGACCGAAGTGGATTATACCACATCCACCCACCGAGTCGTGTCTTTGCGTTTACTGCGAGAATCTTGAACTTATGTTAGATGCATTGAATAATTATAAAAAAGAGAATAAACAAGACATTGCAGATTTGGAATTGAAAATATGTTCTTCACTTTTTTGTTCAAAAGATGATATGAAATGTGTACTAAGAGAATGTAAAGAATGTTCCATTGGAGATTCTATTGATTTACAAATAATTTCTTTGACAGAAGAAGATTTATATTAAGAAATAATTTATGGTGTTTGGGAAAAATCAAATTTACTGAATAAAACTAGCACAGTTGAAAATTTTTTAATAGAGTTAAGAGAGCGTGCTCTCACCGTGAGAGCTCATAACTTGGTCAAAGAAATTCAACGTATAGCAATTAAAGAGGTTAAACTTTTAGCGAAAAATAATGACTTCCAATTAGTTATTCATGTCGATTTTGCAGAAAATTGGACAGTTCTGCTTCAAAATGAAATTCAATGCTATCATTGGAGTAAAAACCAAATATCAATATTTACGTCAGAATGCTATTTTGGAAATGATAAAACAGTCAGTTATGTCACCGTCTCTGACGATATTAAACATGGTTCGTCTCATGCCCTAATGGCTATAAATTTAACTATTGACAACTTAAAACAAAAACATATTGCGCAAGATCTTGATGAAATCATAACCATTTCCGATGGAGCTGCCAGTCATTTTAAAAATAGATATAAATTCTATGAGCTTCAAAACTCAATAGTAAACAGAAAATGGCTTTTTTCTGCAACAGGTCATGGTAAAAGCGCTTGTGACGGTATTGGTGGTTTAGCTAAACATTATGCTACGACGCATAATCTGTCCAAGAAGAGTGCAGATTTTATTAGAAACGCTGAAAATTTCGCCACTCACGTATCAAAATATACTCCGTCGATTAACATTCTTGTTATCCGCAAGGATGAGTTAGAAGCTTTTCGACAGACAAAAAAAATGGAATGGTTAGGGAATGCAAAAGAAATTAAAGGTATTCAAAAGATTCACTGTAGGAAAAGTGAACGAAACCAAATCTACGCTGCCAAAACTTCGAGACATGAGTGGCAAGAAGTAAATTGAAAGGTTTTATTCAAATTCAGATTTTCTTATTCACATTAGTTCTCAATTCATTAGTGTTCATTTCTTAGTTGTATCGCATATTATTTGTTTATTAAAAATGACCAAATAATATATCTTAGTATTTAAAAAATTCACCTTTTCGAAATTCGAAATTCAAATTCTAAATTCAAAATTCAAAGTAAATATATTTATTTAAAGTTTCAGCATTTTTTTTTTAAACTTTAAATCGTCATAACTTTGGTTCTAATTGATCAAAATATTCGATCCGGGGTTTATTTCAAAGATTATTGTTGATATTTTTGATATATTAATAAATAAAAGCATAAAAATAGTTGTAAGAACACGTAAAGTTGGAAAAATAGTACGATGCACCATGGTATCAATGTTTGAAAATCGAAAATATGAAAAAAACGTTTAAAAATCTGTTAAAAAAAAATAAGGCAAAATCGCACATTCTCACCTACCCTCAAAGTTAGTATTTTTTATGTATGAAATAATATAAAAATTTCAAAAAAAAAAATATAGTTTTTGACAAAATCGTGTTTAAAAAAATTCGCTTTTTTCGGTTTTTCGTAAATAACTTAGTGAGATCAAATCGTATTACAAAAATCGAGATTGGATTCAAAACTAGACAGAATTCCACACACTTTCGTTAATAGGACGCTTCAAAAGGTTAAAAATCGACGGAGCTATAGTCATTCAAAAGTAGAGGTTCATTTTCAATTTTTGAATTTTCGTTTTTACATCCAACACTAAAATTGTTGTAGTAAAAAAATAAAATTTTTGAGCGTTCTACGAGGTAAATGTTATCTCCATATACATAATAGAAGGTATTTTTATTACTTAGAAGAAAAAAAAAATTCGATCAGTGACCTGGTTTAGAGACAAGCTTGGCACTGCAGCGATCTACGTAGACGCTGCGGAGGCTCTCGTGAAAGAGACGATGAGTCTCATTCACAGAGCTTGTGATGCATCTATGCCGCGCAAGGGATCGCGACATCATAAGCGTCCAGCGTATTGGTGGAACGACGAAATCGCTAGAACCAGGTCAGAAGCTCTCAGTCTCAGAAGATCATCACAGAGAGCAAGAAAGAAGAACTTACCAGCAGCAGATCTTTTGTCTGCGCAATACAGAAACGTGCATAAATAGCTTCGTAAGAAGATCAATCGGAGCATAGCACAATGCTGGAAAGATCTGAGCGAAGACGTCAACAGAGAGGTGTGCGGCTTGGCCTACAAGATTGTGACCAAGAAGCTTAACGCCGCCCCCACGTTGCCATTTGAAGAAGAGACCATGGCGAACATCGTAAACCACTTGTTCCCTACGCATCGACCACTCGAAGAACAGGAGAATACAGGAGAACCAGAAGAGATCCCGCTCTTTACAAGCGGAGAGCTACAGATAGCTGCAAGAATGATAAAAAACAATAAGGCACCTGGCCCTGACGGAATACCATCCGAGGTCCTTAAATGCATAGCAGTGAAAGCGCCATCTCTCTTGTTGAACATGTACAACGTGTGCCTTCAGACGGGTGTGTTTAGCACTCCCTGGAAGATTGCACGTCTTGTGCTGATCAACAAAGGAAAGGGAGGTGATGCCCGGCATCCATCGTCCCACAGGCCACTGTGCATGTTGGACGAGGCAGGGAAGCTATACGAGAGGCTGCTTAAACCACGATTACAAGGAGCTGTACAGGCGGCTGGCGATCTCGCTGACAACCAGTATGGCTTCAGGAAAAAGCGGTCTACCGTAAATGCAGTAGAAGAAGTAGTAAAGGTAGCAAAAGAAGGATGGACTGGGAACCATCATTCCCGTCTTATTGCGTTTCTAGTCATGCTGGATACGAAAAACGCTTTTAACTCAGCAAAATGGCCTGATCTCCTTGCTGCGTTAAAAGAGTTTAATGTACCAGAATACCTTATGCGAGTGATACGAGACTATCTGAGAAACCGTATCCTCCGCTATGAGACAGAAGAAGGCTGGCGTGAAAAAGACCTTAGCGCAGGCGTGGCACAGGGCTCGATCTTCGGCCCAGACTTCTGGAACATCCTGTTCGATGCATTACTCAGACTTGCAATGCCGGATGGGGTGAAAATGTTCGCGTACGCTGATGATGTCGCTTTAGTCATCACCGCGAAAAACGCAAACATTGCCCAGCGCATACTAAACACGGCGATGGGAAGAATCTCCGAGTGGATGGTGAAACATGGTCTCGAAATAGCGATGGCCAAAACAGAAATAGTGCCCTTAACCTGGAAACACATCGACATTGAGTTTCCCATGACAGTAGGCACAAACGTGGTACAGACAAGGAAGGAGGTGACGTATCTTGGCATAAAGCTAGATGCAAAACTAACTTTTCTGTCGCACCTAAAACACGTCGCCAATAAAGCGATGAAGAAAACGTTGCAGTTAAGTCGTCTTATGGCCAATACCAGCGGCCCGAAATCAAGCAAACGACGACTTTAAATGACAGTCACGACGTCCATCTTATTGTACGGCTCTGAAATATGGGCTGACCAAATGAGTAAAGAGACGCACAGAAACGTACTATCTTCTGTTCAAAGGAGAGGGGCTCTTAGAGTCACCAGCGCATATCGCACTGTCTCGGGACCTGCGGTGCTAGTCATCGCGGGAATCGTCCCGATCGAATTACAGGCTATGGAACGCAAGCGAACCTACGAACGGAAGAAAATAGAAGACGAAACTGCAATCGTTCAGAAAGAAGAAAGACAGGTTACCATGGAAACCTGGCAAAAAACATGGAATCAGATGGTAAAAGGCCGATGGACCCACGTGCTCATTAGGGAGCTGGCTCCATGGGTCGAGAGACGATACGGGGAGGTCAACTATTACCTCACCCAGTTCCTTAGTAACCACGGGTATTTCTGGGCTAATCTCAGTAAAATGGGAAAGACCCAGAACCCGGGCTGCATCTTCTGTTTCGCGGATCGCGACGATGCGTATCATACGTTTTTCGCCTGCCATCAGTGGAACGAAGAAAGACGCCAGGTTGGGAGGATAATTGAAGCATTAACGCCATATACCATCCTCAGTGAAATGATGTCGGCCAAAGAAAAGTGGGACGCTATGGCACTATTTGTCGAAAGCGTCCTAAGAAAGAAGAAACCGTTCTTAGATAGGGCAATCGAACTAAGTACGAATGAGGCGCGGGGAGTCAGGCTTATACCTCACCATAACCTCGAGGCAGTAGCCGGTCCCATAGATTCGGGTGAGGAGGGTGACGACGAGGATTCGTCTTAACGGCGAAAACAAATCGTGCACCCAGGAAATATTTGAGATAGCAGCAAAAGCTCCAGCTTTAGCTGTGGTATGAATGAGGGTCGTTGTAAATAAGCGCGAGATTAAGTGTGAGTATGAGTCAGACGCGGTAGAGAGGATAGCCCCACAAGAGGCATAAGATCGATCTCAGAACAAGAGAATCAAGACTGAAGAGAAAATTATGGACTGATTTTGCTCCTTTACAGAGCCAGTCCATACTGTACTATATATATGCGATTGATTTATGCTCCCCTTTACAGAGCCGATCGCCAGGCAGAAGATAGCCTTTTAAATCATGTTGCTTATGAGGCATAAATCTATATTATTGCAAATCTGTATATTTACAGATAAAGTCAGGAGGAAGATGGTCCAAAAGACTTAGAACGCGGTGCCACCCTGAAGTAATGTGATAAACAGTCCCGGGGTGGAACAACGCCGTGAGTGGAGATTGGAGAATCCCCTGCACGTCCAATGACTGCATTTTTTTGCTATCATTAGGCAGGCAAGGGAATCGCGTAATTTTAGAGGTTTGCTAGTACATCTAGAACCCCTCTCAACCGTCTGTACTCTGTTCCCGGATATCTATCCAGGCTCAGCGAACTGACGGCAGTCTGAAAACAGATTTTTTTCATTCAACCAATCTATAAATAAAAAAAAAAAAAAAAAAATTATTATTATTATTGTTATTGTTATTGTTATTGTTATGGTTATGGTCATCGTCATCGTCATCGTCATTCTCATTATCATTATTATTATTATTATTATTATTATTATTGAAGATAACGGGTAGGTAGTTCTATAAGAATAAAGCTACCTAATGTTGCCTGGGCCGAAGGCCCTTTGCAACCCCAAGGTTTAGTCCCACCAGCAACTCCTCACCACAACCTTATGGATGGGTTCCGGACAGGTGCGGTTAGATATATTTAAATAGGCAATGTTTCGTGATCTCTTTGCGTAAAGAAATCACATTATTCAAAGAGATCACCTTAATTTTATTAAAATCAGAACACTCCTTTTGTATGTGTTTCATTCTAGCTGTCACTAGTTCCTCACACTCACAGAGGATGTGCTGAGTCGTCTCCAAGGCGGTCCCGCAACATCTGCATGCAGGAGAACTAGCCACTTTCATGTTGTACATGTAGTAATTTAATTTACCATGCCCTGTCACTATTTGTGCGACTATGTTTGTATCTTTTCTGCTTAGGTTCGGACCTCGTGCCAACCACGCGTGATCGGGATCATCACCCAGCAGAGCTTCAGCTTGTTTGCAACCTGGTGTATTCCTCCAGGTTGTCCTATGTTGTGTCTCTCGCCATTGACACATTCTTTCTTTAATTTGGCTCATCTGAATTCCCAACGCAGGTTCAGGGCCAGTTAGTGGTGTTTTTGCAGACAGTTTTGCTAGGTCGTCTGCTACCCTGTTGCTTTTGATTCCTACGTGATTAGGAACCTAGTAAAGTTTGGGTTTCCTGCATCTTTTTCCTAAAATATTTAGTGAGTTGATGCATTCCTCTACCAAGCTAGACTTAGTTTTGTAGGTTTTTAAGGCCATGAGTACCCCTTTGCTATCCTAACAGATGTTCACTATGTCTTGGTTGTTCGCATCCAGTGCTAACTGAGCACAGATTAGTATGGCCACCAGTTCTGCCTGAAAAATTGAAGCCTGCTTGCCTAGCAGTACCATAGTACCCTTCCCAAGCCTCCTTCGGTAGAGGCCTGCTCCAGTACTATTTGCGGACTTTAATCCATCTATGTACCAGATGTCGCCTGAGTTCCGTATTCTGTCAATATCTTTTTCTGACAGCTAGTCTTCTCTGGTTGGGAAAATCATCTCGAATTTATTGTCAAAGTGATATGTCGTCACCATCAGATCTGACCTCATCTTTAATAGTACATCCCGTTTAAGGCAAGGAGGGTTAGTGTGTTCACCTCTTACTGTCCACATGTTAAGAGCAATCAGTCTGCATGCAGACCTTGTAGCAGCCTCTTGTACATATAGTTGTGGGGGTGCCACTCCCATTAAAAATCCCATGAGAGTAGTCCTCATTGCCCCTGTCATGGCTCTCAGGACAAGTTCCCTTAGCCTAGCTAGGAGCTTCGCTGTTGTAGTTTGGCTGGTGTGTTTCCACCAAACCACTGCTGCGTAAGTTAGTCTAGGAATGAGGATTGTCCTAAAGATCCACAGGATGGTTGAGGGTTTCAACCCCCAATTCCTTCCAATAGTTCTCCTGCAAAGCCAAAATATATTGGTGAGCTTCCTGCAGCGCTTTTCTACCTGGGGTTTCCAGTGTAGCTTGCTGTCCAGTATTTTATTTTCTTCAATGTTTGTATTTATATTGTGTTTTATATTTTGTATCATTTGCACTTTTACCGACAAAGAGAGTGCATTGCATTTGGGTCTCAGATTTTCTTCTAGCTGTGGGATCTTTTTTCTTACATAAAATCATGAAAAAAGTCGCGTCTGTTCGGTCCGACGCTCGATTTTTTCCGAGTCATGAGCAGTTTTGTCTGTTTTGTTGAAAAATTTGCATCAGCTTTATAATTTTAGAGTTTTCGAACTACTTATTCTATAAGGTTGTTACTGATTGCATATTAAAGTTCTGATTAAAACCTTTCGATTAGAAAAAAAACGTGTCCAAAAAACTCAAGCTGCTAAAAAGTTATGAGGGAATAAAAATAGCGCAAATATTTAGCTGAAAATATGCATAGAAAATTAATGCAACATTTTAGTCAGAAATTCATTTCAATTTTCATCTCTTCATAAGTTTTTAACAACTTGAGTTTTTCTGAACCCGTTTTTTTTCTAATTGACAGGTTTTAATCTCAACTTTAATATGCAATGAGTAAAAATCTTATAGAATAAGTAGTTTGAAAACTGTAAAATTATAAAGCAGATGCAAATTTTTCAACAAAACAGACAAAACGGCTCATAACTGAAATGAAAAAATCGAGCATTGGACCGAACGGACGCGGCTTTTTTCATGATTTTATTTTTTTTTGCCAGGGTTGATAGACAGTTTGTTAGTTTTGTACCAGTTCCAAACTCTGTCCAGTGCCGCCTATAATGTATCTGCCAGCTGTTCGAGAACGCCCTCTCACCATTATCATTATATCATCGGCATATCCAATGATATGGCATCCGCTTTCTTTAACACAGGTTAAAGCATCTTCTGCCACTAAGTTCCCTTCTAAGGGGGAGATCACACTACCCTGAGGATAGCCATTTGCGACTGTACCTCTGACCGTAGTGTCACCCCTAGTTACTTCCAATAATCGGTGACTCAGTATATCACGGATCCAGTCCATGATCATGGCCGGCACTCCTTTGTTCTTGGCTGCTTTGAAAATAGCCTCTGTTGGGGTATTGTTGAAAGCCCCCTTTACATCCAGGAGGGCTCTTATGGCGGATCCTCCTGCTTCTATTTATTCCGCGATTAATGGCACTGCTTTGCCCAGTGCTGTTTTGGTAGATTTCCCTTCTGTGTAGACGTGTTGTTCTGGTAATAGCGGATTCTGCGTAAGAACCGTCTCCTTGATGTCACTGTCGATGAGCCTTTTCATCGACTTGAGCATAAAGGACATCAGACAAATCGCTCTGAAGTCCTTTGCCGTGGAGTAGTTGCTTCTTCCTGGTTTTGGGATGAACACTACTCTTGAATTCCTCCAGTTTTCGGGTGTGTAACCCAGCTACAAACAGGCTCTCGCCAGTTTCACGAATGGACCAACGATAACCTCCGTGCATTGCCGAAGCAAGACTGGGTACACTCCGTCCACTCCGGGAGACTTAAACGGCCCAAAGGAGAACCAGGACCACCTGACACAGTCTGAGGAGACAATCCTAGCCGCAAGCTTCACCCTAGCTTACTTATCAGTGGGTCCACCGCGACCAGGACCCCAATTCACCCTTAAAGGGTTATCGGGTTGATCACTCTCCCCACCCTTCAGGTTAATAAAACCCGGAAAGTGCATCCTCAACAGGCAGCCCAATGTCTCCACGTCCGTCACTTAGTTACCACCCTCTGGAAGCCTAATGGCACCCAACCATGCCTCCGGATTCTGTGCAAATAGTTTGTCCAGTCGAGATGCCTCCGAAACTTGCTCCACTTCTGAACAGAACTTTCTCCGTCCTTCCGTGTGGGCCCTTCCGTATTCCTTTTGCTTGTTCTTCTACTTCTGGTGAGGTAACTCCGCTTTGGATTTTTGGCCTTTTTGAACAGTCTTTTGACTGCCTCCTTAAGAGTTTACAGTTTGTGGTTCCTCCATGGAGACTCATACTTTGTCCTTGCTTTCTTGAGAGGACAGCTTTTGGAGCATGTCGAGATGATAGACGGTGGGAGCATTTCCGCTGCCCCTTCTATCTCTTCACTATTCTCAATATTTTTAAGGAATTCTCTCATCGCTATTGAGAGTTCCTTTTCGTATGTACCCAAGTCCGTATTCCTTGGGTTCTTAATCCATTTGACCTCCTGAAACCGAAAACAAATATTAAACGTGATCTGTGCATGATCAGAGAGCATCAGTTCTTCCGACACTCTCCAATTCTGCATAGCATGAACAAAGTTTTGTGAACATAGTGTTAGGTCGATCACCTCTCTTCTCTTTATATTAAAGAAGGTAGGTTCCGAACCCCTATTAAGAATATCTAGTTCCGTGGTGGCTAAGTACTCAAGTAAAGCCGATCCTCTAGCATTCGTGACCCTGCTGCCCCACACCATATGGTGCGCATTAGCATCACATCCCAAAACCAGAGGGAGCCCCCTCTCGCCACAATAGTCCACCAACTCAACTACCTCTTTCGTAGGAATTTCTTCCTCATAGGGGAGGTAGACTGAAGCTAGCACTACCTCCTTTGAAACACCTACTATGGAGGTTTTCATCTTAGTAGCTACTATATCTCGAGTAATTACTGCCATAAGTGGCGTGTTTTCCAGACTTTTGATCCAAATGCACGCTCTAGGTTTGACTGCTATTGGATCTCTGACAATTTTGTCACCTCTTCCAAGTCCTTTAATTGAGCCTTTGATGGTCCATAGTCCTTATATGAATGATACATATGTGTGCGCCGCAGACTGACTCCTTGCAAGTAGAGCTGAGGAGTCTTTACTGTGGTGCAAGTTAATCTGAGTAATTTTAAGAATCTCTTTCATTTGGAAGTTCCCCTATTGATTACTTAATGCTTCCACGGTCTTGGCAGAGTATCTAACTTCAACTCTGTACATACCGTAGTAAGCTTTGTTGTCTGATGAACTCAGACTTTTAAGAGACGATTCGGAAATGCCTACTGTAAGCAACATTTCCTCCTCGTCTAACTTACCTTCAAACTGCTCTACCGTTGACCCTTGGTCCGGTTGCGTCCTTTGCTGGATCTTCGGTTCTGCTAGACCCTGATGTTGTTGCAGTTTGATTGGCTTTCGGGATTCCGACACCGCGTACAGCCTCCAGCCATCCACCTTGAGTGATGGATAGAGCCTTCTCAGCCTCTTCAGCGCAACTCCCGGTTCTACCTTTGAGGATAGCTGGATCGTGGCCCTAATCAGACGCTGGAGGAGCTCAATCCCCCCTACTCTGAAGGTGGGAGCACCTGGCGGACTCTTCTCACCCATCTGCCGCATAAACCACTCCCTGCTGAATCGGTCCACTGGCACGACGACCATTACACTGTTCTTCACCATAAAGTCTTCGAACCTTGACAGTTGCCCGTCCTCTATTTGGTCTACCCGCTCCTCAATCACCTAGCGGAGATTTGTCAGATCGCCTGACGAGAAGCACTTATCTGGATACTCCACCGGAACCACCACTACCGTGAGTGGGTTTTTTCTCTGCGCAATCGACAGAGAGCCTTCTTCCGGTCGATAGTTGTTCCTTTTAGGGGGTCTTTGCCCCTCTGGTGGAGTATTGCATGAAGTTTTGGGTCTTTTGACCCCTTTGATTTAAGAGGGAGTCAAGGGAAAGAGGAGGAGGTCGTGCCCTCTTGACGTTTTTTCCTCCTCTGCTCGCTCCCCATTCTCTTCGTTTTATTAGCAGTTCCCCTTTCCAGGTTCACCGGCGTAATTTCGGTTTTCCCTTCCAGGTTTACCGGTGTGTTACCGGTTCCCTTTTCCAGGTTCACCAGCGAATTAGCAGACACTGGTTGGGTCACCAGCTCATGTTGAGCGGTTCTCCTTCCTTTCGCACTACCAGGTTGCGTGAGATTTTGTTTTTGTGTATTTTGAGTAACTTCTATTTGAATCCCACGAGTAGCTAGGGAAAGATTGGTCCACCTCCACAGAGCCCCGCGTGCAAAGGTAAGGCATTAATACTCGTAGAGGGCGCCCGGTATCTACAAGGCACCGTTTAAGACCCACTGTGACCCCTGGGCCACGAACAACATCGGCACGGTTTGCATTACACCTTCAGTCAGGGGGTGATGTATTTTTATTAATACCCGATATCTCTCCACCACCAGAGAGGGTCGGGGTGTTGTTTCTTGGTCACCTTGGGCTGCTGCGCCATCCTAGATTCAGCTAGGCGAACCCTTGGGCTGACGATGCCAAGCCGGATTTCCCGTGCCCCTACCGCCTGTACCCCAGGCGCCCCGCGGCTCTCAACCGTCAGGATCCCCAGAAGCTGTCAGTGCCAGCAACACGAGCGCCCCCCACCCCACGTCCCCAGAGCCTGCCTGGCAGGATGGGACAGAAGCAGAGAGGCACCGATCCAACATCCCCGGCACAAGATCTTAGGCTTCCAAGCCTCCAAGGCAAGCTTTCCCACCGTCCTCTTACGAGGCACCCCACAAGGCCCTACGACCCCTAGAAGAAGATAAATGCTTTTAATATATTACGAATATCATTAATATTCTGATTTTCGTCAACGGGTACTTTGAGTTTATTGCAAATTTCAATTAATTGTATTTTTGTTTAATTTAATATCCAAGCAGTTTCCTGTAATTGACATTTTTTCATATCCGTCCAATTAATTTCATTCATTGAATTTGAGATATTATAGGTTTTTTTTATGTATCATAAAAATTTGACCAATTTCAGTATACTTAATGATGTAAACGTAATACCTGTTATCCAATACAAATGGTATGATATTGCTGAGTCAAGAATTTAGATTGACCTCATTTTGTTTTATAAAATCAGAGAATGTTGTACGATTGCTGACTAATGTTTTGAGTTTTATACATTGACCTTTTGCTGTTGTTGATGTATCGTAACAGAAAGATTTTTTACTGAGTTTGTACTTTTACAAGTTCGATACACTTTGTAATATTTTAATGATCGATGTTTACTTTTAAATACAGTTTATTTATTTTATACTTTATTAAAATGTTATATTGATAATTTTGCTTGTTAACCGTGAATTTTAATATATCTTATATGTGTATCACTTTTGTTGATGTAGTTATTTTAACTTATGTTGCACTTTTGACTTTTTCATTCATGTATTGATTTATAAATTCATTTGTGCATCGATTTTTTTTATTTTCTTCAATGTTTGTATTTATATTGTGTTTTATATTTTGTATCATTTGCACTTTTACCGACAAAGAGAGTGCATTGCATTTAGGTCTCAGATTTTCTTCTAGCTTTGGGATCTTTTTTCTTACATAAAATCATGAAAAAAGTCGCGTCCGTTCGGTCCGACGCTCGATTTTTTCCGAGTCATGAGCAGTTTTGTCTGTTTTGTTGAAAAATTTGCATCAGCTTTATAATTTTAGAGTTTTCGAACTACTTATTCTATAAGGTTGTTACTGATTGCATATTAAAGTTCTGATTAAAACCTTTCGATTAGAAAAAAAACGTGTCCAAAAAACTCAAGCTGCTAAAAAGTTATGAGGGAATAAAAATAGCGCAAATATTTAGCTGAAAATATGCATAGAAAATTAATGCAACATTTTAGTCAGAAATTCATTTCAATTTTCATCTCTTCATAAGTTTTTAACAACTTGAGTTTTTCTGAACCCGTTTTTTTTCTAATTGACAGGTTTTAATCTCAACTTTAAGAGGAGGTCACGTATCTCTGTCCTTTTTTAATAAAAGAATTGAGTTTTTTACAGAAACTAATAACTTTAGCAAAAAATGAAAAGAAAGCCGCATCTCGTAATAAAAAAAGAAATATTTTCTCTGATTAGAAAGAATTAATTTTATTGCTTTGTTTTCAAGAAAACCTTGAAAAACTTAAATCATAGAGGTTAGGGTGGACAATTTGGTTTTTCAAGGTTTTCTTGAGAACGAAGCAATAAAATTAATTTTTTCTTATCAAAGAAATTATTGCTTTTTTTGATACAAGATGCGGCTTTCTCTTCATTTTTTGATAAAGTTATTAGTTTTTGTGAAAAAATCATTTCTTTGATTAGAAAAGGACAGAGATACGTGACCTCCTCTTAATATGCAATGAGTAAAAACCTTATAGAATAAATAGTTCGAAAACTGTAAAATTATAAAGCAGATGCAAATTTTTCAACAAAACAGACAAAACGGCTCATAACTGAAATGAAAAAATCGAGCGTTGGACCGAACGGACGCGGCTTTTTTCATGATTTTATGTAAGAAAAAAGATCCCAAAGCTGGAAGAAAATCCGAGACCCAAATGCAATGCACTCTTCTTGTGAGTAAATTTATTTATTTTCAATACATTTCAATTAAGAGTCGGCCGTATCGCTCTGTCCTTGCCTAATCTAAATTTTCGTTATAATAAATAAATTAAATATTTATATACAATTTAAGGGATGAGCGCAATAGCGCAAAAGACAAGCAAACGATTCTATTTTATGAAAAAATATCAAATTTTCATTATCTTTCAAGTAAAGTACGAAACGGAAAACACAGTCAAACACAACCTCATATTTTCCGTTTCGTACTTTACTTGAAAGATAATAAAAATTTGATATTTTTTCATTAAATAAAATCGTTTGCTCGTCTTTTGCGCTATTGCGCTCACCCCTTAAATTTGTATATAAATATTTGATTTATTTATTATAACGAAAATTTAGATTAGACAAGGACAGAGCGATACGGCCGACTCTTAAATTTCTCTTTTCTTTTTGCTTTCTCATAGAGAAAGCATTGTATCGATAAAAAAATTTTTTTTCTATTTTTTCATTAAATTGTACATATTTGAACTCGGTGAGTCGAAAAAAGTGGTTTCCAGAAAATGTCTGTATTTATGTGTGTGTGTGTGTGTGTGTGTGTGTGTGTGTGTGTGTGTGTGTGTGTGTGTGTGTGTGTGTGTGTGTGTGCGTGCGTGCGTGCGTGCGTGCGTGTGTGTGTGTGTGTGTGTGTGTGTGTGTGTGTGTGTGTGGATGTATAAATTCAGTTAGTAAACTGTATTTCGAGAACTACTCGATGGATTTGCTTCTAATTTTGCATGGAATTTAGTTTTGTGACTAACTTGCTGGGAAGCTATTGATAATTGATTCTTGTAGCGTAGTTTTCATTTTAAAGTTTAAAAAAAAAAAAAAAAAAATTCGATTTTTCGTTTTTTGTTTTTTTTTTGTTTACTACTCGATGAATTTGCTTCAAAATTTGCATGGAATTTATTTGTGATTGCCCGGATAAAATAAATTTTTAAAAACTGATTTTCTTAGCTTAGTTTTAATTTTAAAGCATTTTGAATTAAAAAAAAAAAATGTTTCTATTTATTAAGCCAATAAAATCTCAAGAACTACTCGATGGATTTACTTCAAATTTTCCATACAATTCAATCTTTTGATGAACTGGTGCGGAAGCTATTGAGAATTGGTTTTCTTAGTGTAGTTTTTTTTTAGAATCATTTTAAGAATTTTAAAAAAATTTTTATTTTTCATTTTTTTTGTATTTTACGTAAACTACTCGAAGAATTTGTTCGAAAAGAGTACCCCCCGTTAAGATAGGTAAAATGCCCTCCCTCATATATTTCAAAACTGATATTTTTTCTTGTTTTTATAGTAATTAAGATTAGGTTTTGTTATATTTATAGTTTCCTAACACATACCCTAACCAAAAAATACATAATTTTATATAATTTTTTTTATATCTGGAAGGATAAATGATATTAATCCCGCGAAAATCATATGACTAGGACTTAACACTCTCTTCAACTGTGATTTTTTGCGAGTCCTAGAAAGCAGTTTTTCTAACCTAAAAATAACATTTAAATCATAAAATCTCCGTAACTTTGCTCAGGGAGGGGCTACAAGTAATTTTCTGGGCTTAAAATTTGTATTTTTAAAAAACAAATAAAGTTTATGATGACCAAAAATTCGATTCTGGCATGGCGCCATGGCGAAAAACTCGAAAAACCATTTTTTCATAGGTTTTCTGTCGGTTATTGGTCTCTAGCAACTCACAAATCATTTTTAGAGAAAAAAACATAGCTTTATTGAATTCTACGTGAAAAAATACATTGAAAATGTGCATGATTACTTTAGGAATACTTGGATGCTGTTACAAAACAATTAAAAAAATAAAATAATTCTGAAATTATTACATAGCTACTTTGCGTCGTTGCTGCATTTTATGTTTTTATGACTTTGGTCATCTCTTCAGAGTCTCAAAGCTACTATTCAATGTATTCATCGGCAAATGACGTCCACTGTACGCGAAAAACAGAGACAAATACTAGACAGATAATTATAACTCCTATATATACATATATATATATATATATATATATATATATATATATATATATATATATATATATATATATATATATATATATATATATATATATGTTACGACCGGATTTGGTTCGGTCATTGAGTTCACAAAAAGAAATAAATTTCTTTTTATTGGGAACCAGTTTGTAGTCCCAGGACTTACCCGTCACCTTTTAATTAAATATTTATTAAAATATAATTTTAATTTAGTTTTAAAATAATCAAATTTTTATAAAAAAAGTTAATAACAAGTTTTAATTACTTGAATAAATTCCTCTTTTTGTGTTTTCTTTTATTTTTAATTTAATAATTAATACACATGCTACTTATTATATATAATAATTTTCCTTACGATTAAATATTCCAAGAAGAGAAGGAGAAGATATATAAATGTATCCCTTGAAGTTCCGTCCTTTAATCTCCGCTTAGATTAACTTATTCCTACACGGTTAAGTTATCCGTGGCCAGATTAGTTTAGATTCTTGAACTCTTGGTCGTCCAGCGTTCAGCTTTTTTTATACGTTTACGTCGTCACTTGCACTTGTTTGTCTTTTTTTTTTTCACTAAATATTTACTGATTTAATTTTTGCAAAAATATTTATCTGTTTAAATGCAAAAATTGTAGTTTTATATTTTCTATACTATAATTTTTCTTTCTATTAGCGAAGTAGGTTTCTAAGCTACTTCCTAATGAATTTTATGATAAATAAAATTGATTCAAAAAAATAAACTAACACTGACTTTATCTCAGAGGGCCAGCAGAGCCGACTTTAGCGGTTGCTATCGTATTATGACAAAAGGCCAAGAGTGACATAGGAGGCTGTTTTTATTGCCTTGAGCCGGGCGATCGAGAGATGGGAAATCCAATCAAAACCTGACATGTAGCTGAAATTTCTAGGACAGAAAATCGTCCGATTGTTTTAGAGTTCATTGGCTTGCTTACCAATGAATTCTTGTACCTTCTTCTCCGTCTCTTCTTTACATTTGAAGTTTTCGCAATTTTTAAGAATGCTGACTCGGGACATCGCATGGAACTACTTTTTGTTTGAATTGAAAAAAAAATAGGTTAATGAAAAATTCCAATCTTTAATATAATTCATTTAATAATTTATAAGGGTTTAGTTCCATGGGATGTCACATATATATATATATATATATATATATATATATATATATATATATATATATATGTGGAATAACTTGCTATCCCTCGTATATACATAACATGTTTTCTGTCCTCCATAAATCACGAACTCGATAGATTTGAACAATTAAATGATTCCAATTAAGTTCCAAATTCAAAAATTAAAAGATCATTATCTCTTTAGAGTCATAAAGCTACTATTCGATGTATTTACAGCTAAATTACACCTATTGCACGCCAAAATAAGATTTTTAAACACAACTGAAGTAACGGTCGTATCATCTGTCTTTTTGTATTACAGTAGACTCTGGATACAAGAGAATCAACGGGCCTTCAGGAGAGGAATTTTCTTGAAAATTCTCTCATACAAAGAGTCCCCAACACGCTCGAGTCAAAAGTGATACCCACACCTACTGTTTTGTTGTGTGAGTTGTATCCAACATGCGTGTATATTCTGTCTCTCTCACTTTCATAGTGGTGGGATAACGCAAATACTTAGGCTCACGCCTATATTTAGGAGAAAGAGCTCGAAATCTCTTATATCGCAATCTCTTGTATCGAGAGATCACTGAATCATTAGAGAGACAAAGACGGAATAAGGTTTTAGTAACAATATATATATACAAAGAATAGTGAGCTATTGCTAGGAACTCTAGGAGCTATTGCTTCTCATATATATATATATATATATATATATATATATATATATAGAGAATAGTGAGTTGTTGCTAGAAACAACGCGCTTGATTCTCATATATGTAGAAGCAATGTATTTCTTATATCGGTTGCTACTCTATTTTTCGCGTATAATGGTCTGAAGACAAATCATAATTGTGGCAGTTCTAACAAAGAATATAAATGCTTACATAGAAGTGTACTTTCAGGCTCGAATTTATAGACCCAACACGATTGTTACTAAAACCTTATTCCGTCTTTGTCTCTCTAATGATTCAGTGATCTCTCGATACAAGAGATTGCGATATAAGAGATTTCAAGCTCTTTCTTCTAAATATGGGCGTGAGCCTAAGTATTTGCGTTATTCCACCACTATGAAAGTGAGAGAGACAGAATATACACGCATGTTGGATGCAACTCACACAACAAAACAGTAGGTGTGGGTATCACTCTTGACTCAAGCGTGTTGGGGACTTTTTGTATGAAAGAATTTTCAAGAAAATTCCTCTCCTGAAGGCCCGTTGATTCTCTTGTATCCAGAGTCTACTGTAATACAAAAAGACAAATGATACGACCGTTACTTCAGTTATGTTTAAAAATCTTATTTTAGCGTGCAATAGGCGTAATTTGGCTGTAAATACATCGAATAGTAGCTTTATGACTCTAAAGAGATGATGATCTTTTAATTTTTGAATTTGGAACCTAATTAGAATCATTTAATTGTTCAAATCTACCGAGTTCGTGATTTATGGAGGACAGAAAACATGTTAAGTCTCTTACAAGCTAAAAAAGAACACTAAAAAGAATAGTTACAGGAATAGATAAACATTGGTTTTTTATCTATGTATAAGAAAAATAATTTGCGTTTCCTAAGAACAACTCGCCATTCCTTATGTATATACGAAGGATAGCAAGTTATTCCACATATATATATATATATATATATATATATATATATATATATATATATATATATGTATATATAGGAGTTATAGTTATCTGTCTAGTATTTGTCTCTGTTTTTTGCGTACAGTGGACGTCATTTGCCGATGAATACATTGAATAGTAGCTTTGAGACTCTGAAGAGATGACCAAGGTCATAAAAACATAAAATGCAGCAACGACGCAAAGTAGCTATGTAATAATTTTAGAATTATTTTATTTTTTTAATTGTTTTGTAACAGCATCCAAGTATTCCTAAAGTTATTATGCATATTTTCAATGTTTTTTTTCACGTAGAATCCAATGAAGCAATTTTTTTTTTTTTTTAAATGATTTGTGAGTTGCTAGAGACCAATAACCGACAGAAAACCTATGAAAAAATGGTTTTTCGAGTTTTTCGCCATGGCGCCATGCCAGAATCGAATTTTTGGTCATTATAAACTTTATTTGTTTTTTAAAAATACAAATTTTAAGCCCAGAAAATTACTTGTAGCCCCTCCCAGAGCAAAGTTACGGAGATTTTATGATTTAAATGTTATTTTTAGGTTAGAAAAACTGCTTTCTAGGACTCGCAAAAAATCACAGTTGAAGAGAGTGCTAAGACCTAGTCATATGTTTTTCGCGGGATTAATATCATTCATCCTTCCAGATAAAAAAAAAATTTTATAAAAAAAGTGATTTTTAGGTTATGTTGAGGTTAGGGTATGTGTTAGGAAATTATAAATATAACAAAACCTAATCTTAATTACTATAAAAACAAGAAAAAATATTAGTTTTAAAATATATGAGGGAGGGCATTTCACCTATCTTAACGGGTTGTACTCTTTGTATGGAACTTAATTTCGACTGCCAAAAGTATAAAAAATTTTGTAAACTAATTTTCTTAGCGCACTTTTAATTTTAGAGCATTTTTAAAATTTTTTAAAAATTTTTTATTTTTAATTTTTTTCTATTTTACGAAAACCATTTGATAGATTTGCTCCAAAATTTGTATGCAATTAATTCGCTACTGTCTGAAGAAAACAAGCTTTGGAAAACTAATTTTCTCAGCGCAGTTTTAATTTTAGAGCACTTTGAAAATTTTCAAAAAAATTTTTATTTTTCATTTATTTTCTTTTTTGCGTTAACCATACTATAAATTTTCTCCAAAATTTTTATACAATTAATTCGCTATTGTCTGAAAAAAATAAGCTTTTGAAAACTAATTTTCTTAGCGTGGTTACAGTTTTAGAGAATTTTAAAGATTAAAAAAAAAATTTCGATTCTTCTGTTCTTATATTTTTTTATTCTACGTAAAGTACTCAATAGATTTGTTCTAAAAATTGCAGGGAAATTATTTGCGACAGCCAAAAGAAGGGAAATTTTCAAAAATTGATTTTCATAGCGTAGTTTTAATTTTAGAGCATTTTTAAAATTTTGAAAAAGAAATTTTGAAAAGAAAATGTTAATTATTTAACCAGTTAGATCTCGAAAATTACTTGATGGATTTGCTTTAAATTTTGTATACCATCTATGTTTTTGTATAACTAGGCGGGAAGCTATTGAAAATTTGTATTCATAGTGTATTTTTTTTATAGAGCCATTTTAAGAATTTAAAAAAATTTTCGATTTTTAATTTTTATTTTTGTATATTGCGTAAGTTAATTGATGAATTTATACTTTGAGATTTCCATGGGAATAATTTGCATCTGCCAAAAGAAGAATAACTTTTATAAACCGATCTTTTTAGCGTAGTTTTCATTTTAGAAAATTTTAAAAATTTTCATATTTCAGTTTTTTTCCATTTTACTTAAAGTACTCGATAGAATAGCTCTAAAATTTGTATACAAGTTATTTGCTCCTGTCTTTATAAACCAAGTTTAAAAAAAATAATTTTATCAGCGTAACTTTTTGATCACTTCTTTTGATTTCTGAGTTACTCTTGAAAATTTACAATAGTACTACTGATTTAGATGTTGACTTGTATTATCACATTCAATAAAGTATTTAAATATAATCATTATTAAATATTATAAATTAAATTGTTTTTTAATAAATGGAAAAAATATTTGAAATAGAAGAAGAAAATTAGAAGAAGAAGAAGAAAAAATTACAGATATTAATAATTACGAAGTTGAACAAGTAAAAAAAACGCTCACTCAAATATATCTATAATACATTTCTCTCTCTCGCGATTAACGTAATAATTAATCTATCAGTTTATTCTAATTATCATCTTGTTAATTTAATTACCGTCACTAAAATTGAAAACTTGGATTTACTAAGCTTAGTCGTGATAAAAAGATATCCACAAGATAATAAATCATTAACATAAAAACGTTACTATATATTAAGAAATGAATTTTTTAATTATTTTTTAATAAGTCAGAAAAGGTTTTGTAACATTTATAGGATATAATGTTATCGATGATAATACTTGTATTTCATTGGATAAAGTGTAGTGGTTAACATTCAAATTAACCTTATTGAATTATAATTTTAGTGATTCAGAAAGAGTACCAGCATCATGTCAATATGCTCATTTATTGGCATTTACCTATATAAATTTAGTTAAAAAATCTCTTTCAATGTTTAAAGCAATTTGTTGTAAAGTTGCGATAAACATGAACTGTAAGTTTGAAAAATTACCTTGATAAAATAATAATTCATAGTGATAGTGCTGAAGAAGAAAAAATTACAGATATTAATAACTACGTAGTTGAATAAGTGAAAAAAAAAGCTCATTCAAATGTGCAAATCTAATAGAAGAAGTGAAAAAGGTTGCCATCTTTGGGAAAATAAACGAATTAAGTTGAATTATTAATAATTTTTTTTAGTCGTAAAATTAAATTGATTACATAAGTATGACATAAGTTGAGCGCAATTATATGACGAGAATAAACACGCAAACTTGCAGCAGAATTGAAGCAGTCTTCCGTAAGAACCTTGCAGCAGCACTTTACCCCAGAATTAGATAAGAATTACATAAGTCAAGTGCAAATATATGCCCACTAGTTATATATTAAAATCACATTTGATTAAATATAAAAAAATTAATGAAACTCAAAGAGCTCTATGAGAAAGCATTCCGCCAAAGCACTTGGCAGCGTTTTTTTATTCGTTTCATATATTATTTTCGTTTATTTATCGATGCACTTTGTATTTAATATTTTGTATATGATATTTATTCATTCATTGATGTATATAATATTTATTTTAGATTGCATTTCATTTATTTGTGTTAAATATTTTATCTATTTATTTATTTATGCACTTTTATTTGATTTATCAATATTATTTATGCGCTTATATTTTATTCATTTATATTATTTATTCATTTGTTAATGCACTTTACTTGATACAATGTGCGCTTTGAATATATTCATTTATTTGCTTAATATATATTTATTTATTTTATATATTTATCTCTTTATTTGATTGCACTTGTATATTATATTTTATATGAATTATTTAGGTTTACTTTATGTTTTATTTTATTTGGATTATTTATATGCATTTTGTATATTCGATTTCATTTATTTAATTTCACTTTATGTATCTCATTTATGGAATTTCACTTTTTATATTTCATTTATTTAATTTCACTTTATGTATCTCATTTATGGAATTTCACTTTTTATATTTCATTTATTTAATTTCACTTTATTTATTTTATTTATTTGCACTTAATATTTTATTTCATTTATGTATTTTCACTTTATATATTTTATTTTATTTATTTACTTTGTATAATTTATTTTATTTATTTGCACTTTATATATTTTATTTTATTGCATTTTATTGGGGTTTTGTAATTTATTTAGTTAGCTGCCCTTTATATATATTTGTTAATACTCACTTCTGATTGAATATTATATTTTTATACTTATAATCTTCAATTATATTTGATACGATCCTTCAATTAAAAATTTGTACCGGAACCAAAATGTTAGGATACCGGGACCCAATTTTTTACACTTTCAGAAATTTTTTACTTTTAACTGGTGCGTCTGATAAAAAAATAATAAGCATGGTGTCTTCTCAAAACTATTCATAAAATAAGGCAGTATTTTTTACTATTCAAAATTTTGGATTCTAATATTGGACCCCAGGGTATTGGGCCCAACAATTGAAATTTTGAAAATCTGGATCTAGATTCATCATCAGCAACTCCGAAAATTCATGGAAATACTTTATCTAACTTTGTTTGTTATTTAGATTTCTTATATGCACGGGATGATAAACATACACCAGCTTTCGATAGAGGATCCAATATTCTAGAAATTCAGTAATTTTTTAACCAAAACTGCTGAGTCTAATCGAAAAATGACAATAATGATTTCCTTTCACAATTTTTCGTAAAATACGGTAGTATTTTTTGTTTTTTATAATTTTGATTTCCAATATTGGGCTCTCATGGTATTAGGCCTAAAATTTTTTAATTTCAGAAACACAATGATTATCAGTTCAATAAAAAATTCATAGAATCTTATACGTAAAATTTTAACATTCAAAGCTTCATTATGTGCAAATTATCTGTGTGCGTACATAAAATAAAATTAATCGCACATTACCTTCATGCTTAATAATAAAAGAAAAAAGAAACGGAAGAAAAGCTAAAATGTAAATAGTACATGTAGGTGAAATTAAAAACTTTAAATAACAAGTATAATAAGCATCAGCAAAGAGCAATAAATTTTATTTAGGAGTCAGATTCTAGCCCACGCAAAATTTTGCACATAAAAGTTAGCATAAAATGTAATGCAAAAGAAACTAAATCTTATAAATTAAAAGTAAAAGATACGTGAAAAATGGTTAAATTCTAAAATCGAAAGAATAGAACTAATGTACAGAAATATTATTAAAGTTACAGAGATAAGTAATGAATGAATTAACAAAATACTCTTCTCTTAATTATCAAGCTCATAATGATTTTATTTTAATTGGAAATGAAATGCATTTTTTAACAAAAGCCATTTAATTTCGGGGGGCTTGAGATCTCTCATGATGATCTTAACATCAGAGAGAAGCATTATGTTAATAAGTAGCAAGAGGGGATATGAAAAACATCGAGCGCGCTTTTATGAACGCACAGGTGTACGCCTCTATTTGCGACACATACTTGCGTGCACGAGACACAAGGGTAAAATTGAAGGCCCGGATGCAATAAGGGCATTTACGCTCGGAGCATGTAAAACTGAAGTCACTTGGTAGTAAAAATTTCATTTTCTTCCAATGAATTTCAAAAAATTTGACGTTGTAAAACTCATCACGCCGCATCTTTTTTATATTAACAGTTTTTTTATAAAATTTTTATTTTTCAAGAAAAAAATTTAAAACAAGAAAATTTTTTACATTAAATTTTAATACTTTTTTAAACTTAAATCGTTGTAATTCAAGTAAATATTAGCCGATTTCGCTGAAATTTAAAATATATTTTCTAAATATTATAGCGAAACTTATGATAATTATAAAAAGTATTAATTCTTAAATAGTTGGTCGCAATTGTTTATTAATTAATACAAATTACAAATTTATAATGTTCTCGAGAAAAAAGTATCGAGGGAACTTTCAAGTACATGAAACTTATAGCGAGAAAGTTTTCGGTATTTGTATAAAGAAGATTTGTGGAAAGTTTCAAATCGATTGATAAATAATTAAAAAAGATATAACATTAAAAGTAGAGCGCATACGGTCGAGCGCTGCAATTTTCTTATAAGTTTAATTCTCAGCGAATATTACGTCAACTGAATGACTCTTGGTAATATTATTTGGAAAAAGCATTAATACAAATATAACAATATGATATTTATTAATATTAAATAAATATATAAATAAACAAACAAATGAATAAATAAAAATCTGTAATGTAATTATTTAATAATTAAATAATTACATTACAGATTTTTGTTTAATACTGATTTTTTGATTGTTTCAAAGAATTTTTTTTTTATTTTGTCTGCTAAACCTTTTTTTCTTTCGCATTAGTAATATGAGTTTTCTAAAAACATAAAGCGTAAAATTTTTTTAAACAATATAATGTTGGGATTTATATTTATAAAAGTAAACATATATGCGTGTGTACGTTCACTCTTCTTCTATATAAACATTATTATGAATTTTGTTCGTATATATGGGTGATTCTATTCTAACGGGTAATCACATGTAATCGTTTAATAAACTATCAATACAAGGTTCAAATATTATTAACCACAAATTTTTCATATACTTTCAGCTTGTAACTTTATGATCCGTTGACTTTTTAATCGCTAATTTCAATATAGCTTTTGTAGGGACCCTTAGAAAGTATAAAAATAATCTCACCTGTCTGTAATCATATATAAAATTTTTTTTAAACGTTGTAGAGATACAGGATAGATGAATTAATACTCCTGAAATATCAAAAAATATTTTTTTCCATCCGTACATACATTTCAGTAGAATGGTTAAAAAAAAAAATTTTCTTTGACCCTCTGTTATTATAAAAAAAATTTATATTTTTCATAGATAAAGAGCAATAATCATAAAAAATGTTATATTTGAATCTTATGAAAATATAAGCTATTCCTATCACATGGAAATATTGTTATTGTAGGTTTATTTCGCTAAAAAATTGCTTTGTTGATCATAGAATACATTTTTGTTTACGTGTAAACATCATTTCACTTATGAGAGCTAAGTTACCTTTTCTACGATAATTCCCCTGGCTCTAAACATTCAACTGTCACAGATGATATAAGCGCATATTCAAATACGTAATAGACGTTTAAGAAAGTAGTAATGTACAACTAAAAAAGTTCGTATAGCAGTGAATGTTGGAGACCGTTTACTCGGTAAAAATTTCATTCAAATTATCAGGTAATCTCCCCTGGCATATAATTCCCCTGCCTTTTTTGAGATGCACTCACAAAATTCTAATTAAATAATAAAGTCAACAATTTTATTCATGAATTTCATACCATGAAGTGTTAAATTATTTGTACACTTAAAATTTAATACATATTATACTGCTTATAATTTTTATATATTCAAAATTGAATATATATATATATATATATATATATATATATATATATATATATATATATATATATAAATATATATATATATATATATTTGTGCAGAATTTTCGAGTAAGCACATTCTCAAATCTTTTTGTAAACAATCACTGTGATCATATTTACCTACTACACTATATACTACGTATATACTACAAATAAATAAAGCGAAATCAAAGGTTACATTGTAGTATTCAGAAAATAAAAATATCAGTTTGTCATTAGCCTTGATGAAGAGTTTGTCGTTGATATCAAAGTAAGTATATAATCATTTGAATTTAAATGAAAGTCTTTGAAAAATCTGAATTGGAAAATCTATAGATTGATAATATATTATTTTAGATTGTATTGGTAATAAAATGGTTTCTACACGTGGACGTGGCGAACTTCCTACTAATCCTTTATCATCAAGTACACTTAACTCCACTCCCAAACACAAAAATAATGTTATTATATATTTTGAAAAAGCAAACTTTCTCAAGTATGGATATATTTGTTCTTTAACTTTCTTCTAATAATGTTTAAAAATACATATTTTTACTGTAACTCGTCGTTTTTTATTTTTAAAAATTCATCCATATATGGTAATAGCTAATTCTAAAGTATTTCAGATAGTTTAGAATCTTTGTTTGACATAAATATTATTAGAAAATAATATGTCGAGTGATGGTAATAAAAAAAGTAATTCCCCTGGAATAAAAGTAATTTCTCTGTATCAGTATATTTTTTATCTGTCAGTTTTTCTGGGAATAACCTATGGACAGTTAGGCTACTTTGGGATATTGTTCTATTAGATATAACCATAAAAAAATCTGAGTAAAATTTTTAAAATGAAAACCTTTATTTTCTATTATTTCAAAATTTGAATTTGACCCGCTCGAATAGAATCACCCATATATACGATTTAGGCAAGTGCTGTGGTCTTAACATATAGAAATATTTTCGAATCACAACGATTTAAGTTTAAAAAAGTATTAAAATTTAATGTAAAAAATTTTCTTGTTTTTAATTTTTTTCTTGAAAAATAAAAATTTTATAAAAAAACTGTTAATTTAAAAAAGATGCGGCATAATGAGTTCTACAACGTCAAATTTTTTGAAATTCATTTGAAGAAAATGAAATTTTTACTACCAAGTGACTTCAGTTTTACGTGCTCTGAGCGTAAATGCCCTTATTGCATCTGGGCCTTCAATTGTATGTAAAACATATAAGTTTTCCATGTATCAAATTCCTACTTTGCGGCGATTGCTGAATGTGCAAGGCATTGTGCCTAAGCGAAAGCCAGAGCTGGGCACTCTCATTTCACCTTTGAGTTAATTAAGATCTTCAAACTAAATTCTGCGTACAGTCGTACATTTATTTCTATTTGAATGCTCATAACTGCAAAAGAGCTCACCGAAAGTGTGACTTCTTACCAGTCCGCATTCAAATAGTGCTTTGTTTCTCAAGTCGTGATTTAAAGTTTAGTAACAGTGTTTTTTGGTGTTTTTTCACTTACTATAAACTGGACACAAAATAAAGAGGCAATTTGCCCATTTAAGAAAATACCTTGAAGGTGCATGATAAATTATACCGCACTTGCAAATGTTTAAAATTATAAAATAGATTTTCGCGTTTGACGAAATAAAAGGAAACGGTATGAGAGGCAACTAGATACCTGCTGATTCCTCTTTTCCTTCATCCTATTAATCATTATAATTAAGGGTCAAACATGAAGCAAAAGGATCTGCACCTGTTGGGCATGGCGTCTCAGCAGTGCACGGTCTAGCTTTAGTTTACCCGATTTAAACAAAGATAAATAAACGCACAACGAGTTTGTACGAGTGCGAGAGTAGCGCTCGATAAACTTGGCATAGAAATAATTGTCGTCCATTTCGTTCGACCACAAGAAAGCTTTGTATCCTGAGATTTAACGTTTTCAAAGCTTGATACGAATTGTGACATCACAATATATATATATACATACATGTATGTGTGTTATAAAAGTAAAATTGACAAAAATATAAAAATTTTTATCAGTTACTTTTTACAATAAGTGCAATAAACAAAATGGCTTAAAAATTTTTATTTTTTAATTTCACACCACTGAAACTTGAACCTTCCGTACATCCGCGAAAAAATGACTTTACCGCGAGGTTTATGGGCTTGATTGTCCTATTTAATTTAATAAACAAGCCAATCCCTTTTTAGTGAGTACAGGCGTATACATTCGTTATTTTTAGGAACTAGGTGAGCTAACACCCTTCCTGGGAATCTTATGTTAATGCTTTTTGCTTGGAGAAACTTTGCGATGAAAGAACGCGAAATCTTATATATTTTAAAAATTATTTGACTACGCGAGTTAATTTTGACGAGATTATTATAGACAGATCCTTGCTGCGAGAGTGGACTTGAATCCATTCTATGAATTCTACTTCCAAAATTTCATTTAGGAAAACGATATATTATCTCTGGTAAAATTACAAAGTATAGACCCTTGCTACAAGAGCGGTCTTTAGTTAATTGATTTAAACATTTTCTCTAATGCAAAAATGTAATTAAATAATCTTAGGAAGCTAAACCTTATCGACTGTACGACGGTTCTTAATTTACTTGTTTTTGAAATTGATTAAAAATTTAGATTAAGATATTCATTCTAAATTAAAGCAGAACCTTGTCAATTATTCGACGGTTCTTATTTAAATGATTTTCATAATTAGTACAAAATAAAATAAATGGCTAAATAACAACTTTGAAAAGCTAAACCTTGTCGTAGCTTCGACGGTTCTTGTCGCTTATTTCTGAAATTAAATACAAAATTGGAATTGATATATTTATTCTGAATTAAGCTTGAACCTTGTTATTCGACGGTTCTTGATGAATTGATTTTAGAATTATAAAAACAAAATAAAGTGACTAAATGGCCACTGTAAAAAGCTTAACCTTTGTCGTTTATTCGACGGTTCTTGTCGCTTGTTTCTAAAGTTGGATACAAAATTTGAATTAATATATTTATTCTGAATTGAAGTTAAATCTTGTCGTTATTCGACGGGTCTTAATGAATTGATTTGAGAATTATAAAAATAAAATAAAATGATTAAATAGCAACTTTCAAAAGCTGAATCTTTGTAGTTTATTGGACGGTTTTTATCGCTTGTTTCTAAAGTTGAATACAAAATTTGAATTAATATATTTTCTGAATTAAAGTTAAACCTTGTCGTTATTCGACGATTCTTGATAAATTTATATTCGAGGGGCTACGTACTTCATGTCCTCTCAAAAAATCCTCTGAATTGAAAGTGTGTACTCTCATGTCCTCCGATGTCCTCTGAATTTTTTTTCAATGTACTCGTGATTATTTTGAAAAGTAAAAAAATGGCAGAGGACAGCAAGAGTACAGAATAGAATGAAGAGGACAATGTGAGTACATAAGAGAACTATGGAGGACAGTGAGAGTACAAAAGAGGACTACCGAGGAATGTGAGTACAAGAGAGTATTATAGAGAACCATAAAAGTACTGCAGATTTAAAGAATTATGAAGGATAAACTTATATAGAAAAATTGATATTTAATTAATTCTCTCAAATAAATATCCATTTAGCAGAAGTAACACTAAAATCATAATCTACGAGAGAAAGTATATAAATTTTAAAGAATTTCCGAAAAAAAAACTGTCATATCAAAAGTTGCAGTCAATATTTTTTGATTGAATCTACTAGTTTAATATTTTTCAAATAATATACATTGTAAATGTTTTATAAAAAAATTTTTTATATAATTATTACAGAATTCTTTTTGCTTTCCTATGAAAAAATCATTGTAATCATAAATTCTTTTCTTTTCGTTAAATAAATTTTGTATATTTAGACACAAAGAATTAAAAATGTCTATATGTATAAATATTCATCCAAGTTATTACTTAGCTGCAGCAATCAAGTTTTGCTTTTTTTATTTTATCGATATCTTTTTAAATTCTTAAATTAAACAAATATAATGACTTGTCCGCACTAAAGTTATATTAGTACAATAATTTTTGTTAAAATAAAAAATCATTTGGACTTGTTATTTTTTTATGAGCTTGGATTGGAAATTAGATATCAAACTCGACAAACCTAACCTTAAAATACGATATATTGAAAGTTTTTATTATAACTTTGTATGTATAATATTTTGGTGGTTTTCTTGAGTTGTCCGCACTAGAGTTTAATCTTACAAATTTTTTCTTTATAGCAAAAAAACTCAATTAAACGCATCGTTTATTCATAAGTTAAGATTGCAAATATTATTAGAAGGTGGACAGCTTCGTCATGCTCTTAAAGCCTATCCGTTGGATTTGAAGTCTTGTCAAATTAATGGTATTGCAATAACTACAAAATTTATTGCACTATAATTCTGCAATATGATTACTCTATGTGCAGAAGATTAGCTATATATAAGGAAACCGAATGTTCAAGACTTATATTTAATTTTTTCCAGTTATTAGAGGTGTCTATTTACTGGCTAATTGACCCTATCAATAAAAACTTTTTTTTCCCATTTCTTAGTTTATTTGTATGTATTTTGGCTCAAAGAAAGCTGCCAACTACTTTGGCACTATGCTTTCACATAGAGCTTTTTAAGTTGAAAAAATTTTTCATTTATTTTTTTAAAATATGATAAAAAACAATTGTAAATTAAAGAATTTATAATACTCAAATAAGTTGTATATTTTTTTCAAATATCTAATAACGTTATGAAAAATAAAAATTATATTTATTATTTCAATTTTATGAAATTTTACGTAACTGATTGACGAAATTGATTCTATTCGAAAAATACTAAGTAAATATTATGAAATATACCTAAATAAATATAGTCAAAGTGATTCACATAATTTCAAAATTATTTTTAATTTATATTCAATCAAAAATTTAATTTAACGTCTGTAAAATATTAATCATTATAGCTCTATTTGAATATTAAATAAATAATTAATTTTTTAATAAGATGTGTACTTATTTTAAAATTCAATTAAAATCAGTAAAGTTTAAGATTATTAATTAAATATAACAGATTTTAAAATATTTTAGACAGAATACGAAATAGAAGAAAAATAAGAAAACACATTTTTTACAAAATTATTGAAATTATTGTAAAATTAAAACTGCCTTAAATAAAACAATTTTAATTAGCTTTCCTCCTTCTGTTAGTCAAAAATGACTTGCTTGAAAAAGTTAGTGCTAATTTATTGAGTAATTCACATAAACTAGAAGGAAAATGAAAAATGATAATTTTTTTCAAAATCACTAAAGTTGCTCTAAAATTAGAAATATACTAACTGGGAGAGTATCAGACCTCCAGATCACACATTTTGCTTAAACTTTGGGATAAGTTTTCAGATGTCAAAACATAAAAGAAAACAGAATATTAGGCCCCAACATTCAATATTTTCTTAGTTACAGGCATTTGAAGAAAATCATCAGAAAAGTTACTTATTTTTCAAACGCTTATAGTTCTTTAGCATTAACAGTTAGGAACTTGAAACTTTTTTAAATGAAAGCTATGTTTAAATACTTCCGAAATATTATTTGCAGCATACCAAAATATTATTTTTTTCTCAAAGTTATAGCGTAATAAAGATTTAACCTGAATTTTCTTTTTAAAAGATTAATAATAAAAATTGAAATTTGGTCCACTCTTTATTACGCTATAACTTTAGGAAAAAATAATATCTCGATATGCTAGAACTACTAATTCGAAAGGATTTGAGTTCAGTTTTCATTTGAAAAAAAGTTTCAAAACTTAAAAAAGATATAAGCTTCTAGCAAATAATGCTAAGGAACTATAAGCGTTTGAAAATCTACTTTTTAAATGATTTTGTTTGATTGTCTGTGACTAAAGAAATATAGAACGTTGGAGTCTAAAATTCTAGTTCCTTCTATGTTTTGACATCTGAAAACTTATCCCAAAATCTAAGCCAAGTCCGTGATCCAGAGGTCTAATTCTCTCCTAGTAAAACAATTTCAAAGCTTTTTTCCGGAACGAAAACAACTTGTATGCAAATTTTAGAGCAAATCCATCGAGTACTTCTTGAGAAACAACTTACTGAATAGTAGTCCAATCAATAGAGAAAAAAAAGGCTATTTTAGACATTAATTAGGGGCTTAATGAAACCTATATAGAGTTGTTAAGGGCGATGAAAAAACATACCCTATATAAAAAGTAACCAAAAAAAAACGGTAGAAAATGCTCCAGGAGGCTGCAAAGTTGACCAAAACAGATTGTTTAATTCTCTGAAGTAACCTATGCATTTTAGCAAAAAAAGTAATCAATAAAAGTATTAGAGAATAAAAAAACCTACAATTTAAGTACTGCCGCGATTAATTTCGTCAATTAGTTATTGCAAAAAAGTCAAAAAACCATAAAAAATGGCCATTTCTTGGATATAAATTATTTATTGCAAAAATAATTTTGTAAATATTTTTAAGCTTTTAAAAGGCACCCTTCATGAATACAAACAGAAATAGAGGTTGTAACAGCAAATTGGTTAATTTGTTCCTGAGATATTCCCTATTATTTATCTTAACACGCATAATGTTTATTGCTATAATTTTTTTTGGCTTAACATATTGAGTTGCATAAGGGCTTAAACTCTTCATGAAGGTTCAAATTTTTATATTTTGTTATGAGCAAATGAGGAAATTGAATCACAATATTTTTTATAACGCTTTAAAAAAGACGGTGTTTTTTTTATAAATAAATGAAGCTGGGGCTTCATTTATAACTTTTAAGAATTTGCTATTTGAATATTCTTATAGCTGTGTTCGAAACGAAGATTTGAAAAAAAAAGAACTCTCTAAGGCCAATAGGAGCCAAGATAAGATTTTTTTTTTAAATCACAGTTACTTTGTTTATAATAATTAAGAAACGAATCAAGCGTCATTTTTTAGTTGAAGACTTATATTTTAAAAATAAAGAGGCAATTTGCCTATTTAAAAAAATACTTTTCCGGTGCATGATAAATTATACCGCACTTGCAAATGTTTAAAATTATAAAATAGATTTTCGCGTTTGACGAAATAAAAAAAAACGGTATGAAAGGCAACTAGATACCTGCTGATTCCTCTTTTCCTTCATCCTATTAAGGTTAAAATATTTCTAGGTACTTAAGTTGTCTACCTTATCAACTATTAGCATTTTTCGGCAAAAATTGACTATTTATTAGCCAATATTGACGTTACAAAATATTTATATTAATAATGCCCATAAATTATACAATACGCCATTTTTTATGTTCACATTTCTACCAGGGATGCGACTCCTTTTTAATTGATCATACTAAAATAGTAATAACATACAAATAATAACGTCAAAGTTAGAGTCGTGGTGGGGATGTTTATCTTTGCGCGTGAGGAAAGTTAAAGAAGAATTCCGTTTTAATAAAATTCGTAAAAATTAACCGTATCTCCGTAAATAATGGACCGATTTTAATGTTTTTTTTTTAATCTGGGGCAAATAGTTTTTCAAAATAGGGTGTATTAAAGTTAAAACTACAGTTGTTTGATGTTTTTTTTTTTTTTAATTTGGGGTACCTTGAAAAATTATTAATATTGGTGCAAATAGTTTCTCAAAATAAGGTGTATTAAAGTTAAAACAACTGTACCTTATATGGACACCTTAAACGCAAATTATTGCTGTGGCTCACTAAATCAATATTTTTAGACGTGTAATGTCTCATTTTTAAGCTAAAAGAAAGAACTTTAAAATGAGAAATCATAAGTTTCATTATAATCAATATTTACGAAATGCACGCGGATTGACGTAAATGTTGTAAATGAACTTACCTTATTATTCCTCGTAATAATTACATTTGGAACCTGGAAACAAGTTTAGTTAAAATTTTTATTGTTTCTATATTTTAACTAATTATTATAATGAATTTATTGTTTCAATAAATAAAAAAATTATTATTAATGATTGCAAAAATTTTAAGAGCAGGTCGTCTATCTCTGTCCTTTACTAATCAAAGAATTTATTTTTTTGCAAAAACTAATAATTGTAGCAAAAAATAAGGAGATGACCCCATCTTGTATTATAAAAAGCAATATTCTCTTTGATGAGGAAAAATTATTTTTATCGATTCGTTTTGAAGAAAACCTTGAAAAACTTAAAAAATATAGGTTAGGATGGACAATTCAGTTTTTCAAGGTTTTCTTAAAAACGAAGCGATCAAATAATTTTTCTTCATAAAAGAAAATCTAGCTTTTTATTATACGAGATGGGGCTTTCTTATTTTTTGCTACAATTATTAATTTTTGTAAAAAAATCAATTCTTTGATTAGAAAAAGACAGATATACCCGACCTCCTCTTAATAGTAATAATAAAAATTGTTATCTCGATTTTTTTTACTTTTCTTTGTTTTGCATCCAAAAAGATTTTTTCATCATTAAATATATTTTTATTTTTTTTCTGAAATTCAACTACTAAGATTTTGATGTAAAAACATTTTCGAAATAACACAGAAAAAATCGATGGAGAAAGGGTAATCAGAAAATTTTAATTTTAATTTTAATAAAAATTGAATTTCAACAATAGCTTCTCATATATTATATAGATTAAAGTTATTATTTCTAGCAATTATTCGATTTGAAATATGTGGATACGTTAGTAGTTATAGGGGCACCATGGACCGTCACAACAAACCCCCACTCCACCACCTCAAAGGTTACTGACCACTAGGTCAATGACCTCTGAGAAGGCGAAGTAGGGGTTGTTGAGACGGAACATTGGTGCCCCAAGAAATAAATGCACGCTCACACACACACGCACACGCACACGCACAAACACACATACTCACACGCATACACACACACGCACACACACACGCACACACACACACACACACAAAAATAAATACACAATATTTGAAATTTAAAATTTTATACCAGCTGATCATTGTTGGAAGCACATCCCGACGTAGACTCACATTGTAGAACAACCTTTCTGCCCGGAGTTTCGATGGAGACTGACAGTGAAGCCGAATCTTCACCCTTAATAGCCTAACTCTCCCCACCGAAAATAAAAATATTACATACCATTCCCACACTACGAATAGCAACTCGATACTCTTTTGCAGGAAAATATTAATAAGTGTATTTTGAGAAGCATATTTTAAAATAAAGTTAAAATAATCATAATTAATAAAAAATCACATACCATTCTCACGCTAAGATTGTTAATCTGACTCTTTTGCAATCAATTTTATAAAAAAGACGTATGTTAGGGTGCTGACGTTATAAATTTAAAATTTCAACGTAAGAAATCTATCTCCCTAAGACGTATGTACGGGTGCTATTTTATAAAACTTAAAATTTTAACAATTGAAAAATGTCTCTCTCTCTCTCTCTCTCTCTCTCTCTCTCTCTATCTTTTCTAATATGTATGTCTATACATACATACACGTGTAAACAAAAATCTGTATAAAATATATACATTCATATATATATATATATATATATATATATATATATATATATATACAAATCATATGCAGATGATATGCAAATGATGGACAAATAAGCCATGCATTAAAATTGGTTATTATATTTTAAATATAATATATATTTATTATCATTACATTACCAAGGTATCGAATCAATAAATATAGAGAAAGTGATACAAAAATGATAAAAAAGTATCAGGAGCCCAAAACATAAGAAGAAGTATAACTATTCTACCTCTTGCGATTAGTTGTTCTTGACATCCATTGTTCATACGCCCAAGTTGCGTATATAACTAAGAACAACTGATATATATATATATATATATATATATATATATATATATATATATACACATACATACATATGTAAATCATATGTAAATATAAATATTTATCAAAATCGAATATATTATATTGAAAGATATTTATTATTTAAAAATTATTATTGATAAATTATCAATCATCACGCAATAAATATCGACAATTCATGATAAATATAAGAGAAAGTATCAGGGTATTATAAAAGCTATTCTGCCTCTTGTAATTAGTTATTTTTGACATTCATTGTTAATACGCCCAAGTTGCGTATATAACTAAGAACAACTATATATATATATATATATATATATATATATATATAAATTTAATAAGACCTCAGGATATTAAACTGAATATGGTCTACAATGTCATAAAAGTATACATGGTAATGAGTAAGTACATTACTTACACAATGTTTATATGCAAATAACGTGCAATGCGTTACCCATATGCAAATAACATGCAAATGATAAATGCATTGAAATTCAAATTTTTATGTAAAAAAAACAAGAGATTATTACGAAAAATCAATAAAAAGTATCAGGATAGCAGAAAGTAGAAGAGCATAACATTCATATCTTTTACAATATCTATATATATATATATTATAATTTAAATAAATGTTATGTAGTTATTCTACTTATACTAAATGTATGTAAATATATACATATATGCAAATAAGTATTAATTATATGCAGAATATATGTAAATATATACAAATTATTTCACTACGAATGATGTAGGTTGAGCAATTAACGCCTCTTTACTTAAGACACACACTAGCTAGGTGGACGATATAGAACACGCCCAAGTGTGATCGCGTTACATGAAAAAATTCCCGCCTACTCGTAAGCGAAATGATGGTGAATTATATGCATTCTGATTTATACTTACATGCACACCGGTCCACGATTCGCGCCAAACTGACATTATTTTACATGTGTTGGCGGATTTAAATATCAAATTAAGATGATTCTTGAAATATTAAATGTTGCGCACATACTACCCCTTCGTCACCCCTCATTCCTACTTCTAAATCGTACTATAAATACGCGAAGATTGACAGGTCTGATTAACAGTTAAAGTTCAACGTTCCAGAGAAGAAGATCAACACGAAGTAAGATGGTTAGAAAAAATTTACTTAAAGTCTTGATAAATATTGTTAATATAGCATTAGTTCGAGAGCCGCAAATAAAATTATTTTGCAATAATTCATGGCGCAAAAGCCTAAATATTTGCGCCAATAATGAATTATTAAAAAAATTAAATTTATCTTAGGACTTTGCGGACTACGTACCTTAGCTTATATGTTTAAGCGAGGTATTTTTAACGATAATGAAATACTTGACATTGCTGGTCGTTGTATTAAAAGCAGAGGGATGCAAGATGCGTCACAAGTCAGGCTTCTCATGTTACATCACCGTGTTATTAAAGGTAAGTTATTCATAATTTCTTTTACCGTTTAAAAGCTTGTATCTTTTTTCTTTACGATCGTAGAATTTCGCTATAAAATACTTTTTTGTTGTGAATAAAATAATAAATCTGAAAACATGATTTGCAAGAAAATATCAGTTTCGGATCAATAATCAATAACCAATAAACTTTTTGTTTATGATCACAGAATTTCGCGGGATAAGACTTTTTTGTTAAAAATAGTGCAACTAAACAGATTTTACATAAATTTTACAGACCTGCAAAATATGATGGAGGACAGTAGTGGGGATGAACTGTTGATAAGGCTTCTGACCGAAGAAGAAGATGTATCTGATTCGAGAGATCTTGTGCTACTACCACCTCCCGAAGAGGTAAGAGAAGTCATAAATGTCTCTGAAACTACCCCAAACTTTGCGGTGGAGGGGGTAAATAATAATACAGCAGCGCCACCACCTTTTGAACCAATGCCTGGTTGCTCTTGGTGGGGTGATGATGAGAGACAGTTATCAATGCCGATCAATAATAACAAGCAGAATACACTTAATACGATGATTTCATCTGAATCACCAGGTACAGAGAGAATACAGGTTGATTTAAGGAGATGTAAAATGGACACTACACCTATACTCATAAATATTTACTATCTTTTTATTTTATTGCATATTTTTAAGAAAATAAATGCTTTAGTTTGTAATATGTACCATAAAGATTATTCAATTAAATTTTAAAATAAATTCATTTATTAATTTCTCAGAATTTTAAATTTCTTGTACATAATTTAAAAATTTTAATATGGTCAATGTCCCAATCGCTACTCACGAACCTATTACTAACCGCTCAATGTTATTTAGATACCAAAAAATTTTAACAATGAGTAGCTAGTAATAGGTTCGTGAGTAGCGATTGGGACATTGACCATATATAAATATTGGAACACTAAAATTTTTAAAACTAATGAATGAATTTATTTGAAAATTTAACTGAATGATCTTTATGGTAAATACTACAAGCTAAAGCATTTCTTTTCCTCAAGTTTTGCAATATAATGAAAAAATAAGTCAAATTCATGAAAGCAGAGGTGGTGTCCGTTTTACATCTCCTTAAGCGTAAATTTATAAATCATACATTTTCACGTAATTTTGGTATATCATATTGTAGACAAATATCTTCAACAGGGAGATGGTACTACTACTACTCAGAACCACATTACAATTCATGAAGAATCATCACGATATTACCGACAATTTAAGTTACAAGGTAGACAATTAAGAGTGTCAATATTGCCCCCACCACCTAATGCGAATGTGTATACGTGGTTTGAGGCAGCAATAAATGATTTATATCGTCATGTGTGTGAAAATGCGCGACCTTCAGATTATATCGGTATAACTATAAACTCTGACCGATTTGTTCACGGTTCTTTATGGATTTCTTTTAGATTGGTTCGTGATTTTTCACCGACAGATCTACTCGAGTTATTAGCTTCTGTAGCACAGAGTAATGACAATTTTGAAATCGATGATGTTTTAAACGTGAAAGTCAGCATTGTTTCTAAACCAGAGGGACGCGGTCGGGTATCACTCACTAGCGAATCAGTTTTCAAGAAATCCATTCTAAATATTCAAAATACCGACAATCTTTGCCTTCCACGCTCGCTAGTCGCTGCTCATGTATATGCTATACGTGGTCAGATGCGCAGTGGTATTCACCATGACAGGTGGAATAGAATAAGACACCACACAGCACAATATCAGAAAGTGCAAGCGTTGAAACTTGTCAAAGCTGCGAGAGTTACGATACCCGAAACAGGCTGTGGTATCGAAGAAATAAAATTATTTCAAGAATATTATGCGCTTTTCGGCGCTGCAATAGTTGTTTATTCTTTTCAAAACTTTGCTCGAGGCTATAAACCACTTTACGATGGTGCACGTTTTGTACACGATGTTGGTAATGTAGTTAGACATACCTTAAATATAATGTATTACGAAAATTCTAATCATTACCAGCCAATTTTAAATTTACTCGCAGCAGCTGGCAGCCGTGGCTACTGCATACCTTGTAATAAAAAGTTTAGTCATCAAAAAAATCATAAATGTCCACAAAAATGTTGTAAATGTTTTCAGAGTCCCCCTTGCGATATAAATCAGGAAAAAATAAAATGTATTCAATGCACTAGAGATTTTTACGGTAATGTTTGTCTGGAAAATCATAAAATCTCAAAATCTTTTGATAATTTTCGGTCGGTATGCGAGAGCATAAAAATTTGTCGTTTGTGCAGTAAAACAGTTCGAATGTGCGATAAAGATCCACATAATTGTAATACGATATTTTGTAAAATATGTAATAGTAAAATGCCGATAGAACACCTTTGTTACATGCAACCCTTTATCAGCAAAAAAGGATTTGCAGCCAATAAAAAGAATATACTTTATTTATTTTATGATTTTGAGACTCAACAATCGGAAATTATCTCGGGTGCTGATGGTGAAAAAATAAGTTTGCATGTACCAAACTTGTGTGTTGTACAACAAGTATGTAATTATTGTTTAGATGATGAAAATATAACAAATTCTTGCGATATATGTGGTATACGCGAATACGTGTTTGAAATCGACCCTGTAAAACAGCTAGTTGATTTGGCCTTAGCAACAAGAAAAAGTTTCAAGCAAATTATTTGTATAGCCCACAATGCACAGGGTTTTGATGCGCAATTTATTCTCAAGCATTTGACAGAACGTACAGATCTTAAAGATAAGCCAGATGTAATTTTAAACGGGTCAAAAATAATCATAATGGAAATTTCAACCGTTAAATTCATAGACAGCTTAAATTACTTACACATGAGTTTAGCTGCACTACCAAAAGCTTACGTCTTGCTAATATTGAGAAAGGTACGTTTCCTCATTTGTTTAACACACCAGAGAATCAAAATTACGTTGGAGAAATGCCACCTGTGTGGTCTTTTTCACCAGATTCGATGAAGGTCGATGAGCGACGAGAATTTATACAGTGGTATAATGAAAAAAAAAATGAAAATTATATATTTAATTTTAAAAATGAGATTATAAAATACTGTAGACAAGATGTAAAAATTTTACGATTAGCATGCTTGGCCTTTCGCAAAACCTTCATAGAATGTGGTAATACAGATCCATTCGTAGAGTGCGCCACCATCGCATCATCTTGTATGCGTGTATATAGAAAAAATTTTTTACAAAAAAGACACTATAGGAATCATACCTCAGGGTGGTTATAGACAAGCAAACAAGCAGTCTATGAAGGCGATGCGGTGGCTGTGTTGGATGGAAAATGTGCTGAATCATCAAATTCGGTATACTGTCCGAGCTCGAGAAAAGAGACTTCCCGAGGCCCTCTAGTGGATGGATACTGCGAACTTGAAAACGGTACGAAAATTGTTTTACAATTCCACGGGTGTTATTGGCATGGCTGTGTATGGTGTTACACAGTGAATCGTGACTCACGCCTCGTAAACGGTGAAAATATGGACGAACGTTTCGAGAGAACCGCGCGAATATCCGAAAAGATAAGAAGCCACGGCTATCAACTAATAGAAAAGTGGGGATGTGATTTTGATCATGAGTACTCACAGAACGAAATTATGAAGACGTATATCGATAATAAAACACGAAATTGGCATGAACCGTTGAATCCTCGAGAAGCATTTTTCGGTGGTCGTACGGGTAATATAGTCAAAATTTACGATGCAAAAAAGGGTGAGAAAATAAAATACGTAGACGTGTGTTCATTATATCCATATATCTGTAAATACGGTCGATATCCCGTTGGTCATCCTACTCTTTACGTGGATGAAGATGAGTGTCGCTCTCTGGTGGGTCAAACAAATAATATAAGTCACGTTGAAGGTCTTATTAAATGCGAAGTATTGCCGCCGCGAAATATATATCATGCTGTACTACCCGTTAAAATGCATAATAAGCTTTTGTTTCCGCTGTGTCGAACGTGTGCCGAATCAATGTATACCGCAGATTGTGACCATGAAAATCCTGATGATCGAGTTTTTATCGGCACGTGGGTTGCTGACGAGTTGAAAAAAGCTGTTCAGATGGGTTATATCATCAGAAAAATATTTGAAATATGGTCTTATAAAATTACTCAGTACAACAAGGCCACGGGTCAGGGTGCTCTATTTCCAACTTATATCGATAAATTTTCCGCTGAGAAAACTTATGCGTCGGGTTACCCTTCGGAATGTGCTGACGGTGATGAAAACGCGATTGCTCGATATATTGAGGAATTTGTGCAACAAGAGGGCATTAAATTAGACAAAACTCGAATAAAATATAACGCTGGTCTGAGATCTGTAGCAAAACTCTGTTTAAATTCATTGTGGGGTAAATTTGGTCAACGAGAGAATATGCCAAAGACTGAAGTGATAGATGATCCACAAAGATTGTTTGAGTTACTCTGCAGTGTCGAGACCGAGGTCGACTCAATTTTACCGATCAATGAGACGACAATTTATATAAGTTGGCACAACAAAGAATCGGCTGTTGAGCCATCACCATTGTGTAACGTTGTCGTAGCCGCTTATACCACAGCCTTGGCGTGTTTAAAACTTTACGAAGAATTGCAACCGCTGGGTGAACGTGTATTGTATTACGATACAGACTCTATTGTGTATGTAAGTCGCGAGGGTGAGTACGATGCGAAAACAGGGCCGTTCTTGGGTGACTTGACCGACGAATTGGCCTGTTATGGTCTTGGCACAAGCATCACATCATTCGTCTCTGGAGGACCCAAATTTTACGCCTATAAATATTTGACACCAGATGGCGTTGAAGGATGTGTTTGCAAAATCAAGGGTATAAGACTTAATTCGTCGGTGAGTCAGAAAATAAACTTTAATTCTATACGAGATCTTATTACTGGTAAAATACCGCTACTTTTTGCAAACTATGACGCTATTAGACGCACGCGGTTTCACGATGTTATAACACGGCCTGAATGTAAAATATGCGAGCCCGTGTACTCAAAGAGACGATTCGTGAATAACGAGATTAGCTATCCATACGGTTATAAGTCTAATTAAAAATAAATTATTGTAAATATATTATCACTAAAGCGAATATATGATACAGGATAAAGAGAGAGAGAATTAAAACACAAACTATTTTGAAATAAATTTTTATATTTTATAAAAATGTAAAACGAAAAAATAAATTTATTTTCTATTAATTGAGTAGTCATCAATTTTTTTCAAAAGCACAGGTTCCAGAATAATCCGCATCCTTTCCACCCTCATTCTGAATCTTTCTCTATCACGAGCCGCTTGCTCCCACTCTCCACGTCGCGCTGTACGACTCGCATAGTCCCACACGCGTATCACATGAATTTTTGGCTTACCCTCTTTGAAATGCACTTGTTTTGTTTGATTCATCGTTCACTGTACTTTTTGTAGACTCTCTTTTCTGTAAAATTGTTGAGAATCAAAAATTTAAATCTGATTAATTCTTTGATAAAAATTTATTACCTTTTTCAATTTCTTGGTCATTGCTCACGATAGCAGCACTTTTTCAAGACTAACCAGCACTGACCGTTTACCAACGCTTTTAATTTTATACTATAAATGGTGGTGGTGGTGGTGGTGGTGGGGGTATTAATTATAAGTAGGTGATTAATACTTATTTGGCTCTTTCAGCCATATAGCTAAAGAGCGGAATAATACTGGCGTCAGCCAGCTATATGGCTAATCAGCTAAACGATTGGCTAGCGCCAGCACGATACTGCTCGCACATGCGCGCGCCGCCGCCGCCGCCGCCGCCCCCCACTCTTGCTCATCACTCTTAATGATCGTATATGTAGAGTGGTTCGAGAATTCGATGAGGTTAGTAATAGAAGTTTAGCAGCAGCGACGGTAACATGGATGTTTGCAGGTGGGTGCATCCGTGGACTTTGATGATTTGTGGACCCAGCTCGTGTGGTAAAACAGTATTCGTGAATAATTTTTTGCATCACATTGATCGCATGAGTGATACAAAATTCGAGCGTATACTCTTGTACTATACCGGGTGGCAGCCAATTTACAAGGAGTTGGCCGAGGGTATCGAATTTCACGAGGGTTTACCAAAGAGCGAAGACTATGCCAATGATCCACGAGCAAAACTCTTGATTCTCGACGATCTGATGAGAGAATCGTCCAACAGAGCTGTAGTAAATCTTTTTACCAAAGGCAGTCATCACAATAACTTGAGCGTCATCTTTATCTCGCAAAATCTCTTTCATCAAGGTCAGCGAGAAATTTCTTTAAACTCTAACTACATCGTGGTATTTAAAAATCCGCGCGATCGAGCGCAAATAAATCATCTGGCGCGCCAAGTCTGTCCCGAGGAGCCTCGTTTTTTGCAAGAGGCATATCTCGATGCCACAGCACAACCACACGGCTATTTGTTCATAGATCTGAAACAGGGTACGCCTGAAAACGTGAGATTTCGTACTTGTATATTCCCGTTCAACAAACATCAGTACGTTTATGTGCCTCGTTGCAAACCCATAAAAGCTGGTGCTCGCTCGAATAATGTACCAGTCGTGCGATTGTAATGGAGCCGGTGAGACGTAGTCGTAGCAGACCAATTCCAGAAAAGTACTGGACTCAACTACATGTTTTGTGTAAAATCGAACTTTCTCAACTCAAGGCCATATTACGCGAAGCAAATTCCAAACTTATAACGTACATTTGCGAGTGTGCTTTGAACATTTTACGTGGAAATATTCCACTCAGCAAATATTATAAGAAACAATTGCGAAAAGTCGCACCACTGTTGCGAAAACTCGCTAAACCGGGTATTTTGGAGGTAAAAAGGAAATTGGTGGTAAAATCAGCATATTTACTACGGCTAATTGTGAAACCTGTTTTATCGGCATGGAGTACGCAAGAAAAATGATTTTAGTACCGCAAGAGTGCTTGGAGCAACAGCGGCTGCAGCAGCAGCACGACGTACCAACTACCAATCATACAACACCACCATCCAGTGTCCAGACACCTGGTACAGCCACGACACGCCTTGACGAAGAAATGGGTAAAATTTTACATTCTACGGGTGATGAGCGTCAAAAATCTCTGCAATATCAACAAATCTTGCAGCGTTACTTGCATCTAAGAGGGGAGGAGAAGGATGAAAATAGGAGTATAATACGTCCAAACGAGACAACATTATTAGAAACGGAAACGACGATGGGTACATACAATAATGACGAAATTGACGACGAACAGCTTGTCCAGTCGGTACCGCAGAAATTTCAAAGTAATGCTAGACATCTCATTAGATATTTGCGGCAAGCTGGTAATATTGAATGGGATAGTCGTGGTATAATCAAGCTAGATGGCACTGTTGTCGAGGGTGCTAATATTGTCGATTTAATGAACGAAGCTATGAGAAGTAGAAAAAGACCACCACCGCGCGGGTACAAACAGTTTGCACGCGTCTTGCGACAAGTTAGCATACCTCGAGAATTCATTGGTAACGATCAACTGTGGCGTAAGATTGCATCTCATAGCCCTGATTCACCGCTGTCATCGTCGTCAGAAAACGAAGGTTATTATTCTTCAACAGCTACTGGTCTAACGAGCGTAAAGGAAAAAGAAGTCGAAAGTGCGAAAAAGCGTAAAAAAGTTGGTAGCGAGTTGGCAGCTACACCATCAAACCCTGTAAAAAAGAGTCGCCTCGAACAGCTAAAATGGGACCGTATGTGAAAGCATGGAAGGAAGTGATGGAGGGGCAGGAGGAGGAGGAGGGGGAGAAAACTGGTACTATTATAGACCGATTGATTTCGGTTGTACCCTTTGAAATGCATCTACCAGGCTACCAGTTTCTCGGCCCTGTCACTCATCTCGAAGAGCGTCTCAGACGTGGTCAGAGAGGAAAAAATCCTCTTGACAATGCCTGTCTAGAGCACGATATTTCATATTCAAATAAAAAAATAACGAATCATATAAAAGCCGACAGACTGCTGGCTGAACGAGCATTTTCACGCATGCTCTCGGAGACTGCGGATGGTAATGAAAAGACTGCAGCTGGTATTACTGTTTTGTGCATGGTCAGCAAAATTGCGTTTGATAAATTTTTGAAACGCATTAAAAATACATTTGAAAGACAGCAAAAGAGAGAGAAAAAGCTAGTTTGTAAGAGGGGGAGGAGGAGGAGCAATGAAAAAGAAGAAGGAGGCGAAAAAGCCGGACGATCTTGAGCATTATTACTATAATCTTTCTGCACCATCAGCGTACGCTGGTGCTCATCTACTGAAACACGCGAAACCCAAAAAATTTGATAACAATACCATTGCCAAATGGTTGGAGAGTCAGGATGCACATACCTTACACAAACTTGTGAGACATCGTTTTCCTCGTCGACATTACAACGTTTTTAGCCCCTTTGAAGTGTGGGAAGCTGACTTTGCAGATTTTAGATCACTTAAAACCTACAATGATGAATACAGCTATATTCTCATTGTCATTGATGCACTTTCAAAGTTTGCCTGGGTAGAGCCTCTTCTCGACAAAACCAGTCGAAGCGTCGCTGTAGCATTAGACAAAATTTTATCACGATGTAATGATAGACATCCTATTTATCTACAGACTGATAAAGGTAAAGAGTTTATCGGTCGAGAGGTGCAAGAGGTGCTAAAAAAGAAACATATTACCTATCGAGTCGTCAGAGACCCTGATATAAAGGCAGCCATTGCCGAACATTTTATTCGAACTCTCAAAGGTCGTATCTGGCGATACTTTACTCACTCGCGCACAAGACGTTATATAGACGTTTTGCAAAAAATTGTGACGTGTTACAACGAGTCGTGGCACAGTGCCATAAAAATGCCCCCTTCCAAAGTCAACTTATATAATGCTCACGTGGTACGTCAAAATTTGACGTTGCGTTACAGCGAAAAACAGCCGTTTCGAGTAGCTAAATACAGCGTTGGCGATCTGGTTCGTGTCAGTCGTGCCAAGACAGCCTTCAGGAAAGCATACGAGGGTGGCTGGACTCTTGGGCTGTTTAAAATTATAAGAGTCGGCACAAGACAACAACCACCCGTCTATATTTTGACAGATCTTGATGGAGAAAAAATTGACGGATATTTTTACGAAGAACAGTTGAGCAGAGTGCGCAAAGATTTAGATAGCGAAGCGTTTGAGGTTGATGAGGTTTTGAAGAGCAAAGGTAGGGGGTCGAAAAAACAATATTTGGTCAGTTGGAGGGGGTACCCAGAAAAATTCAATTCTTGGATAGAAGCTAAAGATTTAAAAAATTCACTATGAACGATGAATTTTACATGGTTTTACCGAGCAACAGCAGCAAGTTTGTCTTTCCACATAATGTGGCGACACATTTTACAACACAATTATCACAAAATTTTCATCTCCATGGCGACTGGTGTGTAGGACTCACGGAAATTCAAATACCTCTCACATTTCAGCATATATCAGTGGTAGAGCGTGAGGGGGTGATTTCTGTTAAGACATCCAAACGTGACGTGGCGAATGTTTTGCGAGAAACAGAGGAGGAGACTCAACAGAAGGCCGAGGTGTTTGCCCGCGTTAAACCTGGTGTTTACCGTGACATTGAAAGTCTCTTAGAAGAAATAAATAGTCTCGAGAATGTGAAAAATCATTTATATTTTGAAATCCGCGCTGGTGGCTATGTACAGATTATATGTCGATGTGGTGAAGATTGTACAACTTATATGCACACGTTTACCCTATCGGAAAAATTACTTAGAATTTTAGGTTTGGAAAATGTACCAATTTTCTCTTGCAAAGGTAATAAAGAGTACTACATTGCCGGTAATCGACCAGCAAATCTTGTGAACGGGTTACCAACCGTGCTCATGGTTTACAGCAACATTTGCCAGCCTTATGTAACAGGTGACATGCGCACGAGCTTACTACGTATAGTCTCGCTTCATTTGCGTGACTACGTTTACGGAGGTGTTGAAATTAAAACTTTTCACCACCCATGTACCTACCACTGCTGTCTTCAGCGTTTCAGTCGATAGAAATAGATATAAGAGACGAACACGGATTTCCCATTCCATTCGACTACGGTACGCTGACTGTAACGCTTCACTTTAAGCGCATCCGATAAAATGCCTGTGTTTGAAGATTTTTTCAATAACCAAATGATTGGTGGTGGGGGTAAGTGTGTTACAGTTGGTAAACCTTGTTTTGGTTATCACCAGTCGGGTGCAGGAGTAGGTAGTTTTTTGAAAGGCCTCTTCCGAGCAGCTATACCGAAGATCAAACAAGGTGCAAAAGTGGTCGGTAAGGAGGCTCTCCGAGCGGGTAAAAATATCCTAGATGATGTCACTCTAGGTGGCAGACCGGTCAAAGAGGCGACCAAACAGCGCATTCGCGAGAGTGGTAAAAATCTCAAAAGAAAAGCTGACGTTGTTCTGGACAAATTGCTCTTGGGTGAGTCAAGTGCGAAAGAGGGGGAGGAATCAGAATATAAAAAGAAGAACGAGACATCATCAACTCAGTCGTCGAGTGCACCTGGCGCTACAAACACCTCAGCGGCTAAACGCTCGAAAAGTGATAAAGTTACGAAAAAGAAGAAGAAGCAGAATAAGAAAGCACGTGTAGCTAGAGATATTTTTGAAAATTAAAATTTCAAGATGGCGCTGTTGCATACAGAATCTTGTCAGTCGATCAAGTCGGAATTATCACTTTTTGAATTACCTTCGACACAGACTGCAATTGAAGGCTCTTACTGGGTTCAGTACAAACCGATATCTTCACTTAACGACCA